>JBAMAX010000602.1:0-557537 GCA_037043745.1 Chymomyza amoena
TATATATAGTGACATATCCATATTGTCAACTACACCCACGCCTTTGAAATTAACAATAAGAATATGTTACGATTATGCTTACGCCAGCACTTTGCCGGCATTGCGCATACAATTACAAACATCTGGCAGCGATCACCGGAGTGGTCACCGAATCAGCAGACCCCCTACAACGCTCCGCGGCTAGACCCCTTACAACGCTCCGCGGCTAGACCCCATCCACTTGACTATGATCAGCGTCAGCACAAAAGTGACATATCCATATTGTCAACTGCACCCACGCCTTTGAAGTTACCAATAAGAATATGTCAACGCCAGCACTTAGCCGGCATCGCGCTACAATTATAAACAATACAATTATAAGCAACCCAATTATAAACAGTCTGCAGCTGCGTAAACAAAATCTTGGCCAGCGCCGACTTGTAAATAAAAACATACTGTAAACAAGCCAGCGCAGCATAATCCATGGGGACCAAGGCAGCTCAGCACAAAGCCATGAAACCACCCAAGAATCGGAGGTTTCATTATTGATCAATGCAGCAGCATTCTCCAGTTCGATTTTATAGCTTGTATTGTTAACATTACTTAGAGTTAGATCGCTCATTGTCTAAATGTTTTATTGAATAAAATGATTTTTTAATTCAAAACTAACGTTTTACATATTATTGGCGCAGTCGGTAGGATCTCGATTAATAGTTTTTCTTTTGATATAAGTTGTACGGTACTGGTCAGTGAGAGATAAAACTAAATAACTAGTTTTATCTATGATCAGCGAATAACGAATTAATCAAATTAATTTTTAAAATCGAGATCCGCAAAAGAACTTTCGTGAATTTAATTACGCGATTGGAAAGAAAACTTTTCTTTAACAAAAAACCTATACGGTCGGTATAATCTTAATAAAAGTGAAAAACCGTGGAACATAATTATAAATACAAATTTAAAAACAAAAAAACAAAAAAACAAACAAAATGGCAAACCCACCCAGAGCGTTGTCGGAGATACATATCAACCAGGCATTGCAGCAGATCAGACAGATCCCGATCTTCGAGGGAGCACCGGAGACATTGAGCTCCTTTATCAAAAGAGTTGAGTTCATTCAGCAACTCTATCCAACGGAGGACGAGAGGCAGCAACAAGTGATGTACGCAGCAGTGGAGATGCAGGTCTTCGGTGAGGCATCAAGGGTAATCCAGATGACTCAGGCGGCGGGATGGGTAGAGATGAAAGACGCCCTAATCAACGAGTTCAAGAACCACACGCCGTACGAGGAGCTCATCCGACAGGTGTATAACACCAATTATCATGGAAGTTTACGTAAGTTTGTAAACGACTTGGAGAGAAAGTCGTATGTTTTAATAAATAAGTTAGCGTTGGAGGAAGCCAACGAGAATAATTCAGTCTTAGTATACAATAATGCGCTGCAACTAGCCATTAAAGATGTTATTAAAAAGAAGTTGCCAGATAGAGTCTTTATGACTCTGGCTAAGTATAATATAATTAACTGTCAGGTATTAAAAAGAGCGGCTCAGGAAGAGGGATTGTATGAGAGTGATAGTCTCGAAAGCCAACGCGAGCAATTAAATAAGAGTTTCCCTAGAGCCAATAGAGCAAGCAATAACGGCCATAATCTTGGACAGTACCCAAGAGGCGATTTTAACAGGAATCAACATGTAAGAAATAATGCTCCCAATTTAAATCATTTTTATAGTCCGAATAATAATTATCGTCCGAATAATAGTTATCATCCAAATGCAAATACGTACTACAATGTACCTAGTCCGAATAATAATTATCGTCCGAATTCAAATCCATTTAATAGAAATAATAATAATAACAGACCACAACCACCAACATTTGGTGAGTTTAGAAATTCATTAAATCAAGGCAGAAGCCAAAATCCAATCAATTATGATGTTCAAAGGAACCAACCAAGCGATTCAGTGGCTAATCGACCCGTCAAAAGAACAAGGGAAAGTCAGAGCGGTCAAATGAGGATGGATGTAAATTTTCTACAACCAGCCTCGGAAGAAAAAAATGTAGCCCATATATAAAGATAGAATTATGTGGGAAAATCTGGAAGGGCATAGCCGATTCGGGCGCAACATCGAGTGCGATGAAGTTCAATATACCGGGAACCGAGGAGTTTGCCGAGAATTCTAATGTTCGTACCTTTGGGGGAATAGTAAACATGACAAAGAGTATAATATTACCCCCTAGTAAGATTTGTCCGTCCGAGCAGAAGTTCTACATAAAAGATTTTTCGGATTACTATGATATATTGTTAGGCGATGAGTATATGTTGGGCGCGAGTGGACATATTGATTGGAAGTCCGATACAGTGGAATTGGGAGGAAACATTTATAAGGTCATCCGAGAGGAAGAGATCGAAATTGAGGAGATTGATCCCCCAAATACAAAAGATTCCCTAAATACAAAAGAGCCCCCGAATACAGAAGAGCCCCCAAATACAAAAGATTCCCCAAATACAAAAGAGCCCCCGAGTACAAAAGATTCCCCAAATACAGAAGAGCCCCCAAATACAGAGGAGTTTCTTTTCGCTATGAATAATGAAATAAGTGAATGTAATGAGCTAAGAATAGAACATTTGAATCAAGAAGAAAGAGATCGTTTGAAAGAATTAATATACGAATTCCGTGATGTCCAATATAGAGAGGGTGACAATTTGACCTTCACTAGTACTATAAAGCATAAAATCAAGACAAAGCACGAGGACCCGGTTTACAGAAAACCATATAGATACCCACAAATATATGACGAAGAAGTCAACGAACAGACTAGCGATATGCTTAAGCAGAGAATAATTCGAAAGACGAATTCTCCTTACTGTTCACCACTCCATGTAGTTCCGAAGAAGGGAGATGCTTCGGGTAAACGAAAATTTAGAATGGTGATAGACTATCAACTATTAAACGCAATAACTATTAAGGACAAGTTCCCCACACCTAATATAGATGAGATATTAGATAAGTTGGGCAGATGCCAGTATTTTACTACGATAGATTTGGCGAAGGGTTTCCATCAAATCCAAATGGATGAGGATTCAATTGCCAAAACGGCTTTCTCGACCAAACACGGTCATTACGAGTTTTTACGTATGCCCTTTGGTTTGACAAATGCCCCAGCAACCTTCCAGCGTTGCATGAACAATTTGTTGGAGGACCTAATTTATAAGGATTGTTTAGTTTATTTGGATGACATAATTGTGTTTTCCACTTCATTGGAAGAGCATATGTTGTCACTAAGAAGGGTTCTAGAAAAGTTAAGACAGGCTAATCTTAAGTTACAGATGGATAAATGTGAGTTTATGAAGAGGGAAACAGAATTCTTGGGACACATAATTACCACAGAAGGCATAAAGCCTAACCCAAATAAAATAAGCGCAATAGTTAATTTCCCCATACCCAAAACAACTAAGCAGATAAAATCATTTTTGGGACTGTGCGGATTTTATAGAAAGTTCATACCAGATTTTGCGAAAATAGCAAAACCTTTGACTATGAGATTAAAAAAGGGAGCTATAATCAAAATAACCGATAAAGAATATCTGGAAGCTTTTGATAAATTGAAAGTATTAATCACCACAGATCCAATTCTGGTCTATCCAGATTTTAATAAGCTTTTCTCACTCACTACAGACGCAAGTAATATGGCAATAGGAGCCGTCTTGTCACAAGACCATAAACCCGTTTGTTATGCAAGTAGGACTTTAAATGAACACGAAATTAATTATTCAACAATAGAAAAAGAATTATTAGCAATAGTATGGGCGACCAAATATTTCCGATCATATCTTTTTGGTAGGAAGTTTGAGATATTGAGCGATCACAAACCATTAGTTTGGTTAAATAATATGAAAGAACCTAACATGAAATTACAAAGGTGGAAGATAAAACTTAATGAATTCGATTATCAAATTAAATATTTGCCGGGTAAAGAAAACTACGTGGCGGACGCATTGTCTAGAGTTAAGATAGAAAAAGAAAAGAAACGCCAAAAGAAAAAGAAACGCCTAAAAGAAAAAGAAATCCCAAAAGAAACCCCAAAAAAAGAAGAAAAACCAAAAGAAAAAAAAGAAAAACTAAAACAAAATATAACAGAGGAAAATTTAATGATAAATGAATTAATCGAAGAAAATTTCTTAGGAGAAGAAATTGAAAGTAATAATGCTACAGTGCACAGTGCACAAGAAGATAATCATTTTGATATATCGATAACCGAAAGAGCAGTTAACTATTATAACAGACAGATAGAACTAATAAAGGGAAATGAAGATAACGTAGAGACTAAACATTATTTTCATAAACTTAACATAAAAATAACATATAAAGAATTAACAGTCGAAACCGCGAAACAAATGATAAAAGAGTATATTTGTGCAAAAAGGAGTGTTGTTTATTTCCATAATGAAGTGGACTATCCAGTTTTTCATCAGGCATATTTAGAAATCATAGGCCCAAATAATGCTACAAAATTGATCAAATCGAGCACAAAATTAATCGATATACAAACCTATGCAGAATTTAAAGAAATGATAATGAAAGGACATAAAGAATTGTTACATCCAGGTATTGAAAAAACAATAAAATTATTTAAAGAAAAATATTACTATCCAGATTACCAAAAGCTAATACAAAATATAATTAACGAATGCAAAACTTGCAATTTAGCAAAAACAGAACATAGAAATACTAAGCTAACATTTGAAATCACACCTGAAATACTTAACATACGAGAAAGATATGTTATGGACTTTTATCTGGTAGGAGGCCAGCAGTTTCTGTCCTGTATCGATGTATACTCCAAATTCGCAACATTAATTGAAATAAAAAGTAGAGATTGGTTAGAAGCAAAAAGAGCGATAATGAAAGTTTTTAACGAAATGGGTAAACCACAGGTTATCAAAGCAGATAAAGATTCAGCATTTATGTGCGCAGCTTTGCAAGCTTGGTTAAACTCAGAAGATGTACAAATAGAGATTACATCAAGTAAAAATGGAGTATCAGACATAGAAAGATTTCATAAGACAATAAACAAAAAATTAAGAATATTAACAACTGAAGCAGATACTGAGAACACATATACTAAATTTGAGTTGATACTATATACTTACAATCATAAAGTTAAACATAATACGACAAACAGAACACCAGCAGACATTTTTATTTATGCAGGAACACCCCAATATGATACGCAAGCTAATAAAGTAAAACAGATTGAAAAATTGAATAAAAACCGAAACGACTATGAAATAACCACAGAATTTAGACAAGCACCGTTAGTAAAAAATAAAACAACTAACCCATTTAGAAAGACGGGTAATATCAAACAAATTAATAGAAAACATTTTGAAGAAACTAATAGAGGTAGAAAAATAGTGCATTATAAATCAAAGTTTAAAAAGAAAAAAATATTTAACAAGAGTAAATACGATAATTGCAGGTTATCAGAGGATGACCAGGGTTCTGCGCATACTGATTGAAACAGTAATCAGTAATTAATAAGTTGAATAAAGATAAGGAAAAGGGTCAACAGATTGACATATTAATATTTAATTTACAACATTTTACTGAATATATCGAAAATGTAGAAATGGGAATGCAACTAGCAAGACTAGGAATTTTTAACCCAAAATTATTGAAGCAAGATTTTTTAAAACATGTAGATTCCGAAAAATTATTAAACATAAAAACTTCTACATGGCTGAAACTACAAACTAATGAAATTTTCATTATTTCCCATATTCCAAGAGATAGCGCTCACATACCAATATTTGAAATAGTCCCATTTCCGGATAAAAATAATAATATCTTGACAGAAAAAGTTCAAGATAAATACTTTGTATATGATAATAAGCTATATAATAAGCAAACCAATAAAATGGAATTTAACGAATGTATTAAAGGTATACTTGAACAAAAACCTACAGAATGTAAATTTACAAAGACATACAAAAATTACCAATTAAATTATGTTGAACCTAATATATTATTAACTTGGAATTTACCAAAAACATTAACTAACCAGAATTGCATTAATAAAGATGTTTTCATAGAAGGAAATAATATTATCAAAATTCTTAACTGTTCATTACAAATATTCGAATTTTCTATTTCAAATTCAATGTTAGACTACACGCAAAATGTTTACATAAGTAACAATATAACTCGTTTGGAATCAATAGAAATCATAAGAACAAAAGACATATTACTACTACACAATAAAGATAATAAAGTATTTCAAATAATAACAATTACTACATTTGTAATCATAATTATAAGTTTAATATTGTATTTAATTTATAAGTTCAAAAGTTTACCAAGTAATCTAATTGTCAAGTATGTACGATCAAAAGATCAAGTAAATATAAGCTCAACGAGCAATTTACAAAATAATGACATCCCACAAAGCGAAGTCAACCCAGTATTGTACCCTAAACTATCCGCCTGAGGACAGGCTAAATTCTAAGGTTGGGGGAGTGACATATCCATATTGTCAACTACACCCACGCCTTTGAAATTAACAATAAGAATATGTTACGATTATGCTTACGCCAGCACTTTGCCGGCATTGCGCATACAATTACAAACATCTGGCAGCGATCACCGGAGTGGTCACCGAATCAGCAGACCCCCTACAACGCTCCGCGGCTAGACCCCTTACAACGCTCCGCGGCTAGACCCCATCCACTTGACTATGATCAGCGTCAGCACAAAAGTGACATATCCATATTGTCAACTGCACCCACGCCTTTGAAGTTACCAATAAGAATATGTCAACGCCAGCACTTAGCCGGCATCGCGCTACAATTATAAACAATACAATTATAAGCAACCCAATTATAAACAGTCTGCAGCTGCGTAAACAAAATCTTGGCCAGCGCCGACTTGTAAATAAAAACATACTGTAAACAAGCCAGCGCAGCATAATCCATGGGGACCAAGGCAGCTCAGCACAAAGCCATGAAACCACCCAAGAATCGGAGGTTTCATTATTGATCAATGCAGCAGCATTCTCCAGTTCGATTTTATAGCTTGTATTGTTAACATTACTTAGAGTTAGATCGCTCATTGTCTAAATGTTTTATTGAATAAAATGATTTTTTAATTCAAAACTAACGTTTTACATATTATTATATATATAAATATATTGTATTAGTTTTAATGCATATGTATGTGTTACGTTGCGTATGATTGATGATTGATGATGTAACTAGATAGTGAGGAGTATTAGTAGATTAAGTTGTAAGATATGCGCACCTGTAAGTGATACCTTTTTTTGTTTTTGGTTTTTGTGTATATAGATGATACTTGTATATAGCCTTAGCTTAAAATCCTAACTGCTTCTATATGTGTGTGTGTTTTTTTTTTTTTTGCAGCAAAAGCAGCGCAGCATACAAAAATTGGTGCTTATCAAAAATTTTGTGATTGTGTTTCAAGTCTATTTGGTTGCATTATAAGTGTTTGTTGTTTTTGTTTTTTTTTGTTTTGTTCATGCTTTAGAATAGTCCACGTTCCTTCTTAAGATTGGTTTGCTTCCAGATGGGCAGCATTTCAAAATCCGCGCGACTGCAGCCTAGGGCCAGCTGAAAGTCGTTGGCATTTAGATAGAGCTCAAGACGTGTGGGCTCTACGCCCTCGGGCAGTGGTCGCGCCTTTAGTACCTCCAATGGATATTCGGTTTGGGTCATTTGTGCGAGCATTGTGCTGATGGGTATGGGTGTATCCGTGCGGCCATCCTGTAAAGCATGAAAGCATAAATAATAGCTCAGCTGGGCTTATAAGCAAATTTTAAAACATACCTCCACATTGATTTCCTTCACATCCGCGCGCTCAGTCCAATCTGGAAAGAGCGTTGTAAAAGCCAAAGGTTCTAGACCAGCCCAGACAACATGGCCTTTGACGCCATGAAAAGCTGCTGCCTCATCCTCGCCTATAAGTAGAATTAAACGTTTAAAGACAGAGCTGCTTATAAATATGATGCACACCCACCATGCTTGGCACGCCAATAGTCCACGGCTGTCTCCAATGCAGCACGCCTTTCTGAGATCCAACGATTAACGCCAGCACGATTATCATTTGTAGGACTGCCGCGATCATCTGTATTAACTGTGAACCACAACCAACAATTAGTATATTCCCATTATTACACACAATCAAGTTCCACTTACGTTTCACATCTTCCAGCGGCCACCAGCCCATCCATAACCACAGCTCATCGCCATCGTCTAGCAAAAATATGGTTGGCTGGCGCGCATTATACAGCTGCGCTTGTGTAAACGGATACGGACTATGCAGCTCCTGACAACGCAGCGCATCTATAATTTCTTGTGCCTTAAAAACACCCTGCGTGCTTGAAAAGTTAAACAGCCTGGGCGTATAGTCATATGCCTTGCTTGACTGCAGCAGACTGCCATATTTGCGCTCCTCCAAGTCCAAAGCTGCTCTGAATTCATCGCTCTCGGCGCCCTCCTCTACTTCAGTCAAGCTGGCACTCTCACAGCTAAACAAATCTTTTGGCAACTGCTTGATGAGCGTTTCTGCCGCCTGTAGTGCCACAGCACGCGTATGACTAGCGCTCTTGCAACCGTTCCAAAGCAGCACGCGTCCCTCGGCGCCATGTATCAATAGCATGGAGCCGCGGGAGCGCAATTGACGCGCAGCACAGTCCACTTCCTTAAGCAGCGTTTCCTCATTAACATTACCCTGTAATTGATATAAACGCCACTGATTGCGCCGCAACAGACACTCCTCTTTGCGTCCTCTATGTTGATAAAGCTGCCCAAAGAGCCGCAAAAAGGCTGTGCACTCATCACCTTGTGCCACACGCAGCTGTGCGCCCTTCTCCTTGTCCAACTCCACGGTCAGCAAAGCAGCAGCGCCCTTTTCATTAGCGCTCGAGTCCTGACCCTGCCAGGTAAAGTAGACACAGCGATCGCGTCCAACTGTGCTGCGATTGGATACCTTGCCGCTTAGTTCACGCACTGTTACCGAGATCTGATAAATCCAGCGCACTATATAACTTTCGGCTGAATAAAAGTGACCATAGCTTTCCTGTGCCCCAGCGCTATCAAAGTTAAACTCGTGTATTTGCCACTTGTCTGTGGATTTGGTTATAACATCAAAGTGTCGCATGGTATCGTTGTCGTAGTAAAAGTTACCACGTCCCAAATTCGAGTTTTCCAGCACCAAATTAGGTTCCTCATAAGGTTCGCCTTTGTGCAAAGCAGCGCCATCCAGTGCACGCACTACATGCACACCATTTGCCAGATAATCCTTTTCCAGATCTTCACGCTCTAGTTCTGGCCAATCTGAGAACTTCTCCTTGAACAGCACCGTTTCCATGTTCTGTGTTATCTTGCCCAGCACACACCATTCCGGACGCTGCGCACAACGTTTGGCATACTTGGTTGACTCACGTCTGCCCACAATGGCGGCATAATTCAAAGGATTCAAATAGCACTGCGCATAATCTGCAGCATCCTCTGCGCTAAAGTGTTCCTGCGCCAATCTTATGGCTGCACGCTTAGCATCCGAGGAAGCATTCTTGCCATTCCAAACATATAGCTCGCTACCAAAGTCAAAAACTAGCACCTTGCGTGAGTCAAGCATGTCCACCTTGGGCACACAGCCCCAGTACTTTTCTAGCGGCAGCAAGCCATCATCCTGAAACTCATAAATCTTATTGGTTTCGATAAGACTGCTTTCGAACACATCATCCTCATCGGCATGGCCACACTCGGCAATTTCCACATCCTCTTCTGGTTTGCCCAACAAAGTCCAAAACTGTCGCCAGTGACGCTCATTCACAAACTTGCCATCGGTAAGTATAACCTCCTGATTGGCTGTGCAGCCCAAATCTTTGTTTTCCACTATAGAGGCGCAGATTTTCTTGCTGCGCGAGATCTCAATGACATTGGCAAAGGAGCCGACGTAGCGATAGAGCTGCTCGCCGGCGACTAGTATAAAGCAATCGCCGCGATTAAGCGACATATAGCTGGGCTCCACCAGACGCGTCTGCACATGATTGCGTCCCTTGACATGCAACAACATCAGCGGTTTGTGTGGCAGCCACATAAGATTCAGCGGCAATGCGGAGGATTTCAGAGCCACCGCCTTAAAGTCTTCAACTGACGCAAGTCCAGCTATAGCTTCGGCTGCCAAATTGCCGCGATGACCAACTAGGTAGAGAAACAGAAGATTAGCAATTAGTGGTTTAAGTAATTTTAAAGACCTTTTGGAACTCACATGACTCTAGCTTAAGGCGTCGCATTTCACGTTCAGCAATGCCCGTCTTGATCTCTGTATACTCCGAGCTTATGTCGCTGCGTGCAGCTAAACTCTTTAGAGGATTACGCGCAGCACGACGACCCTTGGGTCCCTGCACATGACGCTTGCTGACTAAGCTGCAATGGGAATAGGGAAAACAGTCAAAAATTGGAACTTGTTGGCTACAACAAAGACTTACCGCTCGTTGGACTTAATGTCATCAAAGGCGCTAATCTCTAGCCCAGTGGCGGCTTCATCTTCCTGCACAACAGCAGGCTTTGTGCCAAAAAAGTTTTCAAAGGTCTCCACGTCGTCCAGACGTGGCACTATAATACGTGCGCCCACATTTGTGGGTGCGGCGGCACTTTTGTTATTGGCCTGCTCCTTGTGCTGCTTGGCATTATGCGCGGCGCGTTCACCATCCGAATCGGAGCCATTGCTAGACTGACTGGAAGTCTCCTCCGCATTGATGCTTAGACTGCGCAGCGTGGTCTTGCTGCTGGCAGTCGTTGTGGTAACCATCATGGAGGGGCTTTTGGCCAGACCCAGCTGTGGCTGATTGGCGCTGCGCACCTCCAGCATAGGGCACTTTTTGGCCACATCATTAGCCGAGCGTTCAAACTGTAGCTCCACAGGCGATTGAGCCTTCTTCTGCAGTCGACCAGCGACTGTAAACTTCTTGGCATCAGTTTGCTCTGCGGGTTTAGAAAGAATTACTATGGGAACATAACTATGGGGCATAATTAGTTACTTACCAATACGCTGTTTCCAGTTCTCCGAGTTGGACTTAAGTTTGCCCAAACGTTCGGCTACCTTGCCGCCCTCAATGCTCGTGGGAATCAATGGTGATGGCGGCAGCGGCTTGTCCGAAAGCGTATGCGCCAAAGAGAGGGATTCCTGAAAGGGGCAGAAATATTTTGAGGTAAGTTAAAGCTTTTTAAAATGAATAGATTTTTGGGGCTTGTGGGCGATAAATCTCCCACGCTTAACCCAAATATGAAAGCAAATTTCGCATTTAAAAAGAAATTAAAAATTAACAAAGCGAAACCGGCTACGAAAATGGTCATCAATCTCGGACCATTTATAACTTTATCGTTACGGGTTATTGTTGTTGGAACAGGTGACGTTTAGGGCGGCAATCTAAAACAGCTGGGTTGTTCCCACTTAATTGTCGTGACTCATAGTCTCAACTGTTTATAAACATATTCAATACGCAATTCCATTCATTACCAATTTCACTTTTTGCATTTCCAAGCGATGTTTTTTTAATTTAATTAGTTTCTTCCACTATTTGTTGTTAAGACATTTTTAGACTACTATAGAATTAGCTAGATTTCTGTCACACCTTTCCAGCACGTAACTTATAGTTTTAAAAAAAACAACACTCTCCCGCTCGACGTAATATCATCGACTGAATTGCGTTACCTTAGTGCACAATTGGATCGGGCTGTGAGAGTTCATGGCGTTGAGAGAGCTTGAGAGACCCCGAGACTTGCATTTGATACAATATGCTTCAACAGATAAGATAATTTGAAACTTTTCTAGACTATTGTGAATAGTACCTTTTTATATACTATATAGTAGCTTTTTAGTTATAGTATTGCACTCAAACCCGTTCCGCTGATAGCTCAGCTTTGTTTACAATTACAAAACATTCTGTAGGTATTTATTCATTGGCTGTCAATATTAGCATTAATTTCATAATGGAGACATCGCAAGATATATTATGTGATGTGAATGAGCTCATTGAGCGTTTATTGAGGTATCGAATTACAAATTATTGAATGTCAACCGTTGGAAAGTATCTCATAACGTATGCATTGATATAAAGAAATCACTATTTTTTTTTTTAATGTATAAAAATATTTTTTTTTAAATTTAATTTTTGTTTTGGTTATTAGTGGATAAAAATATATGCCAGAAAATAAGTGAAGTATACTCTTTCAAGTCAATCTCTCAAATTTGGATGATTTTTTCACATAAACTATCGATCTGTTTATAGAGGGTGGGCCATTTGTTGGTTTGATTGTTAAACACGTATAAATGGGAACAAACGCGACCAAAGTAGATGTTCTTTAATATATGTCAAGTTCGAAACTTATTCATTTTTATCACGGATCATCTAAGAAAAATAGTTGAGGCGAGTGTCGACGTGTTGCCAGGAACATCGACGTGTCTTCGACATCTGCATTTACAGGCAGAAGCAAAATTGAAGCCAAAGGTTTTCCCATTTTAATGAATGGGAGAACAACCAGATGAATTTTCGTCAAAAAAAAGTCATCGAAAATTACGCCATTTCGCCGATTTTTTACATACATAAATGAGTAGTTTTATACTTTTCCCAATCTTCATGGCAAATATACGAATACAATGCATTTAACAAAGAAACCAACAGATGACCCACCAAATAAAATTATGCTAGGGATTGCAAAAAATATTGAAGGTGACTTTTTAATAAACCTATTTCTAGCTTTCTAGATCGCTCTTTGATCCATGTTGGCGAATTAAATAAAATTATCCAGCAAACCTACAGGTGACCCACCCTATAAAATTATTCTATGGATTGCAGGAAAAAATTAATGGTTTTACAAAAAAAAAAAAAATTTTCCTAACTTTCAAATCCGCTTTCTGAGACTTCCAGCCAGACTTCTTGGCATTTGTCTGCAGCGTGGAAATACCACTGAAGGAATTCTTCTTTAACCTTCTCGCGCAATATCACAATATCACTTCGCAAGACCGCATTTTCCAGGATCGGTTTATCTGAACGACTATATCGAAAATCTAAAACTCACATTATTCACGAATAGTATATGTAAGTAGACTCTAGTGGGCTGAAAATACAGCGATACCGATGTGAGAAAATAATCATTTAGAGAAGAAGCTAAGTAATTTTCTTTAATCCTACAGCAAAAAAAAATTAATTGATGAAGTTTTTAAACCAAATTTAAGAACAGCTTTCGATTGTTCAATTTATTCGATTAAAAATGATTAATACTTGGACCGTGACGAAACAAGTGGGACATGAATAGAGGACTTAAAAGTTTGAAAATTTTGAATTCAATATTAATTAAATTAAATGTTCGAGTCATAAAGTATTTAATCGAATACAGTGAAAAATCTGTGTTCAGAAGACGTTCTTTTTCAAAATGAAACAATTTTAATATTTATTATTATTTTTGATTCCAAACGAAATGGCTGGACGGTAGCAAAAGACAGTGAACAAAACAAATGTGTTTCAGAGAACAACGAATAAACCAAAAAGTTTTATAAATATTATTCGTTTGTTTATGTCTTCATAGTAACCTTTAGAAGTTTTCATCTCCATAATTATACCAAATTTGATCAATCGGAGTTTGGAACAGAATTCGACGGTTGTTTATAAAAATATCGTAACCAAATTTGGCAAAAAAAATCTTGGAATTCGTAAATATCCCAAATTCGTCCGCACAAGATTTTAGCGTACGCCATCTTTTATAAATAAATTTATTTTTTATTTTATATTATGACCAATATTAAGTCATATTAACTCCTCAATTCTATAGAATACACAAACCAAGACTGGCGTGATCTCGTACCACACCGTAAAGCTCAAAGTTTCAAATCGCAAGCAGTTTAAATTTGATATTGGAAAAAACAACTGACCTAGGTAGTTTATTGATATGCTAAATTGATAAGGCTACCAGCATAAGAGGTGCCTATAAGTAATTGAAGCGATTAATAACCCTGACAAAATTATACACTATTTTAGTTCCAATAACATAACACTATCTTATTAGGCGACGCACTTTTAAAACGCACAACACTTAAATAATTCAATAATTAAATTATCGCCATTATTTACCTCCAACTCCAAAGAGCTCTTATAATAACAAACCACTCTAATAAAAAAAAAATACACAACCTTGCTCTACTCCGCTCTTCAGGCGGATCTTTCGTGCAGCTCCAATCTAAATTCTCTTGAATTTTTTGGTGCGTCATATACGAACTAAAAAGCCGCTCGTTATAATTATCAAATTCACAGCTGAGGACAGACCTTAATGTTCGCTCGATACTCACGATTCCAATATGAATCATCCATCCATTCAGTCAATTTGGGTTTGATAAAGCAAAAGCTTCACACAAATACAAATATAATAAATATATGCATATAGATACTGTATGTTATATGCTTTATAAGGCTTGAATAAAAGCAAAAGATACAAGATACAATACGCAACAATTTGATGAGCTTGGTAAAAAAGAGAAGCCCAAAAATAAGCAAACTTCTTTGGTATTTATTGTTGTGTATTTTTTCACGCTTTTAAGCTATGACAGCAGTTCATACAGATGTATTATATTTATTTATGTATATACTCGTTTATAAATAAAAACAACAATTTATTATTAATTTTTGGTAATTATTGATTTGTCGTTGTGTTTTTTTTTTTTTTTGGTGGTTTGGCAAGCTACGAGTAAACTACTGAACATGTCCAAATTCAATTTTGATATAAATTTTAAACGCTTCGATGACTTTTTGGGCCAAATGTTTGGCTAATTTTTCAAGTTCACGCTATGTAGGCTTAACCAATCGGGCATTTGGCCAAAATTTTGAATACTTGGCTAAGGTAAATGGGCGAAAATAAGTGAAACGGGTAATATATACATTGTTGTTGATTTTATCGACCAGTATTAGCCAAACTAACATAAAAGTGTTGGTAAATGCTCGAAAACAATAATTAAAAAGAGAATGTAACGTATTTTGAAAGTTAAGTTATAAAGTTTGTAAACTACGTTCTCTTGGAAAATATTGTTGACCACTCTAGATGTGGTTACCAAATCCACAAAATGGCGTCGGTTAAAACTTTGTGAGCGCTGTAGAACGCATGTTGAGGAAAAGATTTCGGAAGTTGGCTGCTGCGTTTGTTCTGTTTTTGTTATTTGAGGTATACAAACTTTGCGTCGATATTGAGGACTCTTACACTCACGGACTACATTTTATGCTTTGATCTCGACATTTTTAATTCAAGTATTTGCTAAGCTGTAATATCATGTGTGCTCTAATGTACAAATGTACATCACAAAACCTTATCAGATGCAGAGACCTCCACCCGCGGCAATCGACGCTTTGACCTTTTGACTTTTTCCATCAAACCTCAACTCAACTCAAACGTGAATACCTCAATTATGTATTAACTAACGACGCATCTGTTAACTTTCAAACATTTACCGAAACTGTATACTTTGTTACATATTTTTTTGATACTGCATCACATATCGTTCAATCTAACTTTTTTACCAAACCTATCGATATAATTATCGAGTTATCGATAACTGAACGTTTATATAGTATTCTAATTGAACAAGTTCATGTACGCAGTAAGCAGATTTTTCGAGAGAAAATAGTAACTAGGACACCGCCTCGAACTGTACCACATTTGATTTTTTTGTACAGGTTGGAAAAAATTTTGGTGGTCTATCTCTCCAGTTACATAATTTGAACTCACTCTTACCCATTCGTTTAAGAGTTCAAGCGATCAAATCTAACGTTTTTTTTCGCAAAAGTTATGGCTATTTGAAGTTATAGCCGAAGTTACAGGTTCATAACCTCAAATATCTCATAATCATGACGTGATGGACCAATTCTGACTCCGGATTCGAATTCTACAGCAGTAAATTACTGAAGCTTTCTAACAAATCTACGACGGTATACACCTAGGTTATGACGTATTCGATAATGTGCTCCTTTAGATGAAATTTACCAACTCACGTAGAACAAAAATATCATATATTGAATCAAAACAACATCATATAATGCACGTCTACATCTATGTAGCTGGAAGGGAAAGCTTCGATGAGCTCCCTCCCACTAGGCTTCTTTATTTTTAAGTCTAAGTATTATTAAGTTTTGTTTTTTTTTTTTCGTCCAATATTCTTGCGCTTCTATAATGTTAATTTTGGCTAAAAAAAAATTTCATAGCTCAGGTCTCAAAAAAATATGTAGGTCAAAGATCTTATCACTAAAATTCCTAGTTCCTGACTTTAATAAAACTTGTAACTGGAAAATAAACTATAAAAAATATAAAATTGTTATTGAATGAAACTATCTAAATATATCGGCGAAAATAAGTGAAGCGGGCCACTTTTTTGGCGACCTTCACCGATTTTGATGATTTTTGTATCTTTTTTAGCGAATTTCCACGCATAAAATTACATTAGCACTTTTTTTTTAAGGTGGTAGATATTTTTTCAATTTTAAAATTAAAAATGATCAAAATATTACAAAAAAAATCTTAAAAATATAAAAAATATTTTTTTAACTATTATAATATTTTATCTGTCATGGTAGAAAAAATTCGTGCTCAATATCTTTAATGTGTTTAGAAGATATGGCTTATCAAAAAATAGTCTAAAAATGGGAAACCTGATATTCAGTTATACGAATAACTCGATAAATAATCGGAATTTTGCCCTTGGGCGTGGTTACTATTGAGCTAGCAGCTCTACCAACTGTGTCAAAAATCATCAACAGTCGGAGAAGGTCGCCAAAAAATATTCACAAAAATAAATACAGCAATAAAATTAAGTAATATTTACAAAAACAAAAATAAAAAAATTCCAAAGCTAAGCTCCCAAAAAAGAATAATCACAAATTCACTAAAAATTAATCTATAAAATAAATAATCGATAATAATTAAAGTTATGTTCAGAAATAAGAATGTTCATCAAATCTCTAAAGGCTCAAATTCACTTAAGTAAATATAAACAAAAAAATAGTAAATTTTTTTAATAAGTGAGGCTGATGCTCAGTAATAAGGATGCTCACAATTTTAAACCATGATTTTACTACAAAAAATATACTAAAAAATAAATTACACTAGTTTACACAAAAAATTGAACCTTCGTAAAAAAGTTTTTTTTTTAATTCTACTAGGTTCCTTAGCTATCTACAGTACCTTTCCGATTTCGATCTTGGTCTCGAAATGTTGGCAAAATATTTATATTTCACCTAAAAGCTTAATATAAGTATTAAAAATATTTTTCGTTAATAAAAAGCAAACCGAAAATTTTTAACTTTGAAATTTGATCGGTTTTTTCGGCTTTGGCTTGCTTGTTACCTCAATAGGCATTTTAACTGTATATAGCTTGGATACTGCATTATAGAGGGAACATGACATAAGGTATTTAATCTTTCACTGAAAACAGGTCAAAAGCATGTTTTTCAAAAAACATATCGAAAGCGGCGCTTAAGAAAAAAAATTTGTATCATTTTCCTGTTTCTCGACCCAAAATTACCCTAAAAAATATTTTTATACGAAGTTTCACTCTATGATCCTTAAATTCAAAAACTAGTGTAATCGATTAATCTTATATTCTCTGAAAAGAGCATGATCAAAATTTTAACGCGTAAGTTCGATAACAAAATTAGATCCAAAATATAACTTTTATATGTTAACAATGAAACTTATGTTCAGAAATAAGAATAATCACAATTTGGGCGCGAAAATTTACTAAGAGTGGAGTGCTTCCAATACACTCCAAAGTACCGAGTACCTACTTACAGCTTCGAAAAAAAAATTGTTCCGCTTCACTTATTTCTACCCATATCTTTAAACATATCTATTATTAGATAAAATATTGAGTAATCATCGCTTAAAATGTTTAAATGCCAAAAGTAACACTCAAAGGCATATCTTCATATACTATACTCTACGTGAATACAAAATATTCGTTTTATTCAGTTTTTCATTTTTCATATCCATTAAGCTTGCTTCATTCACAAATTGATAAGCTCTAGGCTGAATGAAGCTCAGAGTTGTATTATTATTTTTTTTTTACTGCTGCTGGGTCAATGTAGATTGCAGCACTTTGCTGCGGTCAAAGTTCATTGACTTTTTTGCTGGCCGGCCAATTAATGTTGATTATATTTGTCAACACTTTTTAAGCCGCATGACTAACCAACTAAATATTAAACTCATCTCACACTATATAAAGGTAATAATCGTAATCACACAAGGTTATATACATTTAAGCTTTATGTTGACCTGCTGCAATGTGTGTTAAGTTAAGCATACGAGGCAAGGTTATCGTTTATCGAAATTTACGAGCAGTTAACAAAGACTTAAAAAAAAAGCAACTACCTTAACGTTTTCTTTGATAAACTCAACGAATTGTAAGACAATCAATCATAAAAAGAAATTGACGCACTTTACAGCATTATTTATTATCGGTTATTTAAGTTTGCGTTGATTTTTTTGTTTTTTTTTACGAAATTAATTAATAATGCTGGACAGCTACATAAAAGCTATTTTATCGTATAGTTCAAATCTCCGATAGACATCTGATATACTATGCGCCACTTAAGTCTTGTAAATGATTTTTATAGAAATTTTTTGTATGAAATTTATTTATTACGTCTTTTGCTATTTGCATATTTGCGTAATGAAAAATTTCAAGGTAGAAAAAAAAAACAAATGGAATGCAGTTGAGGCGTTGTGCGACAGAGGGATACCCTTTAATCACTCTAAAAAAATAACAAAAATTCTGGAAATTGGCATACCAATAAATACAACGCCTTATACAGCGTGTTTTTTTAGAGGTTCGCAAAATCATATTCAGTAAATCACATATAAAAATTAATGTCATAAAATTTTCTATCTAATCAAAATACTTTACTATGATTTAAACTTGTGTAAATCTAAAAAAACACCCTTTACAAGTTCGTTTTTTCACAATTATAGGCTCGAAAAAGTATTTAGTTAATATTTTTATAAATCCTCTTACGAAACCCATAGGGTTCGGCTGTTTTTTATTTACCATTCTTGTGTTGTAATAGTACAAAATTGATGTACAGATTCTTCACTTATTAAAATATAAAAAAAAAGTTAATAAAAAAATAAAGTTAACTAGGGCATTAAAGATTTTTTTCCCCCATTTTGGCTGTTCTATTTTAAAGTTATACAAATTATTCTCAAGCTATTTTTTTAACAAATAAAATGTTTGGGGCCTAATTATATCAAAGAATATGTAGACAGAGTCAGGGATCTTCGAAATGTTGCTTAAAAGAGTGCAGCAACCAGTATAAATTTATGAAATATTATATTTATGCAGATAAGAAAACTTTCACTTTGCTAAATTATTGGAATTCACAATGTTTTATTTTTTTATTTTAAAAACAAAACAGTTGTTTAGCTGGGTCGTTATCGCAGAGGCAACTTTTTTGTTGCAATCTTTTGTGGCGCCAACTTGCGGCGCTAATGCGCCAAACTTCTGTTATAACTCTAGAACTTTTAAAATAACTTTCAAGTGGTTAAAAAAAAAATAGCAATTGTTCTAAAAATGAAGGCTTGAAAAATAAAGTGAAAGACTTGAGAAAAACATTCAAAAGTTAATTAATTTCCATACAATTAAAGTTGTAAGATGTTGAGAAATCTGGCTTCAAAGTCGTATTTTCTTAGTTTTAAAAGATATATTTTTTAAAGCTATTTAATTAACAAGAAGACAAGGATATTAATATTAGATCCTAACCTTCAGTTAATAAGCTTAAAAGTGTTATTAATAAGCAATTTTTAATGGAAATTTGAGTAACATCACGCCAGTTATTTACTAGTAAAAAAACAAAAAAAAGTATTTCGATTTAATAATTTGAAAATTTGAATTGAATGCTTTAAATTGTGCATTAAAAAGTTTTATTATTTATAAAAAGTCTACAACAAAGTTTAATGTCGTCAACTGAGATTATATAAAGGGATATTTTTATTTTTTTAAATACGAGGGTGGATTGATAAGTTTCGGCCTGACAAGAAAAACTAACGTTTTTAAGAAGTTTTTTTTTATTTCTCAACATAATCTCCTCCAAGGCTGATACATTTCTCATAGCGGTGTTCTAGTCTAGTAATGCCATCTCTATAGACTGATTCGTCAAGCTCCTCAAAATACCCATTTACAGCTTCGATTAGCTTCTTCATTGTCCGCAAATCTCTTACCGCCAAGCCATTTTTTGAGGTTAGGAAACAGATAATCGTTCAGATCGTTGATTTTTAGCCATTGAAACGATTGACTTAAAAGTGCCTGGTGCGTTATCGCGATGTAACAAGATTCCTTTTTCTTCGCCAGATGAGGTCGTTTAATTTTCACCTCGTGGCTCAAACGTTGCAATAAGTCTGCGTAGTATTGACCAGTGATAGTTTTACTTTTCAAGGTAATCAATGTATATAATACCTCTTGCATCCCAAAAAACAGTAGCCATAACCTTGTTCGCTGAAAAAATTGTTTTTGCCTTCTTTGGAGTTGGTTCCCCTGGTCCAATCCACTGTTTAGACTGTTCTTTGGTTTCAGGAGTGTAGTGGTGGACCCAAGTTTCGTCAACGGTTATGAATCGACGCAAAAATTCGCTTGGATTACGCTTATACAACGTCAAATTGGCGGTAGAAATGTTTTTTCGAATCAATTTTTTTTTTCCATTTTCAAGAAAAACACAGAGGCGTCTTGTTCAGTGTGCTCTCAAATCCAAACTAACATGGCGATCGGGCTGAAACTATAGCTGAAATCTATCTAAGGATGGTACTATAGAACGCTACCTCAAGGTAGGCCTAGTGGCGCCATCTCTTGGTCAGGCCGAAAACTTATCAATCCACCCTCGTATAATGATTAAATAATTCGCGACTTTAGCCAGGAGTAACCTTTTAAATGATATATCAAAAGAATTGCGTAATTCGCAGAGCGCGATTTCAAAATTAAAGTCGAACCCATATTTTATTTTTGTAACGTCACGCCAGACGAATTTTTTGGTATATATAAATATTGTTGAGATAAATTTTTATCGAATTTTTTTAAATGATTATTTAGTACTACTTAGTTTTTTTCTTCTTTTTTCCCAATTTTGTAGTAAAAACGTTACGTCACGCCAAAATGGAAATGCTCATATAAAGTAGTATAATTTTGACGATAGAACTCACACGGGCTTTTACAACGATATCAGTGACAATTTATTTTTTAAATAGAACGATCAACTAATTCGCGACTCTAAGCCGATGGGTAAGCTTTTTAACGATATATCTAAAGAATTGCAGAAAGGGATTTTAAAATAATAATCGAAACCATGTTATATTTTTGTAACGTCACGCCAGACGAATACTGAAAAATTTATATTTATATGTTGAGATAACTTTTTATCGATTGTTTTTAAAAGATTATTTGGTATTACTTAATTTTTCTTCTTTTTTCCCAATTTTGAAGTAAAAACGTAATGTCATGCCAAAGTGGGAATGGTCATATATACTCTTAGTGGCAGTATGATTTTGACGATAGGTTTTACACGGGCTTATACTATACAGCGATATCAGTGGCTATTTTTATTTTTTTTTTAAATAGAACGATCAACTAATTCGCGACTCTAAGCCGATGGGAATACTTCTTAACGATATATCAAAAGAATTGCAAGGGATTTTAAAATCAAATTCGAAACCAACTCATATTTTTTTTAACATCACCATCTGGCGTGATTTGTGTATATGTTTTAATCGTTTGTCAGTTGTTATTATATTTTTTTTTCATATTATAATTTAAAGGCTACTTCAATATTAAAACTTTGCAAAAATTCATTATTTTTCGCAATTTTACAAACGTATCGTCACGCCAAAATGTAAATGTTCATTAATATTATTGGTGGCAGAATATCGATAAATAAATAAAATTTTTTTTAATAATATTCTTTAAAGGCTTCTTCAGTATTAGAACTTTTTAAAAATTCGTTATTTTTTTTCCATTTTTACAAGTACAACGTCACGCCAAAATGGAAATGATCATAAATATTCTTTGTGTAAGTAAAAGTAAGTATAATTTAGTTAATAATATACTTTAAAGGCTACTTCAATATTAGAATATTCAAAAATTCGTTATTTTTTCCAATTTCACAAACGTAACGTCACGCCAAAATGGAAATGTTCATAAATATTCTTGGTGGCATGGTATCGATAAGTAAGTATAATTTTTTGAATAATAATCTTTAAAGGCTACTTCAATATTAAAACTTTTAAAAAGTTCTTTATTTTTCGCAGTTTTACAAATGTAGCGTCACGCCAAAATGGAAATGTTCATAAATATTATTCGTGGCAGAGTATCGATAAGTATAATTTTTTTTAATAATATTCTTTAAAGGCTACTTCAGTATTAAAACTTTTGAAAAATTCGTTATTTTTCCCAATTTTACAAACGTAACGTCACGCCAAAATGGAAATATTAATAAATATTCTTGGTGGCAGCGGATCGATAAGTAAGTATAATTTTTATTTGATAATATTCTTCAAAGGCTACTTCAACATTAAAACTTTTCAAAAATTCGTTGTTTTCCCAATTTTTACAAGTGTAACATCACGCCAAAATGGCGTTATAAATATTATATGTGACATCTTTGTGTGCATAATCGAAAAGTTAGCATAATTAGGACTCATACGGGTTCAT
This sequence comes from Chymomyza amoena, assembly GCA_037043745.1. NCBI lineage: Eukaryota > Metazoa > Arthropoda > Insecta > Diptera > Drosophilidae > Chymomyza > Chymomyza amoena. The sequence goes on from JBAMAX010000602.1 coordinate 22,725, forward strand.
ACAACGATATTGGTGACTATACTATAAGAGAAATTTATTTCGAGGTAATCGAATTTTGCGTAATTTTTAGTTTTTGAAAATAAAAATTTTGATCTAGGTAACATTTTCTAAGTCAGATCTTGATCACTTTTAAGCGACAGATGTGTTACAACAGAAGTTTCTAAAGATTTAATAATCTCAAGACCCTGCTAAAAAGTAAAAGGTTACAGTCAAAACAATTCGTTCAATTCTTCCAATTTGGTATTCTTAGATCTAATGTTCCTTGATAGCATCTAGGAATGAAACAACCCATTGGTGCTTCCAATTTATAGTCTGTCAGGCCTACATAGTCTGGTGACTGTAACATGCATTCCCCAAATAGCCTCAGCGCTATCTCAGAATTACAGAGTATACAAATTTTTCAAAATCGTACAACAGCTGCGCTCGTAACCGTAAATTGCTTACATACATAATACATACATAATAATTTGTATGTACTAAAAATGGCAAAAACATGTGCAAATAATAATATTTGCTTCAAGCTGAAACAACTAAATTGCATAAAAATAAATTGGCCATACAAAAAGTTTTTAAAAATTATCGTAATTTTTTTTCTTTTAATAATTATATTTTGTTTAGTTGTGTATATTATATATTACATAGGCTTCTTGAATAATACTAAAAATTCATGGTATATTTGAATAGTTTATGTACATAAATTTATATCGTTGTGTTAGTCGATTTGGTTGTTTCTTAAATCATAGACATTTATTTATTTTTTGAGATGCGTCACTATATAGTAATATATTATTATCTTTTGGTTTTTAAAATTTAAGCATAAGTACAAAAATAATTTTTGTGAATAGTTTTGAGTGATATATTTGCATTTGTTTAAGTTTTCGTTAATTAAACAAATAAATAAAATCGTTTTACAACCGTCACAGGGTTGAAATTGAGACGAGAACTTTTCGTAAAATTCTACTATGGCAAACTGGCCAAGTCAACAATAAAGATACTAAATCTAGATTAGTATTGCATAAAGATACTCTATAGTCCATTTGAATGCGCAGTCTATATATGTTTGTGTATGTATGCATATAGTATATAAGTAAATGTGAGTGTGATTGTGCTCGTGACTCATTTGCATTCGTGAGCTGCTGCTGTACTAGAAAAACAAAGGAAGAGTCTTCCGCATTTGAATGAGCGCCGGAACGTCAGAGCGACGGCTGCTGATTGACTGAGTGCCACCTGAGCACAGGCTCGTCGTCCGTCGTCGGAGCAACTCAATGACTCAGACATGGCACGAGCGATTTAAGCTGATTGACTGACTGACTGGGTGACTGCTGGATGATCACTTTAATGACTACTGGCTTAGAGTTGACGCTCAACTGGAGTGCAGATCCAGCAGTGTGTCATTCACATAGGTGGTCTCTTCTACGCAGGAGGCCTGCTCCTCGTTGAGCAAATCTGTTATGGAGTAGGCAGATAGCGGTCGTGAAAAACGCCGCTCCGAGAGTATATCGTCTATACAGGTAACTGGCGCTAGACTATTGCATCCAGCATAGAGCGCCAAATCTGCCTGCGACTGCTCTGCGCTGCGTGCAATAGCTTGAAAAATGTCCTCCATGCTGGACTTAAGCCACAATGCGGGCGGCTGCCTCAAACGTACCGGCGAAGTCGGCTCTGGTGATGAGGACAATGGTGATGCTGTAGAGGGTGTGGCTGACGTGCCACGCGTGCGTCGCTGCACAGGCACAGCCATGGGGTCACTGTGCCAATCGCTGCGGCTGGCAGTACGCTTGGTGGGCTGCTCTTCACGCTGCAGCTCCTCCTCGAAATCATGCCATAGCTGCATGGACTGTAACTGCGCGGACAGCTGTGTGGCTATGCTGCTCTTGCGTGAGGCACAAGGCGTGGACTCCATGGAATCCTCGCTGGCGCCAAACATGCGTATCTCAGGCAGCACATTGGGATTGGGCGTGACACGATTCACCTGACGCGTGTTGCCCGTCTCAAACATGCGCGCAATCTTGGTAACATGACTGCGTTTAACAGGCGCCGGCATGGCCGTGTTAACCGCTTGGACAAGCTCATCTCGTGACTGCTGGCGTTTGGGATAAACGCGTGTCACGGGCTTGCGTGACTTTTGTTTAGGCTGCTGCGCGGACTGCTTTGCGTGACAGCAGAGTTCAGGTCCATAACAGCGATGATAATTATTGCGCTTAGCCTCATAATCCGCATCGGCAAAACGTTTCATGCGTAGCAGCGACTTGGGTAGTAGCGTCAGAAAGACATAGGCCACGATTATATAGGGCAGACTATGCCAGCCTGTTTCCAAGTACTCCATATAGTTTGACATATTCATTGTAGAACTTTTTTTTTGTTTTGTTATCACAAGTTGCAATTGACTTTCGTTTTTGTAGTTGTTGTTCTTTTTTATTAATGTTTATTGACTTTTCCGTTTGCGAAAAAAATTGTTCGCTTTTATTAGTTTTTGTTTTACGCTGATATCAGTTTTCAATTGAGATAAGTGAAATTCTTTTATGACATCACAGCCGTTTGTTGGTTGCTAATAAATAGTTGTAGTTGATTAGAAAAATAAATACATTTGTTAAAGCACCAAAATATATTTTTTATAATTTCAAATTCCATAAAAAATATATTTTCGTACACACACCCACACACACACACACCTTTCATCAAGTGCCGGCTTTTCAGTTCTGAAAATCTTTTCACTCTTGCAGCATTATTTATATTTGCATTTTTGCATATCTCTTGCTTTTATCTATATATCTTGACATATGATATCGCGCACCAGTGTACACATTTATTTATTTATTTTACAAAATTTTTAAATATTTTTGCAAGCTATTATTTGGTTTTAGTCGCGTTTTAATATTCCGCCGCGCCAGACGGTCGTCGTTCTCTTTAGCTCGTTTGATTATAAATGGCAGCCAAGTGCGCCAGCAGCTCTGCGCAGGCCACTTGACGAAAGTTGCGTATACTAAAAAAGCGCGCGCTCTCCCCAAGCGCCGCTCTCTTTTTTGTTTGCTTTTGGCGCTCTCTCTGTTGGCGCTCTGCTGTGCTTTATGGCGCACGTCGTTTGCGGCTTCGTTAAGTTTTTGTTTTTTTTTTTTGCTGCTGCTTGCTTGTTGTGGTTGAGTTTGTTGTTGTTTTTACTTGTTTTTATTTAAAGTTTGTAGCATAAAAAAAATTTATTGGACGCTGCACTTGCGCAGATCTTTCGTTGTTTTTGTTTTTATTTTTCTTTTTACTCGTTTTTATGAGTGTATGCGTATGTATGCTTATTTTTGTTTTTGTTATTGTTACGCGTTTGCTTGGGTCAACTACGGCTTATTGGCATTTTGATAAGCCTAAGATGAAATCAAATGTTGCGGAATTTCAATTTTTACAGCGTATTAACAGCACTGTAAAAAATTAGCATTTAATTCTAGACAGAGAAGCGATTTTACATTAAAGAAGAGTTACTTTGGGATGTTATACAAATGATGGCACTAGTTGGCTTTTAATGCTCATAAGTAAGGTACTAATTTAATTTAGAGGTATCGAAATCTTTACATTTTATTCTAAGAGACTTTTGACTAAAAACGTAGTAACTTAAGGGGTTTCTTTTGAGAAAAAAACAAGTTGAAATCGAATATTGCGGAGTTTAAATCTTTAAAGCGTATTAACTACAGTGCTAAAAAAGACTAACTTTACCGAGAAGCGATTATATAATTAAAGACAAATATTCTTGAATTCCTTATAAATTGGATTTATTTAACAATGATCATATGTTCCTTTTAAAGGAATTTACAATAACAAAAATCTTTACTGCGTATTTCAAGGGCTTTTTCGATAAAAACGGTGTTCCTAATAATTTTTTTTTGTAGAAATATGGACAGAGAATTTGACTATTAATTTAAGACACCGCTGATCGGTAGGTCTCTGTAGTTCAGGGACCTACCTTGTCTTCGAACAGTTATAAATAGAGAATCCATTGTCCCTCTCAGAGGTAACTGACAAAATAGCCACTCAGAGAATTATTTTTATTATATTAGAGAGATATAAACTTTTATCACTATACGGATAATAAATTTTGGAATAAGGGTTTTACCAATAGAAGGGAGTTTTTTACAATATATAAATAATGACATTACGTAATAATGAGAATTATTTTTATTATATTAAAGAGATATAAGCTTTTTTCACTATACGGACAATACATTTTGGAACAAGAGTTTTAGCAATAGAAGGGAGTTTTTTTATTGTACAATATGTAAATAATCGCATTACGTAAAAGATAGCATATATTTTTGTGACGATCAATGTTCATGCTGCAAAAATAAAATTGAAATCTCTTAGCCGAAAAACTTTTTTGCCATAAAAGAAAAGTCGTCCTTCTTACTTTTAAATAGGAAATTAGAATAAATCTCTTAAATCTTATTAAATAGGATATGAATTGTGGCACATAATGTCATTATTAAGAAAGTAACATGCACTTCTTGTGAAGAAGATACAATATGAAATTAAACGATTTGCGGAATTCAAAACATTAAAGTAATAAATATACTTTTAAAAAAATCCGTAGCACTATGCTAACGAGGAATGTTTTTACGCAAGAAATTTACTCCGTCATTTAAAAAACAATATATTTTTTCTAACAAGATGTTATAGGTATGTTTGTTTCTAAAAAAATTTTGCTTGGATTACACAGAATCCCAGTTCTGTCAAATATAGTATTGAATGTTATAATCTTATAATAATATTACAGAAATGGGCTATACATATGTGTTCAGAAAGATTTGTAAAAAAAGGGAAGTGAAACTGATTAAAAAGGTGAAATGATGAGTTTGACTGGGTCGTTAACGAAAATGTTTCGAAAGATTTTATTTTCCATTTCTTATTTCAAGGACTAAGCTCATGGCATACTATCCAGTTTATTCAGAAATTGAAGCAGTTCTTCGAATTTATCAAATAATGTTGTCTTTATTAAAACAATATTTTCGATTGAGTATACCTATACCACTATCCAGTTGGTACCGAAATTGAAGCGGTTCTTCAAATTTGTCAAATTATGTTGCATTTGTTATTAAAAATAATTCTTTCGACTGAGTGTCCAAGTTTTCTTCGCTTTAATATCTTAGATTTCACATTGCGTTAGAATCTTCTTATTCATAAATGTGGTTGGTTCAAAAATTGAATTAGTTCATATACTTTTTGACATTTTCTTAATTGCGTAGGTCAATAAATAGAGCATCTTTTGTATAAGTTTATTCTCTGGTTTCAGATACGGTCTTAAAAAGCTTCTCCGATACCACATCTTGAAGAACTTGATGGTACAATCTTTTTTCAAAATACGATTTAGTTTTTCATAAACGAAGTCGATCAACCTTTTCATGCGTCGATCCATAAAAATGTTTTTTTTTTTTAACAAAAATCATATTTTTAAAGAATTTTAAAGTTATTAGTCCCATCCGAAACAAGCCTGGAAAGCTGGCTGTTGTATTCTTTTTATAAATACTTGCAAATTTAAGCGGATCAAACATTTTTTAACAAAGATGATCCTTTCGGCTGAGTTGCAGCTTTTGGAGGCTTATCCGTAAGAATCTTCTTATGTTGCATGTATTTATGTTTTTCATACAGTTTGCTCAAAAATTATCGATCCATAAATAAATCGTTTTTTATCAAAACGTATCCTTTCCTGTGTCTAAGTTGTATCTAATTGGATATGTAAGTCAGCCAGTTCTTGCATTTGCGCTACTAAAAATCCTTTTCGAAATCTTCTTTTCGAAAATGAGAGTGAAAGAGTTGTCAACTTTAATGGTTTTTTAAAGAGATTGCGTTTATCGATCCATAAATAATGCATCTTTTATCAAAACTTATCCTTTTCTGTGTCTAAGTTTTGTCTTATTGAATATGTAAGTGAGCCAGTTCTTGGATATGGACATCTAAATATCTATCTATCTTTTAGAAAAAGAGGGCGGAAGAGTTGCCAACTTTATTATTATTATTATTGGGATAAATGTATTGCAACCCAGGTGGATTGTACCCCCTTCATGGCTTAAAGCTTTCCCAAAAGTCCTAGGGCCTGCATGTATTGCTGTATTTTATTCGGACTTATAGTAGCAACGGTCTCAGGTGGGAGAACGTACATGCCCAGAAACTTGTTTCTTTTACCGGCGATTTCCATACAATCACGTAATATATGCGAAGAAGTTTCTTTCGCTATGCTACAGAAGCGGCATAGTCCACTATCCACTATGCCAATTTTGTTTAGGTTGCTGCGGAGCCTACAATGTCCCGTCATGATTCTCACGGTGTTCTTACCGTGCGTTATCATGACTTTGAACCTCTTACGGTTGTAGTTAGAGAGGAGGCTTTTTGACTGTTTAAGCCCTGGCATCTCCGACCTATGAAGCAGTCGTTTTTTATTTTCCTTTGGCCCCGTACCACGTGGTTACCAATCCCACAGAGTGGTTCCGGACCGATTAGAGGTGTTGCTGCACCGGTTCTTGCGAGTTTGTCTGCTAATTCATTTCCAGGAATGTTATTGTGCCCTGGAACCCATCTAATCGTGAGCTAATTCCTGGATCCTAAATTATCCAGTGATGTTCCCAACTTTAATGGTTTTTCAAAGAGATTGCATTTCATTATTGAGTTATGCATTTTTAGGCATTCCGTATTGCATCCTTCTCTTCCTATATGTTCTTTTCGAAAACGTGGTCGGAAGAGTTGTCAACTTTAATAGTTCTTCAAAGAGATCGCTTTCATTATTGCGTTATGTATTTTAAGGCATTCTGTATGGGATTCTTCAGCCTTCTTTTAAAGATCATATTTACGCCTGAGTGAAGAAACTCAATTTTTAGGAAATCTTGGGTATATTCCCATTTGTGTTTTGGATCGCAATAAGCAAAGTTCCTTTAAATTATGACACGTTTTGACACTTTCTTTTCCTGCTCAATTTGCATTCTTTTTGCCTAATCTTTTTTTATGGGATCATTATAAATGCTATGACATGTTTTAAAATTTATTTTTGACTAATTATCCAAGACATTAATTTGAATTTTTTTGCACGTACAGTCTGATAGCAGATATTTATTTACAATTTGTATGCAAATATTTGTCATCTAATAAACGCTGTTTCATTATTCAGACCCATGAATTTCCCATGGCACATATTATGTATATAGTATATATATATATAATTATATATAAATTTCTTTGCTTTACTTTAGCCATTTGTCAACTTATTTAAACAAGTCACGTAAATAAATAATTTTAAATAGAACAAAATTTATTTGTTGTGCATTTGCCTAATTGTTGATTTTGAACGTAAAATTTGTGTCATCTGTATATACTATATACTATATAGTATATATATTTTATATACTTCTGTAAGTTTCAAATTTAATATATGATCTTGAGTGCAAACACTTGTCAGTTATTTGAATGGAAATGGATTTATTTTTAAGCATTTTGCGTGGGTTTTTCGAATGGGCGATCGGTCGGTCAACCATATAGACAGGCAAAGCGTGTCAGCTCTATAAATTTTGGCAGACACTTCAGAAAGTGCAACCCGATGTACAACGAGGTATAAGTGTGTGTGTGTGGGTGTGTGTGAATAGCCAGCCTTGAGATACATAAATATTTTGACAATCTTTTTTTTATTTTCTTGTAAATTATGTTTTTAATTACTCATCATTTTGTGCACTGTCACTTAAAAAAAAAAATAAATTATGGAGCCCAGTTAGATATGCCACAAAATAAATGAATATATGAAATATTTTTGCACTGCTTCCCGTTTATGCAACTTTCGATCATGTCAGGAAATCACTTTAAAGTTTGCCATTACTTTTTATGCAATATGGCGCTGGCGCTTTAGACAGAGACCGACATCGAAACCGATCCCGAGACGGAGACGTAGACGGAGACTCTATGCGTCTATTTCAGTTTTGCTCGCTTATCAATTTTTATGTCAATTGTAGCCGGTTGCATATATGTAATAACTATGTATAATAAATTCACAAAGCTACTCGAAGCGACTCGAAAAACGAACCGTTCGCCATGGAGTCGCGCTTCAGACTGTGTAAAGCAAACCATAAATTTCAATTGGAGACGGGGCGCAACGCAAAAACAAAATAATGTCATGCAAGTCTGGGCGGAGCTGCGACAATGGGATACCCTTTAATGGGTGATTTTTTTTTGGGATATGTGTAGAAAATTAATATATTTTTTTTTTATTTTTTTATTTTTTTTTATAATGCCTTTTAAAAAACGTCTTTCCGAAAACTTTTTGATCTTAAGATATAATAGAAGATATTGCTTTTAGTCGAAGCATAGGTAAACCTATTTATCTAATCTTAAAAAAAGCTCCTTTCCTCAAACTGTGTTAAATACATAGCTATTTAAACATATAATCAATGTTTAAAATTTCATCAAAGGTAGTTAACCTACTTAATACTTCAGAAGACTGTGTATCAATATGATACGATATTTAGCAGTTTTTTCTTGATTCCATACTATTTATGTGTTAGTCCGTATAAGAAGCATATATACAGCATCCACATTTTTTAAATTTTAAGAACTACTTAACTAAATCTTGAAAGGCTCCCATAACCACAAATTCCATATAAGAAGCTCAGTTTTTGAAGAGCCATATATCTTTGTCATAACTTCATATTCCCTTGAGAGCGTCATATGCAATTTATTGTGACGTCACAGAGCCTTTAACCAGCGTACGAACAAGATACTTCAAACGTTATCTCATTTGTCAAATTCTAATAAGCGGTTTAGAAGTTACAAGCGAACAGATAAACATTCATGGGGTTTCTAATTAGGTGTTAGGTTTAGTGGGTGAGACGCATAACGCACACCTTTCAGCTTTTAAATATTTCTATACTAGAAAGTCTTTGTAATTTCTGAAGATTAGTCACAAGACTTCCAAGTAATTACCAGCTTTTATTGATTTCTGAAGTAGAAACTATTCGTAAATTCAGAAAATTTGTTTCAAGGCTCCCAAGAATTGCCAATGGTGGATCCAATTTTTGATGGCGACAATTGCATCAAATTAACCTAAAGAGAAGTGGGGAAGCCACGACTACCTCACCGCTGGTATGAAAACGAGAATAGGTTTAAGTACTTAGCAGATTCAAGCCTAAGGTTGGCGTACAAAGCATACAGGAGGGGGAGATCCATAGCCACAGCCAGAAATTGCACAACTTTAAATTATGAATTGAATATATATATGATAAACGATATGGTAATACTGTAAGATGTTTAAAATTGTATTCTGCTATAAAGATTGAAAAACATGGAAACATTTTTGGGAAACATTGATAAAAAATTTCCCGGAATCATCACCGTGTGCCTCTTTCAGTCACCCGATTTAATGGGTCTTTTTTTCTTAAATTGCCACATCTGATGATTCCGGGATATTTTTGAAAAGACAGGCAATTGAAACTTACGATGGGACAAAAAATTGCCGGAATCATCACCGTGTGCCTCTTTCAGTCACCCGATTTGATGTTTCTATGTTTCTTAAATTGCCACATCTGATGATTCCGGGATATTTTTGAAAAGACAGACAATTCGAACTTACGATGGGTCATAGCGCTCTCAAGCTTTAAAAAACATAGCTTAGAGTCCTGTCTGCTTAGAAGTTATGCCCATCTTTTAATATAATTTCATACCTCTAAGGTCTTCCAGAGGACAAAGTTATTACGGACCGTCCGTCTGAATAGACTTACTGCACAACTGTTGCCCGAACCAATATACCCTCCTGCACTATCTTTACAGTGTATAAAAATACAACTAAAAAGTAAAAAAGCCGGCTTTGATCGCAGCAGCGCACTGCAAAACGTCACTGCAAAGGCAGCAGAGACAACAACGACGACGTCAGTCAGCGGCTGGGCGAGAGCAGGCGGTGAAAGGGGGGCGTCTTAAATTAAGCTAAACGTAATAAACGAGATCGTCGTCGTCGACGTCGCCGCCATGTGCCATGTGTCGCCAGCTACAGAGGAGTCAGGCTGGTACTGAGATGCGCAGAAAAACTTTAGCAAAAATTGGCAGAAGAGCAGGCAGCCCTGTGGCATGCCACTTTGGCCACTGCACACTGTGCAGCATATTTGGAATGAAAGAAGGAGGGAGGAGTTGCAGCTGCTGCAGATGATAATGATTCATACGGAATTTATGTGCAATCAGTGTGTATAGCGGAGATGGACATTTTGTGTAAGGTCTTTAGCCAAAATCTAGAAAGTGTAGCTTTCGTAGTGAAAACTTCCTACGGAATTTTTATTTGTATAAGCTTTCAAGATTTTAGACTCTCTAGAAGTCGAAGCAAAAATTACTATGAGCTTTAGTAATCATCTTGTGATATTAGATACTTGATATCTGTGCATCTTTTTATAGTTAAAAAAATTAATATACGAGGTGTGCTCAAAAAGTATATAAATTTCTCAGAAAGTAAGTGTAAACTCTCTACGACCAGTTTAGCAGCCTAGTATCCGTCTCCAAGTTAACGTGTCTTTTGGTACGTTTTACGATTAGGCACACAAAGTGCCTCCACGGGAAACACACCTGGTGCACGTATCCGTGGTTCTGATTATGATTCACTTCATTTACCGACTACTAAGCTACTTTCAATTACTTCTTAACTTTTTTGGCACAACTTTTAGACCAACAATCAATTGTTTTGCCAACTTCATCATCGACTTCTGCGATTGTTTCTTGGCAGTGTTTATCACTTCTTACTTTCTCCACGTTTTCAACGGCAAATGATTCCTGTATATTTGTCATCATTAACGTTTTTATGGTCTTCTTGTGCCACTCGTATATACTTGTTTTACACATGAGAAAACACGGATCGTTTTAGGAGTAAACAACGGAGCCCATGTACATGGATTTGTTTTTCGTCAAAAAATGGCCTTTTATCAAAATTCTCCTCGCACATCTATTGAAGATCGCTTCAGTTTCATCGTCTTGGTAAGAATCGAGCTCTACACGAAACATCTCACGACCTCTGAGTCATAGCATCTGGTTGTTAAGACGCAATGTCAAACGGAAGACTTTAGCCGCATTCAGCTTTTCGATCACAGTGACCACAGCATAAGTCTCCCTTAGATGGGTTCCGGGACACAAGAATATTCCCGGGAATGAAGTAGCTGACAAACTGGCGAGAAATTAAGAGGAAAGGTCCAGGCGAGGAAACGGCTGCCTGACGGCAAGCCAAGCCACTCCTCGGCTCTTCTAGCCAAAAAAAGTTAAAGGAAATATATCAACTGGGCAAGAATTCCCTTAGGATACTAACTCAGCTACTGACAGGACATTGCAGGCTGAGGAAACACATGAGCACTATTGGTAGCGTGAGCTCGAACGCATGCAGGTTTTGCGTTATTGAAAAGGAAACCTCTCTACAACCTCTCTCTATACTAGCAGAGTGAGACGCCCTTGCCAGAAGAAGGACATCCTTCGTCGGCGGGCGTACACTATCGATATATGACGTCACCAGACCAGACCCATCTTAAATAATTAAGTTTGTGGCAGATATAGGACTAGTTGAGGAGTTCTAGGGCCAAAAGGGAGCGGTTTCCACTAATATTATTACCACAACACCCCCCAAGTGGCCGTAGCTAATGGTCGACACAGAACACGTTATATGGGCTTTCTGACCAGCCTTTGGTAACAGATTTACACCTGATGGGGCTTTTTGTGCCAAAGACACTCCTGATTTAAACTCTTAACATTTTAGTGTGGTGTGGAAAACCGTAGGCCAGGTCACAAAATAAAAAAGCTTTTCCATATGATAACTTTTACAAGTTGTCAGAGTCGAAGACTTTTTAATGGGGGTATGCCATACCCCAAGCGCCGACATCCCCAGATATTAAGCCTTCCGATTACCACCTGTATCGGATCTAATAACTCATGGACTTGCTGAGATTTGCTCGCACGATACTTTAAGGAAACCAAAAACTGGGTTGACTCCTGGTGAGGTCTAAATCGAAAGTTTAGTTGTTCAAGCTCTTATAATCTTTAAGATCTACTCGTTCAAACAGACAGACAGACAGACCAACAGATGCACAGATAGACTGACGAACATGTTTACATTTTCTTGTCTAGTCATCCTGTTCCTAATTTAGGTTCAACGACTTCTTCTCTTCTTTTTCGACATAAGAAACTTAATTTAACCTTTATACTTAAAGAAGTACGGGGTATAAAAAGCTTAATTTTGGTTCGTAAGCCTACAACCTGGGAAATATGGCGTGAAAATTTTAAACGAAGTTGCGCTCTGTTTTGCAAAAGACTCAGAAAGCTCGGGTCATCGAGAGTGTTTTGCGATTGGAATTGGGTACACTAGCCAGAAGACTATAGTAAGGCTGCTGGAAGTATTGATTATAGATACAAATTTGGACCAAAAATCACTAAAAACTAAGCGTCCTAGGACGAAAATGAGTTTTATTTGTGATCATCAAAATTTTTGCCAACTTTAAATGGCTATAACTCGTAAACTAAACGTCCTAGAGTGAAAAGGAGGTTAATTTGTGATCGCTCGTCAAAATTTTTTCCCCAAACTTTGAATGGCTATAACTCGTAAACTAAACTAAGCAACCTTGAGCGGAAAGGAGCTTAATTTGTGATCACACGCAAAAAAAAATTTCCAAAACTTTAAATGGCTTTTATGTGTCAGTAAAACTGAGATGACCACAATTCGTACGATGTGCTTCTGCTTGCAGAGTGGCTTGAGTATATCTCCGAAATAAATTACGAATCAAATTGTGAAACTTTTAATATAATATCTTTTACCATTGTACTATATTTATCTGGTCACACTACACATACTACAATGTAATGCTCAATGGGCTTAAAAATAATCTCAAGTTTTTTGTTGTTTCCAAAGTAGTTCGTTCAAAAAAGTTTGAGACTATGACTCATAGAAAAAATGCAACGACAATGAAAGAAATAATTTGATTTCAATTTTGTTGCACATAAAGCGATTGTAACAAAAAAATAAAAGCCTAGTGGCAAATATCTCGAAATAACAACAATGTGGAGAATTGTGCAACTAAAAATAAGTCAATCTCTGCCACACGCAAGCTGATTGATGAGGAGGACGACGACGACAAAGAAGCCACAGATGATGTAGCTGATGATGCAATTGTATAGGCATTCAATAAGCAAAAGTATCTAGATGATGATGGCGGCTACCTTATCGCAACTGTTAGAAACACAAAAAAATAAAAATAGAGTATACAAAATAGACATACGCATTCTGAATCACTTCATACAGCTAGCTGGCAATAAAAGTAATCAGCAATAAGCTGGCAACAAGCCTTGTAGATACACAACAAAAGATACAGATACCGAGATATATTTACAAGTAATGTTCAGATCAGTTAGTAGCGTTTGGAACTTTATAAAGAACTGGCTACTGTCATGTCAGTTAATGAACAAATACCACAACAGAACAACAACATAATCACAACAACTACAGATACAGATATAGCTAAAAAGATACAAAGATACAAAAATGCGCTGGGCATAATGAAGTACAGCACAAGAACAAAAAGCAGTAGGTGGAGCGTGGAGAGAGTGCGGAATTTGTAGTAGGGCGGGGGGTTTGGGGTGTGGCAGGCACAGCAGCCGTTGCAAGTATATCAAATTTACAAAGCAATTTACAAACAACATGGCCAGTTTGAGATTGTTGGCTGGACTCAGACTGAGGCTCGATCTCTGTCTTCTGACTTGGCTGGCTGGCTGGGCTGGCAGATGAGCACGTTCAAGATCAAGTCAGAGATCAAATGCAGTAGAAGAGTTGCGCAAAACAAGATCGCCACAGCGAGAACGACTACAACAACACTAACAACAACAACTACGACAACTTTTGAGGCAACTCTAATGAAAAGGCCCAGCACAGACCCCAAACAGAGCTGTATCAGAAACAAACATGCGATATCTATTCACTAACCCGTACCAAGACCCTGAAGTTTGCTCTCCCTTTTACAGCAAAGATTTTCTTTCTCGTTTTGTAATTGTTGTTACGAGGGTTGCTATGCAAATTTCTAGATTAGCGCATATATAAAACTGACTTTTGAAGTGGTCAAGGAATTCACGTACCTTGGTACCGCCGTTAACACCGAAAATGACATCAGCCTGGAGATAAAGCGAATAATCATATTTGTCAATAGGTGTTACTATGGTCTCAGTAAGCAGATGTGCAGCAGAGACCTCTCTCGAACAACAAAGGTTGGTAAGAAATAATATATAGTCAGAAAAATAAGCCCCCAAGTGAAAATTTTCAAGAGAAATTACACAGTAAACATTTTTTAATGATCTTTATGATTTTCGGCAAGGATCAAGAAAGCAATTATTCCATCGTCTTACTTTGACGATGAAGAACCTGTAAAAAGCTGCAGAATGAGAATGATGAAATAAAAGGAAAAAGGCGGTGGTTTGTGGAAAAATAAGTCCTAGTTGCTCCCTTTGTTTTGATGGGTGAGAGTATATTCGATATTGCATAATCCTCCCTAAATCAAAAAGATTTCTTCCCACTGGGTACCGCAGGCTTGTGCAAAACAGAACAGCAATCGATCGTATGGGTGTTCCAAAGCCAGCCAAATAACATTATTTCGCTGCTACATCTGAAGAATTGGTGATGAGAAGAATTTTGAATAGTGATCCAACCACTCGAGAGAAGTTTGAAAAGAATTAGGAAACCCCAACGCCGAAGACTGATACTCCTTCATCATGACTATGCCAAAGCTAATACAAGAGGTTTGCTGGATATCCAAAGAATGGTGCATGGCAACCTTTTCTTCCCAACAATGAAAAATAAATTGTAAAGACAATACATTCTGGTACCAGTACCAGAGCCTGTTAAAGCACTCAGAAAGCTTACTTAAAAGGAATATCCTTTTCCATTAATTGCTTATTCATTTGATTTCTTTAGACCCCTAATTTCTCTTTCAAAAAAAGTCATATTTTAAAAAACAATTACTCGCTCGAAAAGCATCTAACCCCCCTCGTAGCTTTGTTGTTCTTGTTGTTGCAGCTTCACCAAAAGCAAGTTTAGAGATGGCAAACGAAAAATAAAAAAAAAACTTAAAAAAAGGAGCATAAAAATGAAAAATACAATTTATAGCAAAAAATGAAGTTGGCAGCCAACAAAGACAGCAGCTGCAAACAGCCTGTGATCCATCCCAGCCCAGTGTGCCTCCCAAGCCCTAGTTCCATCCGAGGAGTCCGGCTCCCGACACAGCTATATTTAAACTTGACTTCAAGACACGATGTTCATTACTATGCGCATTTTTATGTGCCAAATGGTTTCTGTGATAAATTGTGCTAAATTGTAGAGAGAGTGCGAGCTCTTCCATGATATATGACCATTTTCAGGAGAATTCATGATCTGTTTTACTCCGTGTCAAAGGTAAGCTTTTATTTGTTGCTCATACGACGTGTGGCACACGAAGAGCTTCAAATGGCTGTTGTTGTTTTTGTTTTTATGTGTGGGAGGTGTTGAAGTGAAGGCTGCGTGATAAACAGTGCGTGAAATATGTTTACAGCTCAGCAGAGCAGCAAACGATGCCACCGAATTATTAATAATTAAGTAAGTGTGTGGTTTTTAAGGGCATCAAATGTCGCTTTCAAATTGTAAGTAAATAGCTAGAACCCAACAAGAAGCAGCATGAAAGGCATTGCACAGTGGCCTTAAATATATTTGGCTAGCACAAAAATTAAAGCCATAAAAATGCTTTATTTTTTAAAAACAAAGCATAAAATTCACAAGTTTTTGGTATACATTTTCCAAAAAGCTCAAAACAGAAAAAGCACAGTGGTCGTAAGTACCTATATTTGACAAATACGAAAATTTAAGATATACAAATTCTCTTTCTTTGTTAGACTAAGTATAAATTTCACAGGATATTCGATATACGTTTGTCCACATGAATAAAAATAAGTTTCAATATGAAGTACTGCTTTAAAGCGTTTTAAGCCTCTGCGTACAGGTCTTTGATTCCCAGCAAGGTGTCTTCAAAAATACTTGATTTTTAATATAAGACTCGGTTTGGCTACGTCTTTATAAGGATATACTTTAAAGCGAATTCAGCCCTGTGTAAAGGTATTTTAAAGCGCCTCTGCATACAGGTCTTTCACGTAGAAGCTAATAACGCTCTAAAAAATATATTACAGCTTATTAAATACCTCTACAAACCCGAGTATGCTATTCAAAATAGATTAATCTTCGATAAACATTACACAGCAATCAATCACCTTTTGCAGTACCTTGCTACCTTTAAATTAATTTAAAGACTCAGGATGTATTCGAGGCCATTCAAGCTTACTCGTGAAATAATATGTTAGCAGGCCAAGAACTATACGATTGAGGCGGGAATAGGGTTTAGCTAATGTTATGTTTAACAGTCGATCTTTTAGACCTCTGCGTCACAGGTCGATTTCATCGATTAAGCGTACTAAAACTGTATGCTTTAAAGTTCCTTCACAGCAAAACTGAAGTCTATGTATTAAAAATAGATTAGTTATTCAGGAAACGTTACCGGGAATCAACATGTTTCAGGCGCTGCGAATGAGGCGGAAAGCGAAGATTCATCCTAGGGCCCCGAGTTTTCTCAGGGACCCGGTGTTATTTCTGCGTACCGTCGTGATTCAAGCTAAAGGTGTAATAGTGGGGCCAATACAGCATCCCCTACGAGCCCGTGATGCTTTCTGGGCTTCTACGTCCCTTAAAAGATTTAAGTCGACCTTAAAGGTACCGTGCAAGGTACTTATCCTGAAAAATTTGGTTCTTTATGTCGCAAGGAGGCACTGACACACCAGTAAAAAATTCCCAATAGTCAAACATCAATTCTATCGCCAGAGAAAAATCTACTAAAGATCGAATCAATGCCCAGCTCTACAATAAGCCCACTTTTGGTATTCTTCCGACCCTCAAATAGCTTGCATTGTTGTTTTCCTCTTCTAATATTTGTTCTACAAAATTGTTCGCACTGGATGATACGACCTTGCTTTTAGTTGGGCTTCTTGGAACTGATTTGTCAGACATCGATAACTTAGAAGACGCTATATTTTTTAAGATCAGTACAGTACATACTAGTACATTTAGTTTAATGACCAACTGACAGCTCTTTCTTAGTCATATCCAACAAAATCAAATGAAAGTTTTACTCATTTTAAAGCGCTTCCCAAATTGTGCCATAAACTGATTAATTCGTTTAGTTACTCATAGCTCTGTCCCACTGTGCCAAATTGTCTGCCTTACAAAGTAACAAAACAAATGCTTCCCAACTGCCCCCGTAATTCGCCACCAACAACAACAAAATTGCTATAAAAAAAATAAATAAATAAAAACCAACCAACATTCAAAACGACAACACTTCAAAACCCATTTGGTATACGAATTATTGTGCTTCGTCTGTGGGTCAGATCTTTTTGACATGATTTCTTCAATTTCTCCAACCACCAAAACTTCAGTAACCAACCGACCCAGCAGCAGCCACTGATGAGACGCCCCATGTAATTAAATTTGATTACTTGTACATAACTGCGACTACCCGTATATCAAAATAATTTAAATATTTAAATAAGATACAACACAGTATCTTGAAGATACTCATAGAATTGGTAAAAACGATTGTTTAAAGGCCTAACGAACCGCTCTTATAGGCGCTAATGCTTTTTTGCTAATTGGTAGTCAGTTCAGTTTTTAGCTCTTGATTTTTAGCAATATTTTTTTTTTTTTGCGTGGGTGTTTCTCAATGTGACCATAAATATGGCAAAAAAATTGGGACAATTTTTTAGGTCTGACAAAAAAAATGAAAGTACATTTAATACAAATTAAAAATTGTTACGCGAATGACGCATAATTATTATAAGATTTCTGAAAACTGATTTAATTTCAGCAAATATTTGAGAATTTAATTTGGAGTTCCTTTATTAGAAGATGATGTCATACAAAAATGTTGACAAATTTAAAAATATTTCGTGTATTTCAATATTTTGTTTCATAGTTTCCAAAATAAAATGAAGCGCCTAAACCAAATATAACTGCCAAATATTGTTTACATATATGAAAAAAATTAGTAATCTTTTTAAGGTTAAGGCCATTTTCATCAGTTTCGTAGTGCTTTAAATATGTATTTGTTTAATGCATTCATGCATGTCACAGCTAAAATTTGTTGAAAATTATTTCATTAATGTGTAATAAAGCTTTGTTGGACAGCGTGTAACTGGTAACCGGAGAAGACATCGACCGAAGTTGAAATGGTTGGATGGGATCGATCAAGGTGGGCATAGGACTGAGATGTTGGAAAACACAAGCCCGAAATCGCAACGAATGGGGGCGAAAACTACAACAGGCAAGACCCGACCAGGGTTGAGGTAATAAAATTTAATCGCTTAAAAAATGTACAATGCGTATTTCTGTTAGTATAGTTTATATAATTCTAGATTAGTACTCTCCTCACAAAAGGCTTGTCTTCAAGGTGTTGTAATAAGTAAGTCAAATATTCGTCGATCTTCACAGCAATGAATGTTCATTTTACTCAAAAAAATTTTTTTTTAATTTAATTCCCGGCTACAGGAAAAATAAGGGCATTTTAATGATTATTCCTTGATTTTAAATATTTAAAAAAAAACTAATTTCAAAAATTTATATTCTTTGCTGTGATATTTCGCCCAAGTTTGTTGAGATGGCCCACAGAAAAATATTCACGGTAGGCGATGGAAGATTTTCCGAATTACTGCCCTCAGCGCAATTTCTTTACAAAAACTACGACTTTAAGTTCAGTTGAAGCGAGAGTTAAAAGTTCATAGCAAATTCCTTCTACACTGCATGTTTTCAAATCCATTACTGTCCCACTCCTAAACCGATGACATTTTCGATTTAAATTTAGTGCCCAAAAGATACGGAACCTTAAGTGCAGTCTTCCTAATAATTAGTAAGTAGTAATAAGTTTATTATTTTTTTTAGTTTATTTTTTATTCAATTTACAAATAAATAAAATAATGTATGGAAAATGCGCGCAAAACAAAATATGAAGCAACTGCTTCATGCTTGGTGGTGGATTAGCTTTTCGCCGTGGTGAATAAGCTTTCCGAAGCGAAGCAAGCAGTGTTTTTTGCAATGCCTAAAAGTATGCTATAATAAAATTAAGTTCACGCTAGAAACATTTTTTACTAGGTTTTAATGGAAACTTGCTATTTTACTTTTATTTTATTATTATGCATTCCACCTATTTTGTCTATATAACACTTATTTGAATTCAGCTTTGAGAATATGTAGAAATTGCTTAATAAATTAATGTTTAATAAAAAGTTGTAATAAACGCCCTTTTTACGAGAACCTTAGTTTTAGTGGAGATTTTAGATCAGACGCCTTGAAATTTTAACATTTTTGAAAATAAGCTATATATTTCCTGTACAGTATAGAAAACAAGAGTTTCAGGCTATAATAGTGAAGGATGAAACTTTCAGTATTCGTTAGTAACCTTTTTTTTACAACCGCCTCATAGCAATATACAATAGAGGACAAAAGTATTTTGACAAAACTGTGCGAAATGTATTACAGTATATATATAAAAACTGAAAGAAGTTTCGAAATCCATTTTACTTTGAGAGATAGACTGAATTATTAGCTTTAAGTGAGTAAAAAATTCCCCTAATAGCGATTTCCATTTTTTTTAATATTTTGTTTATATTTAATGTGAGATGATGATTTTTTAGGTGGTTAAAAGTATTTTGACATTGCGATTAATTGCAATTTCTTTGATTCCCGTAAGGTAAAAACAAGTTAAGTCAACTTTAAAAGTGGTTTTTATTTATTTTGAAATATAATAACCAATTTTCTTGCCCTTTTGGATTTTTTATAATCGGCGAAAAACCTGAATTCGGTCAACTTGTTCGAAGTAAAAAAGTCACAAACTATAATGCCGGTTTTCCGCCGGAATACCATATACGATTTTGCAAAATGCCTATATAAACCATTTATTAACAAATTATGGTGCAAAATAAAACGTATTCTATAAATAATACAGCCAGTTCGGAAAGAACACGCAAAAGGACACAGTAGAGCACGGCATTAAGCTCAAAAAATTGGAGAAAGATGCCGTAATTACACCAAAAGCTTTATGAATTAATTTTAAACAACAGCATAAAACATTTATTAGTACCTAGAACAAAATTTAGAAAATACCTAAAAGTCCCTAGTTTTTATCTATCAAACTAGACTTTTATCATGGTTGTAGGTTTGTTAGTTGAAGTTCATTGTTTAAAGTTAAAATTTGAATCTGATGTTTCTCGAATAAATTGCAAATATCCCAAAACAGGTAGGACTTTCCGTTAATTTACCCGCATATTTTGTTTAAGTAATTGAAAGATTAATAGCTTTTTAGCAATCTATTAAATAAGTCGCTCGTGATGGCAAATTTTTTTAATTTTTACATATCATGCAGCTAAGCGAACAGCAAGGATAAAGCAGGGGACTGCTTGCTATGTCTACTGCTTGTTTTGGTGTCGCGTACGTAGGCAGCGTAGTACAAAAGTGGTACTTATTACAGATCAGGGATTTAAGAAACGTTAAGTTGAGGAAAAATTCTACTTTGGCAACAGCGTGAATACCCTAATTCTTACGTTGTGATTGTTAGATTTTATTTCTCATAAATATGGAATTGTTGACAAACAAATTTTATCCGCTCCTATTCAGGATACTGCGAATAAACCCCATTTTTACTACAACTGTAGAATTGTACTTATCGCACAGAATGTCTTAATTATACCCTGTACTTAAAAGTTCAAAGGGTATACTAGATTTGTGCAATGTATGTAACGGACAGAATGACGCGCGGCAGACCCCAAGTCCTTTATACCAAAATGCTTATCATAACCTTGGGTAGCGATTGAGCCATGACCGTCCGTCCGTCCGAATGAACGCCTAGATCTCGGAGACTAGAGAGCTAGAAACATCAAATTTTACCCCCGCAGTAGATTTTCGCGGATTTTGGCAACACCGTTTAATATTTTCATCTGAAATTCAACATAATGCAACATAATAAGGCAGATCAGGGATTTGAGAAACGTTAAGTTCAGGAAAAATGCAACTAGCTGAGCGTGAACGATCATTTTTGCGGTTCACTATATATAGAAGCGTTCAAAAAGCCGCCAGCAGCGTGAATACCCTAATTGTTAGATTTTAGTTCTCATAAATATGGAATTGCTGAGAAACAAATCTTTTCCACTTCCCGTACCACCTGTTTCGGAGTTACACCTGCTCCTATTCAGGATAACTGAGACTAAACCCTACTAAGTACTAATGTAGAATTGCACTTATCGCACAGACTGTCTTAATTATTATTATACTCTATAGCTTAAGGATCAGGGATAGAAAGTAGAATGGCTGGCCTTTTATGGTTTGTAACAAAATTTGTAGTAAAAATTAAATATGAATGTAGTTCATCCAACTGTGACGATTCGTCTGAACAAACTCTAATAATTTTTTAAGATCTATGAAGTGTTGCTTAAAGTACCACTTAAAACAATGGTTAACCCAAAATAGTTGCGATAACTCGATTACTTGCACTTTCTTAATTATAACATAGGCTTATGTCATTACCTCAACCGATTACTACATAGCTTTCAAGTAATGCAAGTAAATAGATACATATAGTATATTATATATTACACATACTACAGACAATAAATGCATGAAATGCATAAAACCCGCCGATGGCAAAACGTTTAGCAATAAGGAAACACTTTTCACGCAATTCCAAATCCCAAGCTCTTGAGGCGAAACTGCTGCGGTTTATGGTCAGATACAGATACTGAGAGATACTTGAGCCACACAGTGGTGCGTAACACGCCATGTTGCACGTGCTTGTGGCAAGCAGCTGAAGCTACCACTAAAGCTAACTTATAGGTTTGCCAAAGTTACTTACATTTACAAAGTTTTCGCGGCGTATCTCATCGACTTCATCGCGCTTGGAGACGCGCTTTTTCCAATCATCCTCACCGCTCTTCTGTAGGGCCTTCAAGCGTTCCGCTATGGAACCAGTCTTGGCAATTGTGCGTTGATCGGGACCCATGACCTGCAGTTGAAATGATTGTGTGTGAGTCAGTGAGTGCAGCTTGGTTTAATGGGTCAAGTGAGCGAGTGTACCTGAGTCATGGAACGGCGTATGCCGCCTTTTAGAAAATCAGGTAATGCAGTTGGATCCTCGTGCTCCAAAGTTTCCGCCTCCAAAGTCTCCTCAGTTGCAGTTGGCTTAGCTTTGCTTATCAAACTGCTGCTGCTGGCCTTATCAGCATCGTCGGCGTCTGTTGCATGACGTAGTTGCACAAAGCCGCCGCCGCCGCCAAGTGGTGGCAGTTGTGGGCCAATGCCAATGGGCAGTGGTGGAGCCGCTGGAGCAGCTGTTATAGCCGAGTGACTTTTACTTTTCGCAATAAGATTGCTGCAAAATGATATAAAAGATAAACGTGGAGTGTGTTAAAAGTGGTATAAAGTGTGGCAATTAAAGCGGCACAAACTGCATGCGTCATGTTGCATGTTAAGTAAGTAAGTAGTAAGTATCTCTGGAGCAACATTTCCCGCACGCAATGTTGCACTTCAGTGCGTTGGAACGCCAAAAAAAATATCAAGAAAAATGCGTTTTTCTCTCAATGCACAGCAGATCTTTGTGCCTGTCTACCCGTTGGCTGTGCATCCAGTCATTAATAGTGGAATCGTGACGTGGCACTTTTTGCGCCACTAATGAGACAAACTCTTGGTTCAACTGCCTTATTGGATTTCCTGCAAATCTGCCATTGCCGTTTGTCGATTCTATGTGCCCAGGAAACTTTAAAAGGCAAGTTTTCCAGCAAAACTTTCTCCTTTAATTGGGGCCATGGCCATTTATTACTGCACTCGGCAGTCTGAAGACATTTTGGCCCAAAGCAGTTATGCCTTGGTTATTATTATGGCCAATATATGAGCTATAGGCGATAAAAAAAGCGATAATTGCAATAGTGCAATGTTGGTAAATGGCTATTGGGAAAGGTTTCCTGCATTAAAGATAGTTGAAATAAAACCAATCAAATTGGTTTTTGATTTGGAAAGTTGGCTCTTAAACGTTTAGAGACAAAAAGTCTCCAATTTAGGTAGCACCAGGAGCGGATGCAGGGTTTGGTTATAGGAAGGTTTTCAACTGCAAAATGTATAAAGAGCTCGCAAAAGATTAACCCCTTTCGGGAAGTCCGTAGCCAAAAACCACCCGTGGATCCGCCACTGGGTACTACTGATTGCACAGAAAAAAACAATATTAGGTGTGTGGCCAAAGCTAAGCACAGTAAATAGATTTTGAAAACTCAAACCCGTAAGTTTCAGAATTTACCAAGCATAGTAGACTTTTAATTTGACTTACAACTTACGACTATAACATTTCTATATCTTTCAAATAGAGAAATTAGTTAATATATCGGTGTACTCATAAAACTTCCTTTTTTTTTGACAAAACATGGAATACCATAATCATATACGGATCTTCGCTATTTGCCCAAAGAAATCTCTATGAATTCAAGACACAGACGTTCGGATTCGGCTATAAACTGCAGATCCCTGTTCTCTTCGAACAGATATTAATAAGGACCCCCATGCTGCATCCATAGGCGACTGACAAAAATAAACAGTCAGGGAAATTATCTAGTGCCTACTGAAATTGTTTGTTCTGCACTACCCACCCGTACTAGAGGGTATGGCAAAAATATTCACTTCTTAAATTTTCAGAAGAAATTAAAATAATAAAAAATATATTTAAACGCATGAAAATCTATTTTCTTTGACAGAATTTGCAAAAAGCTATCCAATTTCTTAAATTTTGGTTTTCTGATTTTAAAACCAGCAATATAATTTATTTTACAAAAATTTTGGCCTACTGTGAATCGGTTTCTTATGACAAGAACATCAAAATGAAAATGTTTCGTACTCAAAACTGATACTCTGTACCTTTGTAGCCTTAAAGGTATTTTAAATCTGAAAGAGTTACCTGAAGTATGATCATGGTGACGAGAAGTGTTCATATAAACAAGCCAGTCTGTCTATCTGTCCGTTCATCTGAGCGCCTAGATCTCACAGATGCCAAGAGCTACAGCCACCAAACTTTGGATTTAGATCTATTACGTCTTCAGTCGGGACTTGCCGATATAGTACCCTTTACTTTCCCAAATTTCAACAGTATTCAAGGGATTTTGAGCCGTGGGAATTTTTAGGCATATATTATGGGAGGTCAAGTCCATTTCGGTGACTAAAACTTTTAACAAATAAGTTTATTACCAATAAATATTTATAAATATATACATTAAAGTAACTCTGCGTTGTCGCTCTTATTCAGATCATTTTTAGATATAACTACCGAAGTTCACATGCGATTTAAAAAATCTTTCTTTGCTGAATGGCTACTATAAAATGGTAACTCAACCCTTTTTCCCCAGCTTTCATCAAAGAAAATATATAAAAAAACAGATTAAAAATTTTAGGAGGAATCTGCTAAATTATATTTTCGAAAAAGTAGGGCAATCTGAAAAAAAATAAATACAATTGAAGATCTACACCATAAGTTGCATCATAAGATAAAACTTGAAGTCCCAAGCTCTTTTGGTCTTTGAGAAACAGACATTAAGAGTACACGGATTGGTTTTGTCATCCTAAACATTTGGACACAAAGATTCTAGGATTTTACTTGCTTTCTTTCAGGTGTTACGCGCAACATTTCACATACCCTTTGTACATAAAGTACAAGAATTATCATAATTATTCACTTTTTCGGTCATGAAGGCATAATGGTAAAAGGGTAAAAAAAGCTGGATATTCTTGCCTAAAGATGCCAATAGCTACAAAAGTGTAATTTTTATTTACTAAAGGGAAGGGTGGGGCAAAACGCGCCACTTGGGAAATATTCAACCTGATTACCGTACTGACGGTAATTGCTGGAGGCTTGAAATTTTTCCGGTGAAGAGCTCTAAACGTCTGTAAGCGCGTTTTGTTTGGGTGTGGCATTTGTGCTTTAATAAAGGAGGTAGGTTTTGAGCACCGCTTCATAAGTATTTCGGTGAAAGGTCTTTGGTAAATTTTTTTTATTTGACTATATTAAATGGGTTTGGCGATGTTTTAGCTCGCTTTCGCATCACGAGAATACCGACTTGAAAATTTGCCCATGGGGCAAAATGATAAACTTAACATGGGGCAAAATGCGCCACAATTTTTTTTTGGTTTGGCCCACACAAACTTTACTCTTGGATCGAAAATGTCACATTTTCTGCTATGTTTACCGAGGTTATGAATATTCTGAAAGAGGAGGAGCAGACCAAACAATCCAAAAAAAAATTATTCCGCACAGAAACAAATCGAGGCCGCAAATTTAAGAAATTTATAATTTTCTCAACATTTTCAAAATAAAATTTCTTTATAAAATTGTCAATTTGATCTATCGTTTTATGTGCGTTTAAAAGTGGGGCAAAACACGCTAAAAATAACATTTTATAAAACTTAGTATTCGGGGCACTTAGAGCAGCTAGAACTGAAAGTTGTTTGAGGCTAAGTATTAGCCATATATAGTGCCTACTTACAGTCCCTTAGCCCCTTGGCTGCCCCAAAAAAGCAATAATATCAAAAGTGGCGCGTTTTGCCCCACCCTCATCTACTCTATTTTGGTATTATTTAGTGGTTCTAGTGCGTTAGACAACTAACAAGTTGTTTTGAAACATTAGACAGGTATATTTAAAAAAAAAAAGTAATTGGAATTGAAGATCAAAAAATATATATTGCATGTTCTTAGAAAAACCAAAAAATATTGTAACTTTAAGATATTCCTACTTCAGCTGAAAAGATTTAATGGCTAGCTTTAAGGCAAACAAATTTTTATAAAAATAAAACAAAACTTAACTCAAAAAATATTAAATACACTTCTCGCAAAAATTAAGGGAACAGTAAAAAATTTTAAATTTTTGGGTGATTTTCAACAGGCTGTATTTCAGTGAAAAATGGTCGGACAGGAAATAAAAAACTAAGCTTTTAAAGCTTGAAAGCTCTAGTTTTCAGATTATTTTGGGAAAAGTTTTTAGGAGTTCCGGTTCTCATGCAATCTTTAGATGAAGCGCAAAGAAAAATTTTTCTAAATTTTGTACATTTTTTTTAATTTTGATCAATTGGTCTAGAAAAACCGTTTAACCGATCGATTTAAAAATTTGAGGGGCTCTTTGGGGTACATTAGGCTGTAGAATTTCACTTTTATCTTAGCTTTTGCACCCATATCAGTGAAGATACAGTTAATTAACCAAAAATTGGGAAAAAGTCATTTTTTTTTACTTTTTTCAATGAAATGTTAGAAGTAAAAAAAATTTTTTTCTCCACTAACTCTTGACTGTATTTTTTAGGAAATTTTCCACAGATAATGAAATTCCCAGTCCGGATGCTGTGCGACCAGTAGTTACAGAGATATCGGTAGTTAAATGAAAAAGGATCCTTTAGTGTTCAAAATTCAATATCTCAGAGAGAAATGGTCGTATCGGGGTCCTGTAAAAAGCATCTTGAAGCTGAATAATCAGGCTTTGTGATCCATGCATTGGTGAAGCTCAAAAAAATTTTCCCATTGCCGTAGAGTTAAAAACAAAATGTACAAAATTTTGAAAAATTTTTCTTTGCGCTTCATCTAAAGATTGCATGAGAACCGGAACTTCTAAAAACTTTTCCCAAAATAATCTGAAAACTAGAGCTTTCAAGCTTTAAAAGCTTAGTTTTTTATTTCCTGTCCGACCATTTTTCACTGAAATACAGCCTGTTGAAAATCACTCAAAAATTTAAAAATTTTTACTGTTCCCTTAATTTTTGCGAGAAGTGTAGGTTTTTTTGATTGATAGCCCAGTCAAATTAGGTAAAAAAAGGGGTCAACTGCGGAATGAAAGATAATAAGCTGGAAATTGGTAAAAACCTTTGTTTTGTCGCCCTAAATATTGTCTCAAAAGTCACAAATGCTATTGTGTCGGCGTCTTAAGATATTGAAGGTCAAAGGTCACGAAAAACGATTTTTCGCGAATATCTCGGTTCCTATTGCTTAAATGATATTTTCTCTTATTATCAAAGTTGTAGAGTATAAAATTCCCTACAACTTTTGTCTACACTTTTTTTTTATACAATCAACCGTTTTTGAGGTAGAGCGCGAAGAGTGCGCAGCGTACAGTCATATGAGCTAATGCAGGGTCAAGCGTGAGTTACGGTTATCAGTACGTTGTATAAAGTCAATTATTGACAAAAAAAATATAATTATTAAGCAATGCCAGAGAAAACTAAATACAAGAGGCGAAATAACGCAAAAAGTGACTTTTGAGACAATATTTAGGGCGACAAAACAAAGGTTTTTACCAATTTCCAGCTTATTATCTTTCATTCCGCAGTGAAACTCTAATTTGACTGGGCTATGACTAAGTTGTTAGTCGGGCAATTTTGCCTTTATGCCTCTTTCTACCTGTTGCTTATGTTGTTGCTGGTGCATTCTTGCCTTTGTATAATTGTGATTTGCAAAATCCCCAAAGTGTTTTAAAGAAGTTCATAAAATGCATTCTTTCATTTAAGTATCGTAAAGTTTCTACTTTAGTCAAGTATTTAAAATTATAACGTTAATTTTTTTTATAGTTTAATCAGTAAAATTCAGAATTAAAAAATTTGGACAATTTTTTCATCGATTTCGTTATTCAACAAAGTTAAGTTTTGCCATTTATTAGATCCAGTCCATTTAAATAAATTGCAATCGGATTCTAGGAGCGATTACTCGTAAACGCATGAACTTCTCAGTAGTCTTGGAATAAATATATTTATATTCAGGACTCTAAAATCGTTTAAGAAATGTATGTTTAGTAATAAAACTTGGCTACTGCATAGTAAACCTCTAGATAACATTCTGCTCTTATAAATATTTCCGAAGCTACACGATACTTTTTTTTTTTTTTTTTTGAGAAAATGCTTTTTAAGATGTAAATCTTATATACTTTGTGTAGAAATATAAAATTAACTTTTACTTGTGAAGATGATAAATTGTTTTTCAAGAAATTTATTAAAAATAATGTTTGTGCTAGTTATGCTAATAAATGCTACTAAATATTTTTACATGAATTATATACATTTAAATTCTAACTATATACTTCAGTAAACTATTTTATAGCACTGCTACGATCTTAAGACATAATTATTTCAACTGCTCTATAAACTCATACCTTCAAATCTGAACCCATTTATTTATCTTGTTTAAACACTGCACAACATCATTGACCCAAATCACTTCATATCGCAAATAAATTCTCCTAACAAATTCGCAACATTATAAAAACTTTTTTGCACAAAGCAGTGATAACTTTAAGCAGCAAAGATTAGTCACGAGCGGAAAAGAATTTCGGGAACCTTAAGAATCTGCTGCTGCTTGGGCTTTATCTTTCGCATGAGTCAAAAACATAATAAAAAAAAAGATCGCAATTTTTACAACGAATTAATTTTGACAAGGCAATTTAAGGTTAACAAATAAAACAGCCGTTATGCACAATTTATTTTCTTTTTTTTTAAACAGGAAGTTTAAAGCTTAAACAAATGTAGCGCACTTACAGAATGGTAAAAAAAAACACAGTTTGACCAACACTTTACACAGTTTGAAAGCAATTCTCTAAAAGATTGGCAGACGGACAACGACTTGACACTGAACTGAACCCGACGCTCGTCACAAGACGAATAAATTGCTAGCTGGCAATGGCCAAACTTAACACCTGGATGCCCAGCTCTCAGGTAAAACGCTGTGAAAACGCTTCAGGTAAACACCACGGACAGGTAAATTGCATATTAATTAGTAAATTTGACAGGCACCTAAACATTGTGTGCTGGGAAAACCCATAGAGTAGGACTCGGGTGTCAAAACACGACGGCCAGAATGCTTTTCCTCAAGTGCAGAATAAAACAATATGGAAATGTGGTGAGGTTTTGCGACAGCGGAATACTCTGCACTTGATTTGGTCTCAAAAGTTAATTTTTGGGAACAAGTCAAGAATTTTTAGTTGGTTGGGCTTCCATAAGTCTACGTACGAAATTTGTTGCTTGAAATTGAAATATTGGGACAGCTTGGAGGGAACTGGGACATTTTAGAAATTCTTTTCTTTCCTTACTTTCAAAAAATTTTTAATTTAAATTCATCAACGTAATTTTTAGGTTACTCCCAGGTATTTGCGATCGAGCACTAGTTCTAATCACTTTGCGAGATTAAAGTCTTTCAAGTCTTTTTCTACACAAAAAGGACTGTGCCGATATATTTTCATCCAAATCGAAACTTATTTTGAAGCTTATGTATTTATTTCGTACGTTTTCTAATGAATTTTGGCATCGAGATAATTTCGCCCACTCTTCTGTTTTTAAGTTCTGCTTAAGTCTCAAATGGAATACCTTTCCTGTAAACCTCGATAGAAAGTATTCCACTTAGGTCTTCGATGTGGTTCGGTCGGGCTGATGTGCCAATTTAAGAAAAAATATACAACCAATTGATTGAGTGATGATTCCGGGAACTTTTTGATCAGGGTGGTCATAATTGTGGTACCAATTGTGTTCGTATGCGGGAACGTATCGAGGCGAAACTTACACTATATAATAGCCATATCCTATACGGCATGTACAATTCAAGTTCTACTTCGATATGTTTAGGTTATGCAGGTGAAAACTCATGCAAAATATTAAAATGTATTTTTCACGATGTGAAAAAGGCCCTGTCTTGTGGGAACATTTTGGAACTCTGAGTCGCAAAATTTATATTTTTCGGCAAACCCCAAGCTGGCGTTTATATGTCGCCTGTCCAGCTTGGGGATATGTTCCCTAGAAAAATACTTCATGCTTGCGCGTCATTCAAAATTTGGTTAGTCTGTCTCCCAGATACGGTGGGATATTATATTTCGAAGCACAAGATATTTATTGAACCGCCAGAAGAAAAATTTGCCTGCGTCAACGTTGGAAGGTCGGCCAATTCTCTGATTTTACCATAACTATCTGGATTTTTGAGAAAGTTGGGAATTGAGTTTTAATGACAGGTCAGTCTGGAAGCGATTTGATTTATTTTCATGCTTGCCTCGTGGCATTTTAAACTATTAAATCGAATTGATTGTACTAAATAAGCAAAAAATGTATTCAAATTAATGTATTTTTTCGAATTATAAGAAGAAAAATCCAAGCGTGAAATGTCACGGTTTGCACATATACTTATTTCTATTACAAATTTTGGATAAAGTTCATAAAGATAAGTGATCAAAGAAAAATCTCGCAGGTATTCTAAAAAAAATTAGATTATAACATCAGCCTTTTACCAACAATAGCTTCACGAATATAATAAGAACAAAACTAATACAAATACTTATGCACATATGCTTATTTCTATGATGCAATTAAACTAGACAAAAACTGGCTTCATCACACTTACATTTATGGAACAATACCATTCTTATCTCAATCTTAAAATACTGTGAATAGACCAGCTAAGCTAATACAAAATTTGCTAAAACAGATTGTGAATTGTAAGCAAAATATTAAAAAAAAAAACAATAATAATGTTACTAAACAGTTTGTGTTTCTGTTATAGTAATAACAAAAAAAAATACATTTAGTGTGTTCATTTTATTAGGCAGAAATGCAAAAGTGCTCGACCAAATCGTAAGCAATCCTAACAACGATGCAGAAATGCAAAAGTGCTAGACCAGCAACATAAGTAACAGCAATTAGCTGTTTACAAGTGGCTTATTCTGCTTTATTGGCCTTTTGCATTTCTGCCCGACACCGCGAACACTCTATTTGGTTCTTAAAAGCTTGTATATTAGAAATGGGATTGGAAAAAAGAATCATTCATGAGTTAAATACAAGTTTTTTTTTAGTACGATCTAACGCTACTTATGCCACAGTTTGTTTTTTATAATATCTAAGATTTCAACATCAAATCAGAAAACTTTGCCTTGACTTTATACAATCAAACCATGTTTTCCTAATTTTACTAGTCACAGTGTAGTTGGCTCAATAGAGTTTCCCAGTTTTCCCCTACTCCCACAAGTCTTTTCCACACCACACTCTCTGGAACACTTTTGCGCAGTTCCTTGAGACCTTAGATTCCATTTTCATTTTCAACATTTGCAGGAAAAACAAAACTCGTTTGTTGTGGTTGGCGCAGGCGCATATCTCGTTCCCCAGAATCGGCCACACTTTGCGGCCACGCTTGAGTGGATCGCCTTTGTGGCGCTCTATATCTAGTATAATGAAAATGAAAATCAGGTCGCATGTGCTACGTCGTTCCAGACCGCAGCATTTGAATGCTGGTTCGTTGGTGTGGTGGTGGCCAGAGGAAGTTGTAATGCAACTATTTATGCAAATCCGATACATGGAGCAGCCGAATGAAAGACGACAGAGGCCAATCATCAGACCACAGCTGATAGATGCATAAAAAATTAATCAATTAGGTTGAAAAATCACATGGAAAATTGCAAAATTCAAATTAGCAATCAATGAAGCTGTCATTGTATGCGGGAAAATGCATTAGCTACGGTGGGAACTAGTTTGAAGTGTGTAGCAGAAATTCAACCCAAATTAAATCGAATTGATGACCCATTTATTGACCTCAAGAGTTCTTAAAATGGGGTTAAGAATAGCGGCACAGCAGCGTATGGTAAAGTGACTACAAGCAATATCGATGGTTAATATGGAATATTCTTCATCGATTGTGTAAATATCGAATATTAATTATCGAAATTTAGTTCTCCTTAGTACCCCACTGGGCTGGCAAGATTCGAGAACTTGAAAACATAATTGAACGATTTCACAAGCAAAGAGAGACGCTAGTTCGCCTTGGGGGTTGGCGTTTCGCTGGGCGATACTGGGGAGAGGGAGAGGCGATGTAGGGTCCACCCATCTAAGAGTCTAAGAAGCCTCTCGAGGCTTTTTCAGACAGCTAACCTTATGATCATATAGGTGACCTCCTGAATGAGGGAGAGGCGATGGGTGGACCCTACATCACCTCTGCCTTATTAAGAAGGCCACCTATATGATCATAAGGTCAGCTGTTTTTTCAGACCTCCTGAATGAGGGAGAGGCGATGGGTAGACCCCATGATCATATAGGTGACCTCCTGAATGAGGGAGAGGTGATGTAGGGTCCACCCATCGTCACCTATATGATCATAGGGTCCAGCCATCACCTCTGCCTTATTAAGAAGGCCACCTATATGATCATAAGGTCAGCTGTTTTTTCAGACCTCCTGAATGAGGGAGAGGCGATGGGTAGACCCTATGATCATATAGGTGACCTCCTAAATGAGGGAGAGGTGATGTATGATGATGATGCCTCTCCCTCATTCAGGAGGTCACCTATATGATCATAGGATCAGCTGTTTGAAAAAACCTCGAGAGGCTACTTAGACTCTTTTCTAAGAGCTCAGATAAGTCAGTAAAAAAAATGATTTGAGAAAGAAAAATCTTGTTCTGATCTGTTTGGGACAGTAAGAAAAGAAAAGGGTCTCTAGCTCCTCCTCATCCCCGCAGCCTCTGCAGAAGTCATGATGAAAAACGTTAACCCTGGATGCATGAGTCCCAACCAATGTCGAGCATTAAGACAGCGAAGTTCCTTTGTTATTTTCCTTCGATGACCGATTCCACATCAGGCTTTGTAGTGAGGGCAAAGTGATTTCGTAACCTCAGTCTACAACTGGCCATACTTATGCTCTTCTTGTCTTGAAGAAGGATGCTGAGAGTTCCTTGTCCAGCCAGCTCATCCGCGATATAATTTCCATCGATATCTCTATGGTCTGGGACCCAGATGAGGTGGTTGGAAAACTGCTGAGCCATCTCCTTCAGAGACGAGCGACAGTTTCCAAACATTTGGTTAAATTTTGATCAATATTGGTCCACTGTTTCATATAGCCACCATACATAATTGAACCCATACACTCTTTATCCAAGAAAGAGGGATTGCGTAACCTTCTAATTCTTGGATCATGGAACGAAAGTGTTCTGCAAGAAATGCTTAATCTATGTCCCAGAAGAGCTTTTATATGTGCATAAAGTGGCAAAAGAGACGTTTTTAGTAAAGCTCTACAGAATCTAAACAAATGGTAAGCTTTGCAGATCTTAAACTGCTTTGAAGAGAACCAATAAACCCCTAAAAATAAATATTCGTTTGGCTAAATAAGAATTTACTTTTAATCTCTTGCCTTATTCAAAGTCTCTTTTAGAAGTATTTCAGCTTGGAGAAGCTCGGGACGTTAGGGAACTTGGTATATTTACTAGAATCATCCACATTTGAAAGGTATGTTGGATAGATTTTGCCGAGTAGAACCATGAGTAGGAGGATTCTCCATTAATTTCTCAGATGGTAAAATGAGTAAGTTAGGGCTCGTTGTATTATATAATTAAAAGACATATCTAATTTGAAAGGTTTGTTGAAAAGATCTTAGCCTCAGCCGCGTCGGACCATGTGAGGGTCCTACATTAATTTCTCAGACGAGTGAAAATGGGCAATTTTATCGATATTCGTCTGCCGCTTAAGCCGTCTGGTACTTATAAGTACTTTGTCTAAACACAAACTAAATGACGTCCCATGCCTTCAATATCTTATCCATTCTCCTCATAAAAGCTCCGCGATAGACAGAGTATTTTCTTTTTCGGATATTTAATCCACATCTAAAGGTCAAGTAACATTGTAGTGCTCATGTGTGCTCATGTCTGAGCCCATTAAAAGGGCAGTTCAACACTTCGGCTACCATTTTGATGATTCCTCTAAATACAATAATTGGTTTTTGGTAACAGTTCTGCGGCCAAGCAATTAATTTGAGTGTTGGCCAAGGTGTGGTTCTGATTCTGATTCGGGCGCTTTGAACTCGTGACATTTGCCCAAAAAAAAAAAGACTATCCATTAAAAATGTTACGAAATCTACACACCCTTGCGAATTGCTTGTTTGTTTGATTTTCGGGCCTGCCGCTTTTCGCAAATTTTCGCGCTTACAGTTTAGCGTCAATCCAACAATAACAACAACAACAACGATAGATGGAAATTACTGAGGCACGAAGTTTTCCACAGCTGGAAATTGTTTATGTTTGCATAATAGGTATCTCTCTCTGGTCGTTCCCAACCTTTTTTATTTTGTTATTGTTTACTAACCGTGCCCCCGCGTGGGCGACAAGCTGCAGCCGCCACAAGGCAATTAACAAGTTGGCAGCGCTTCATCAACATCATCTCCATCATCATCATCATCCAAGCCAAGTTTCAGACATTTTGCATGACTTGAATGAATCTTTATGTGTCTGTTTTGCATTTTGTAATTGAGCAACTCTTGTAATAAAAATAATTAAAATACATTTCGATTTTTTTACACTTGCATAAACTTTAGACATCAATTTTAATAAGACAAGCCTCCACACGCGAGCTAACTTGGCTTATTCCGACATTTGGTATTTTGCAAATTCATTAGGCTAATGATATAACAAAATGAATTGTTTTATTAACTTTTTCGCGCAGCATAAATAATTGCACGCGATGGGGCTTGAACCGATTTCGAGTGGAGCTCTTAAGTTTTATTTATAGCGAACACGAAAGCCTATATAAGTGAAGATGAAAAATTTAGGGAAATGGCTAAAATATTAAATTATGATAACAATATAAACATCGTCAGGTTGTTTTTAATATGGTTTACACTAACTAAATGATCATTAATAACTTAAAGTATGCCTTGGGTTTTGATCCTTGGGAACCAGAAATTCCACACTTATAAAGAAGTCAAAAAATAGATCAGTACTCTATAACTAATAGAAAACTGGCAAAAGTAGTCACTAAAAACTGGAGGTAAAATTTGGTACAGTGCTTGGGTAATCTAAAAATCTTCTGAATACCAAATTTAGTACGAATACGAGGTGTGTTCAAAAAGTATCGCGAATTGTGTTTTTTAAAAAATTATTTATTTATTCATGAATATCTATTTTGCCCCTTCAAAGTTATCCCCATGAGATATTATACACTTTTGCCAACGGTTTTTCCAACCTTCGAAGCACTTCAAAAAATCATTTTTTTAATCTTTTTCAGCTTCTCCTTCGATGCCGTCTTTATCTGGTCAATCGTAG
This sequence comes from Chymomyza amoena, assembly GCA_037043745.1. NCBI lineage: Eukaryota > Metazoa > Arthropoda > Insecta > Diptera > Drosophilidae > Chymomyza > Chymomyza amoena. The sequence continues at coordinate 57,852 of JBAMAX010000602.1, forward strand.
CGTAGCGTCGTCCTTTCATGGGCCTCTTCAGTTTAGGGAACAAGAAATAGTCACAGGGGTCCACATCTGGGGAATACAGTGGCTGCGGCATCATTAGTGTGTTGTTTTTGGCCAAAAAGTCGCGCACAAGCAACGATGTGTGAGCAGGGACGTTATCGTGGTGCAAAAGCCAATTTTTGTTCTTCCACAAATCCGGGCGTTTCTGGCGGATTGCTTCGCGCAAATTGCGCTTAACTCGCAGGTAATATTCCTTATTGACCATTCTACCCTGAGGCAAAAACTCATGATGCACCAGTCCCCTGCAATCGAAGAAAACTGTTAGAAAAACTTTCACATTCGACCGAACTTGGCGCGCTTTTTTCGGTCTTGGTTCGTGCGGCAGCTTCCATTGAGATGATTGAGCTTTGGTTTCCACGTGATAACCATATACCCACGAATCGTCACCAGTTATGACCCTCTGGAGCAAATTTGGGTCGTCGCGGACAGAGTCCAACATCTCATTAGCAATGTTCATGCGATGCTGTTTTTGGTCGAAATTGAGCAATTTTGGTACGAATTTTGCGGCGACCCGTCTCATGCCCAAATCATTGATAAAAATCGAATGGCACGAGCCAATCGATATGTCTAGGTCCTCAGAAACTTCTCTAACGATTACACTAGTCGACGATGAAAAATCTCCAGAGATGAGACTTATATTTTATGTTAGGGCAATGTTTCAGCATTCAAAATCCGTATTTTTTATTATCCTGTTATAGCCTGCTTTTTCTTCTAGGACTATTTTAGTGAAAAAGGACGTTTTTCAAAAAACGATTTTACATATGATGTCATAAAATCTGTATTGATTCGAATTTTTTCAAATTTTTTTTTCTCTGAAAAGTAGAATAGAGTACCTTTCCATAATAACCCAAATCATAAAAATCGGATGTCTAAAGAAAAAACTACAGCTGAAACTGTGAGCCCGAAATGCCAAAAAACACAGCATTTTGGTGACTTTTTCCTACAAAAAAAGCCATTTATTTTAGAAAAAGTCTTAGACACCTGATAATTTTATTATTTTAAGTTATTGGTCATGATATCTAGATGCGATTTCTATATAACTTTATATTTTTATGATAAAAGATGACCAACTTATTGCATTTTTAGTAAAATTAGAAAAAAAAATTTTTTTTTGGCAATTTTTTTTTTCGTCTCTTTTAACTGCATTTAACCTTTGAAAAGTGGTTCACTCTTCTATAATTAAATTTTTTTTTGAAAGTAGATGTTAGTAGCTTTCAAATAAAGCAACTTTGCGAAGAATTCGAGCTGCCCATTGAACACCATAAGCTGAATCCATCATGAAGAGTACACGAAAAATTATGATTTTCCCAAATAAATACAGTATTTTTTCTTTATAATGGTGCTTTAACAAAACACTACCACTAGTCGACGATGAAAAATCTCCAGAGATGAGACTTATATTTTATGTTAGGGCAATGTTTCAGCATTCAAAATCCGTATTTTTTATTATCCTCTTATACCCTGTTTTTTTCTAGGACTATTTTAGAGAAAAAGGACCTTTTTCAAAAAACGGTTTCACATATGATGTCATAAAATCTGTACTGATTCAAATTTTTTCACATTTTTTTCCCCCCTGAAAAGTAGAATAGAGTACCTTTCCATAATGTCCCAAATCATAAAAATCGGATGGCTAAAAAAAAAACTACAGCTGAAACTGTGAGATGCTACCTTACTTGGAAAAATCATAATTTTTCGTGTACTCTTCATGATGGATTCAGCTTGTGGTGTTCAATGGGCAGCTCGAATTCTTCGCAAAATTGCTTTATTTGAAAGCTACTAACATCTACTTTCAAAAAAAAATTTAATTATAGAAGAGTGAACCACTTTTCAAAGGTTAAATGCAGTTAAAAGAGACGAAAAAAAAATTGCCAAACAAAATTTTTTTTTCTAATTTTACTAAAAATGCAATAAGTCGGTCATGTTTTATCATAAAAATATAAAGTTATATAGAAATCGCATCTACATATCATGACCATAACTTAAAATAATAAAATTATCAGGTGTCTAAGACTTTTTCTAAAATAAATGACTTTTTTTGTAGAAAAAGTCACCAAAATGCTGTGTTTTTTGGCATTTCGGGCTCACAGTTTCAGCTGTAGGTTTTTCTTTAGACATCCGATTTTTATGATTTGGGTTATTATGGAAAGGTACTCTATTCTACTTTTCAGAAAAAAAATTTGAAAAAATTCGAATCAATACAGATTTTATGACATCATATGTAAAATCGTTTTTGGAAAAACGTCCTTTTTCACTAAAATAGTCCTAGAAGAAAAACAGGGTATAAGAGGATAATAAAAAATACGGATTTTGAATGCTGAAACATTGCCCTAACATAAAATATAAGTCTCATCTCTGGAGAAAAAAAAGTGTGAAATTTGTCGACTAGTGTTATTCGACGATTGGCCAATACCATTTTCTTCACTTCATCAATTTTTTCGTCTGTTGTTGAAGTGCTCGGGCGTCCGGCACGCTCTTCGTCGTTCACATCTTATCGGCCTTCTGAGAACATTTTGTATCACCGATAAACGTTGCTTCTCTGTATGCCACAGTCAACATTCGGAATGCATCCGTGCACTTAATTTCGTTTTTCACAAAAAATTTGATGCAGGTTCTTTGATCCATTTTTTTGAATAGGTAAAAATCGAAGACGAGCCAAAACACGTGCAAGCAAGGCAGCTGTCAACAATTAAATGAACATTCAAAATGGCCGAGCTTGTCGGCATAAGTGAGAGACATGAGTACCAACATAACGCCGCGAAAATTAAAAAATCTGCGATACTTTTAGAACACACCTCGTATCTTCACAAACAACCGAAATACAATAAATTTTGAAAAAAAGTTGTTTTGGCCGATCGGTCCTATGAGTTGATCAAATTTTGGTACAGCGCTTAGGAACTATAAAGAGGTATTGAGTGCCAAATTCGTTTACACTTTTCACGAACAAACGAATTATCCATCTTAAACTTTTTTTTTGTCGATGTCCTCTAAAACACCCCTATGGGAGCTACTATACAATATAACCCCGATATCATAAAAATAAATATTTTTCCTATGGAACAATAAGGTATCTCCTCTGGAAGCTCTGAGATGGAGAGACGGACAGACGGAAATCAGAATATCGACTTCCCTAGTCACCCTGATTATACTTTATGTAACTTAGCGGGTCTCCAAAGTCTCTTTCTTTATGTTTCGTACAGTTTCAGCTTCCACAAACGGTACAGGGTAAAATTGTTGTAATATAGGTACATCAAATTTTAGGCTGTACGCAGCAGCTAAAAACGCTTCAAAACAAAATATAAGTTTGATTGCAAGGTTGTTTGCAAGCGGTACGCAGCGGTCAGAAAAAAACAGTGTTGCTAAATTTTTTTTTAGGATACATTTGAAATACTTCTGATTTATCAGCTTTTTACGTCTTTTAATTTCCAATTAATCATCATAAATTACGAGCTCAAAAGTTTTTGAACATTTGCCAGAAGAAGCTCATGAAGCCAACAAAAAACTTAATTCAGGGATTTCCACTTCTATGCTTAAAGCTTGTTGTTTTTGATTGTTTGGAATACTTCGAAAAGCAATAAAGCTGGTACAAATTATTAAAGTCAACCCATAAATACGCTTCAAAACAAAACAAAAATATCTACAAAAAAGAATGTGCAAAAGTTAGCTTGTAAAATTGTTTGCAAGCCGTACGCAGAAACGCAAAACAAAACAGTGTTTCCTTTTTTTTTTTTTGTGGAAAAATTTAAACAGACTTCTTTCTGCTTTGGGTCAGATTTGACCGATTTTTACGTCTTTTAGTTAATAATTATTCATCATACATTACGAGCTTAAAGTGTTGGGAACGCCAGAAGAAGAAAAAACTGAGAGATATCCATTTTTATGAAAAAGTGCGTTGTTGTTGAATGTTTGGATATCCACTTCGATACTGGAATCACAATATAAAAGTCAACCGCATGAAATACGCTTCAAAGAAACAACGAAGCTTTCTACAAAAAAATAACGTAAGCAAAATTTTGATTAGTAAAATAGTTTGCAAGCTGTACGCAGAAATCAAAACAAAAACAGTGTTGCCTCATTTTTTATATGGAAAAATTTAAACAGACTTCTTTCCGATTTGGCTATGATTAGGCAGCTTTTGACGTCTTTTAATTCATACTTATTCATCATAAATTACAAGCTCAAAGTTTTTGAACCCCAGAAACCTAGAAAAACCTAAATTTAGCAATATCCACTTCTATGCTAATGTGCTTTGTTTTTGATTATTTAGAATACTTCGAAAGCAATAAAGCAAAAAGATCTCTCCACATGCACACCTTAATCAATTAGAAGACTTATAAGCACCATAGAAAAATCACCTATATCCAATAACAATGAAAATATCATTAACTTGATTAAATTGAAGGATCTTGGCTCAATTCAAGCATGAAACCAGCTATAACTGATGATCTCATTGTAATATCAAGTGTTTTCTAAATATGTACTAGCTAGACGAAATATGATACCAACCAAGTGTATCTCTATTATGCAGCGAACTTGAATTTGCCAAGTCTTAACGCAATTTATTAACGCAAAAAATAAAGAAGAAAAAAAAAAGTGGTTTTAATGTTAAATGCTGACCCTGAATATTTACAAGCCGCTTAACAAGGTTAATTCAATGCGCAGACTGCTTGAACTAAACAAATAATAATTCACAGCTAATAAAAACAATAATAATAAAAAAAATTGTTGTGTACACACCTAGGCTCGGATCATATAAGGTACATACTATATAAATTGCGGTTTCGCGAACAGAAGTGTCAAATTTGACCGCAAGAAAAACTGACAGCTAATCAGTTGGCCATAATGCACATAATATATTATTATGTTAACTCAAATATCATCATATAACTCACAAAGTCGGCATAAAACCCAAACTTATGCAATCTGAACTCGAAAGCAAAACAAAAGTTCATGAAAAAAAAAACACCCTTTGCACAATTTGGCAATCTCTCAACTGACACTTGATCCCACTCACAAAATGAAGACTTTATGCCAAACAATACACCAGCTAAATGCTGGCAGTTACATCTTCTCTCTGCCAAAGATCATCTCTATAAATGTTGTGCCTGAGTTTGTGCAGCTTTAAACATCTGAAGTCCACACTTGAAGACCCCGAGACTGACAACCATCTGACACTTTCCCACGCGCATTTTCCACAATTTTCTTTCTTTCTTTTATTTTGCGCGCGCTTTTTTTTTAAGTGAGCAATTTTATATGCTCTTGTCGAGCTGGTGACTGATGTCCCCGGGGGGAGTTGTAATTCAAGTAAATTTCGTTTTCCACAAGTTAATGACTCAAAAACTTTAACATCAACGCGAATTTGATGAGCTAGCTCCAGCTCCAATGCAGTCGCAGTTTAAACTCGTTTTTGGCCAATTTTTTAGTGCCTGACCTTGTATACAAAATACTTAATAATAACTTTGTTGCTAGTTATTATTTTTTGTTGTTAATAATTTTATTTTTCAAGCAGTTTTTGGTTAAATTGTTATTTAATTGTAACTATGAGTTATGTGCTTACGTATTGCAACTCAAGTTCAAGGTGTGACAACGTTGTGTATAATAGACTAAAGAAAAGGCGTAAAATTACTATGGGTTGACGAATTTGAAATACACTCGAAAAAATTGTATAGCTGCAATTGAATAAAATTTGGAGGCGTATTTATGACTATAGGTTGCAACGGTTGACCCTGGGTAGATTCACACATAGACTGCATATTCCTTAGTGGGCTATGATTAGAATTTTTAATAAAAATTCAAGTTAAATAACCATTTTTCTTTAAGGTATTCACGCTTGTTGTTGAGGACTTTTGCAACAATAAAATGCAAGTCGCGTATTTTCAACTTTTCACTCAGTTTTTTCTCAACTCAGATTCTAGTCTGAAGCTATCGAGTTTTAAATGTAGAGTTGTTAGTGTTGCATTACTATGTATTCTTTCCGCGGCATTATTACTACTTTTTAATATTTCGGAAGCTTGTAGAAAGTCTAAAAAAATAATCAAAGTAAGATTAACACTATTTCTATTAAAATTAACTTCAAATTATTCTCTTAGTTTAATCATCTGTGCAAAATATTTATTTCACTTTTCGATCAGTTCTTATTGCTATAATACCAAAAGAAAAAAATATTTTTTTGGATAAATGCTGTAACTCTTTTGACACCTCTTGATAGAAAAAGTGTTAAATAAACTGAATTGAATTTAATGCAGTTAATCAAATGACATTTGAGTATTTTTCTTACTAAACTTAGCCATTTTTCTTTAAAGTAGCGGAAGGGTTTTAAAGCGCCAAATTTAAAAAAAATTCAGAAACTCGACAACTCAAATCGTAAACTAACAAGAGGTGCGTTCAAGCGTTCAAAAGCCAGTTTGGTTTTTGAGCAACTTTGCAACAGCCGTGAATACCTCAATTGATTTTTATATTATCCCTCTGTTACATAAAAAACTTGTTTTTTCTCATCTTTTTGAAAGTGTAGAACATGTTGTGTGTATAGCACAAGATATTTGTTTCTCATGTTTTTAAAAAGTAAGGAATAGTGAAATGAGTAGAAAGAAGTTGAATTTGACTGAAGAGGAAATGAAAGACCCCTGAGCCGCTTACGGCGATGGAGGGGTGGGTGTTGGTGAGCGAAGCGAGCAGGGGGCAAAGCCCTCTAGTATAATAAAAATTGATTTTCAGTCGTGCTCCGAAAACGAATACGAACAATTATACGGATTCCTTTTGAAAATAAATGTTTGATGGTCCTAATTCCCCTACAACGAATTTTTCATGCGGTTTGAAAAAGAATGTTTTGTTGCAAGAAGAATTAAAACTATACTTTATGAATTATGTCAGCTGAATAAAAATATTTTGGCGCCTAGGCGTAATTTAAAAATTTATCGAAAATAAAAAGGAATCTGTCAACATAAAAGTATCGATTTTTGGAGCGTGCAGAAACGAATCCAAATAATAGGGTTCGGTTTGGATGATTTCTTTTTAATTATTTACTTTAAAATATTTTTGCAATACAAAATATTTGCAATTTTTACACCATGTGCTTAAAGGTCATAAGCTAAAATTGCGCAGTTTATGTAACAGGCAGAAGAAGGCGTGGCAGACGCAGTGTTCTTTATTCGAAAATATTTTTCATGGGTAACAATTGAGCCATGTTTGTCTGTATGAACACCTAGATTTCGGAGGCTATAAGAGCTAGAGATACGAAACTCTACTTTTCTGGGTCGCATATTTCTTCAGAAGATAACGCTTGTTGAATCATATCTATGTTTGAACACCTAGATTTTAAAGACAGCAGGAAATTTATTAATAGATGCATACAATCCGATTTAATATCAAATTTGTAAAATTTTCTTTAATACCTCGCCTTATTTTTTTCTAGAATAATTTTCGGGTTTTTGGCTAGACCGTATAATATTTGGCAGTGGGATTACATGCCATGTGTCAAATATGATCACAATTTGATCAAATTTTTTGTCAAAAATAAATAAAAATTGCATCGAATTATTTAACCCTCCGTCTGCCGAATGTATAGGGTCCAGCCAGGCACTATTCGTCGGTCCGAATTCTATCATCCTTTTCTCGTCCTTATTTGAGGACTTTTTATAATTGCCATAGTGGTAGATCAATAGCCAATAGAATTTTAGGAAGGTACCAGGGAGTTCAAGTTTCTATTGTATATTGGATAAATATATATTAAATTAACGTCGAAAAATAAAAACAAAAGTCTGGCCAGACCCGTTTTTCAGACGGAGGGTGTACGCCGAGTTAAACAATTTTAAAGCCTAGTGTCCCTGAATAACAAATGCATATCGTTTTTTTTTTTGTTCGATGCAATCATCCTATCTGAAACTTATTTATTAAGGTATTTTAATTGGCGGTTTGAATAAGCTTTCGATCCACATCAAAATCCCACTACGAGTGAAATTATATAACGAAAAATAGACAAATTATAAGAGATTACTGAATATTAAAGAAAAAATTAATCGCAAAAAAAATGGAATAAAATACGATTGCTACAATCTGTATTGTAAATTGACTCTGCTCGTGGAAATATCTAAGAGAGCAAGCCGTTCCTTTAAACCGTTTTGTACGACTAACAATCAGCTCGAAAAGGTAGGTTTGAAGTCCCAACCCCAATAGTAAATATTTTCAAATTGAATTATCTATAAACCAAACAAATTTTTTACTTCTAAGCGAAGTTGCCATATGGAGTGATCTGAATTTAGATTATAGATTCGATTTGTATAATAAAATCATGGGATCCATAACATATAGATGAGCTGGCCTACAAATAAAAACGCGACTAACCTTACATAATCCATTCCGAATTTTTACAATCTCATTTTACTCCATAAAAGACAAAAACCCATCAAAACCTAGTAGACACTCGCTGTTAGGGCACAACAAAATTCAAACTACTTAAAATGTTGCAGCCAAATGTTGCTATCACAATTACTGTCAACACAAATGTTGCCATTAACATCTATCAGCTGTTTTTTGTTTGGCGCAGACGCACTGAAGCTACCGGCATGTGCTGCTGCACTTATCGTATTAACATGTGCCAAACCCAAAGCAACCCTCTTGTCTCGTATAGAGCCCAAAAAAATAACAAACCCCCAAACCCCAAACCAACCCATATAGAATGTTTTCCTTATTTGGCTTGATTTCTGGCAACGTTTGCCGGTTGCCTGCGTAACCGAAGCGTCAAAACAAACTTGCCTTTGTTTGTTGGGCAGATGATGACGATGTTGCCGATGATGATGACGATGGGTAATATTAGAAGAAAGAGAAATGTTGAAGGTTGAGAGAAAAGGCGCAGAAAGCAGCAGCACGTTGAGTGGCAGACGACAGAGTGCTGCGCAACGGAAGCAGGAAACATGCGTTTTTTTGGCAAAGCAAACATGCCAGACAGCTCCCAAAGTTCCATACCCCAACGTAGTATCAACATTACCATGCCACACCTCTCTCAGTGCAAGCTGTGACGTATATAGAGATAACAAAAGAATGAAAAAAGACTTTTGTTTTTTCACAGACGTCGCTCATGAGAGTTGATGAGACGGACAGGCGGATGGAGGGACTTATGTCGGCACATGCAAATTTAATTGACGGAGCCACGCATTCCATTTAGCGCCCGGAATTTCTGCGGCTTGCAATATGATCTGCTACGGGAGCTGGTTATGTCTGACGCATAAACTGACTTTAGAGTTGGTGGGTGTGGCATAGAATATTATTGATTTGTTTAAGAAAACTTTCATGTCATGGGAAAATCATGAGTCAACAAATTTTATTAGCCCTTTTTTTTTTGTTCTACAAAATGTGTCGCATTTACCGTTTGTCATGGTCTCAAACTTTAGATAACTTGTTTCGTATTGGTAACATCAGAAAGAGACACACACACACACGTTTGGACGCCTTAATTGGCCGCAAAGTGAATGCACTCAACTGAGCCGCAGAGACTTGGACAAAAGCGGGGGACTACCACTAGAAAACTGTGGACTGGGGGTCACACAATGAACTTTACGCCAAGTTCAACGAGGTATAAGAACAGAACACGAAACAGAACAACAACAACAAAGAGCAACAACGACAACTACAACGCGATAGTCGCGTTTTGTCATCCACTTCATCCGTCCCAACGTCTTCTGGAAGAACGTCCATTCAACTAAGGGGTTACTCCCCCCACCACAGAGTACATAGCCTTGTCAACGTTGTTTCTTCTATCTTTACACTTTCTTTCTTTTATGCCATTTGTTTCTTGATACGGTTACATTCTTCGTCGGCAAGTGCTGCTTGAATTAATGTTTGACTTGTGTTGTTGTTGTTGTTGTAAGAGCTTCAGTTGTTGCTACTGTTTCCTGTCGGGATTTGCATGATGGATTCAGTCTGGCGCATTAATTTAGCATTTAATTGCTGCTTGTCTATGGAGACAAATTTGTTTTCTTTCTTATGCAATTTTTTACTTTAATGGTAGGATGATTATAATATAATTAGCAGCAAAGATACTAAAAGCTTTTGAGATATATGTATAATAATTTTCAACTATTATATTTTAAATAGTTAATTTAATAAGCAAAAAAAAAAATTATTTTAATTAAAGCCTTCTGTCCATTCTTTATTCAGTTTATGAATATTGCTTTCACTTTTTGCCAATACAATTTATCGGTTTACCACAGCAGTTTATTTTAAAGCTTTGAAGCATTACGTGGGCACTTATCGATCAAAATATCGATGAGAATTACTTGAGTTTTTTAACTTCGCAATATAGATCAGTATTGGAAAACTATCAATAATCTTTACTAAATGTTTCAATAATCTTTACTAAATGTTTCACTTAAAAGTTCAAACCCGTATTGCTTATTATCAATTTATTGGTAGTGGATTCAATTTTTTTATAAAAAATGTGATCTTTAAGGCTCTTTTCCTTTATTATAAATTGGATCATCAGATTCTTGACAAAATATCAATCAATTAAATAATATACTTTTAAAACTTCACTCATTGAAATATTTAAATTTTTTGCAATTACTCTACACAGTTTTTATAAATCTGTTGCTCCCTTCTCGAAATATAATGGAACACAACATTTTTCTTTATAATTTTTTTCTGTAAAAATATTTCTGTTTTTTTAATCGATATACTAGTATTTACAGCGTAGACAAGACCAACAAATCAAACATCATAAAAATCGTTGCAGTCGTTCTTGAGGTATACATAGTCTAGTAATTGTTTTTGATTTCAATTTGATCAACTTTTTTTTGCAATTTAAATAGCTTCAATTAAAAAAAAACAATTGTTAGACATTGTCTGAAAAATATTTATTGTTAATTAAGAGTGAAAATCTTGAAAGTTATTAAATTCAATTTATAAAAAATAGTACATAATCTTTTTAGATAAATTAAATAACTTAACATAATTGCCAAAATGTACATATGCAAACAAACTTAAATTTTATATGAAAAACTAGTGGGCTCCTGCCCAAACTTTTTGAATACTCTTAAAGTCAATAAACATCGTAAGTATCTTGAGTTAGCTTATCTGGAAAAATATAAGATTTTTAGATTAGTTTGCAGCTCGATTCAAACTTGCAAACTATTAGTGGAATTTCGCGCTATCATGAGTATAGTCTTAACCGAATTCTTTCTCTTTCAATAAAATTTGACACAGTGCCTGGGCAGTACAATTACCTTGAAAATCAGATATGAATCGCCAAATTTATTTCAAAATATCTCCGTATTGACAACCTCTAACACACGCAAAAATCACATTCGAAATTTATCGACGCGTTCATGAAACACCTGTAATTTGTGAACCGATTGGTTCCTATGGGAGCTATATGATCTAGTCAAACGATATTGGATTAAATATTAGTTAATCTAACGATGCTTCACGAACTATAAAATACTCACGAATGTCAAAAAATTTGGTCCAAATATCTTAACAAACAAACGTTAGGGTGGCAACACTAATCAAATTTGTGGTATCAAAAATCGATATGTTGACAGATTCGGACCTATGGCAGCTATCTGATATAGGCACACAAGATTTTGTTCAGAATTTGGTCCAGCCATTGCTTAAGTGAGTCTGATAAAAATTTCCAAACACCAAATGCTAGGTGATGGCATACCTTTATCAAAGATATGAAAAATAGCGAATGTTGGCCGATTCTCAAAAGTTACTGTGCCCGATCGGTCACTACAGGAATTATCATGATATAGTCAATCCGATTTCGGATCGAATTTGGTATCTAGTGATTGGGAAGCGAGAATTTAATACTGTCGAGATAACGACAGATTTGGTTAGCGGTAATCTAATCTTGAAAATAATGTATTTAGACTATCCAAGACATTTTTATTTGTATGGCAAAGTTGTCATCATAATAGTCAATATGATAACTATGAGAATTAATCCGTGATATCAAAAATATACTTTTAGCTTGCCTTTTGTCTGGAAGCCCTTCTTTGAATAAATGTCTCTAAGTTTGGTTAGCTGTAGCTTTGACGCAGTCCAGCAGATGGTAAGAACTAGGCTCTAGATCTCAGAAAGATCTAGGTCGTTCAAACTTTTTGGACAGACGGCCCTACAGTTTACGGAAATGGGTCTATCGAATTCTTTATTCACCCTGATCATCTTTTCAGTTAACTTTGGAATGTCTCCGAAAGACTCCTATCTGATATTTCACATAAACATTTTCGGCTTGCATAAACTTAATAATGACGCTTTGTACCATACGGTATAGTGTAAGATATGATAATCATATTTTAAATATTATTACTAATAATAGGTCAACAATAGTTAAACTTGTACTAATTTTTAGAATTGTTTACAACCCTGCCGCTTTTGCTGATTATTTCTGATAGATCTGACAGAATGATCTTGAAAAATTATTTTATTAGGTTCATAAATTAAAAAAAAAAAAATAATGAAAACAAACAATTTGAAATTCACGTTAGCACATAGTACAAATAGTTATATACAACAATGTTGATCGTCATGATGAGTAAATGAGTCAATCCCTGAAATTCATTAGCATTTTATTATACACTGTAAATAAAGGCAACAGGTGCATTATAGATATATCGCAATTTTTGTAACATGTAAAACTTTTCATGATGATGTATATTATGTTCACTACATAGGTATATTTTAGTATATATGTAAAATTTATAACTATTTACGATTTTTTCGTTATCACTTTATTTAACAAGAACAAATGTGTAGTCCAACAGTATTATTAAAAGATTATATCAAAAGTTCAACACGGATTTGGCTTTATTTTTTGGGTACATAACCTCAAATATCTCAAAATCCTGACGTGATGGGCCAGTTCTGACGCCGGACTCGGATTCTACGCACCAAATTACTTCGGAAATAACCCTTAGCTTTCACATGACCCCTGTATTTGTAGACCTGTGTTATTTATTAGTTTGAATTTTTATTTAAAAAATTATAAAAGTGACGAAGCCTTGAAAAGTCTATTTGCTCTAACTAGGAATCTAATCTAGGACACTATCTAACCCTCTCAACTGCAACAATTCATAAACATTTAATAAACAGGCTTTAACTACAATAAATTGTGAGCCTAATAAAGAAAGAAGAGTTGACAATTGGGTTTTTCTAAGCATTGCATTTTTTTACAGATTTTCTTATCTTTGTACTGGTGTCGAACTAACAAAAGAACAATAAAAATGTTTAAATTTCAAGTTTTGAATAGATCGTGCTAAAATTCTTTAAACCATTTTTTTTTTCTACATTCTTAAATATGCTAAAAGATTTACTTTTCTTACTAAAATTTTCATCACGATCGATAAAGTTTAGCTTTTGGGAGTTTTTGGTAGCGTAACCTAAATCTGTATAGAAATTTTCTTTAAGTTGGCTTGAATTTTCCACTATGTAAATTAAATATACAAACTTGTTTTTATTTCCCTCTATGCCATACTTTCTGATCCACACAATAGATGTTCTCTATAAAGCATAATCAGACTAGGGAATACTTTAACTTGTATGCTTATCTTATTTTAAACTAAGCAAATTGGGAGTGCAAATATATAAATAAATATTGTTTATAAGTTTTTTAATATAATCTTCTTTATAATAAATTTTTTTTTTACAATCTGGAATTCTACCAAGACGCATATTATCAGCAAAACAGGCGCTCTCAAAAAGTAGCTTATTGTATTCTATGTAGTCATGAATGCTCTGCTTCTCTATGGATTAAAAAAAACTACGCTCGGACATTGTATTATCAAAAACCGGTTTGTTTATGTTTCATTTTACATTCAAAATGTGTATGGGGCTTGACCAGCGGTTCGACTGCAGTTCAGAAACAAACGCTGCGGCGTCAACAACTTTTCGAACGCATCGAATTTTAATCAAGACTGAGAGAGAACTACTAAAGTTTTAATTTAATTTAGCTAACAACACTTGAATCATAATGTTTTTGGCCTTATTAGTGACATTGCTGATCTTGCTCATGATCTGGGACTTTGCCCAGAAACGCACTCGCATCGAAACATTCAACAGGTCACGCATTAGCGGACCCTTATCACTACCTCTGCTGGGCTGTGGCATAGAGGCGCTACAACTGGGCGCTGAGAGTAAGTAGGGACCAAAAATTTTTACCCCGAAACCCTAATACGTTGACTACTGGCTAGTGTTAACTCAAATTTTCCAGATATTATTCAACGCGTAGGCGATTATTTTGAAAAATATGGTCAGACTTTTCGTTTATGGATACTGAATGAATCTCAGGTGTATACCACGGATGCCAGATACTTTGAGACCATCTTGAGCAGTACGACTCTACTGGAGAAGGGTCAACTATACAAGTTCTTACATCAATTTCTAAATGATGGTTTGCTATTGAGCGTGGGCAAAAAATGGCATGCAAGACGCAAGATTTTCACCACGGCTTTTCATTTTAAAATTTTGGAGCATTACGTGGGCATAATAGATCAACAGAGCGGCGTCTTGGTGGAAAAACTGGCCAAGTCGGCAGATGGCAAGACTGTGGTAGATATGCTGGAATTTGTGTCACTAGCTGCATTGGATGTCATAACAGGTTGGCTTCTAGGAAACAATGATCGTGATTATTATGATCTTTACTTTTGATTTTGTAGAGTGCGCCATGGGTGTACAGGTAAACGCACAAATGGATCCCGAGTTTCCCTATATCAAGGCACTGAAAAGGTAAGTTATGGGAATACATAATTTGTCGGGGGTCAAGTTTCTGCGAGTTTTTTAGAAGTTACTTGATTTTTCAAATTTTAAATATAGAGTTTAAATAGGGTTAAAAGAATCCTAAGAACTCAAGAAGAAATTACTCAAGAATTCAAACTTTCTGCCGCAAGATTTTTAGTAGTATAAAATAGCTACGCTAGTCGGTCTAAGTTTTCTAATTTCAACAGCATTTTTAAATCTGTTAGTTTCTTATCAAGATATAATAGGAAACAGTATTTTTCCTTATAATGGTTTTCTTTAAATTTTTATGATATTCTATTATTTAGCGCCTAGACAAATGCAACAAATCAAAGATTAAAAAATCGTTTCAGTCGTTCTTGAGTTATAAATATTCAGTAGGTTTTTATAGATGTCACATTTAAACTTGACTTGTTTTTTTTTTTTGCAATTCAAATGGCTCGTACGAAAAACAATTATTTTAAATAATGAGTAAAAAACTTGAAAGAATTACACTAGAAAGAATTACATTATATTTATATCATTTTACACGATTTGTATAGAAGATAGAAGATCTGAATTCTTTTTTGTCAAACCTAAACACGTTTTCATTGATTGCACAGCTAAATCGGTTTTCTGAGCTCCAAACAGTTCCAACGCCCAAGGATTCTGAGATAACCTCCATAAAACTCATGTGTTTTCAACGATGTCTTTGTTGAATGTTTTTGGGGTCTCTGAATCAGAATCCGAGGTCCAAAAAGTCCCAATACGTGATGCTTTTGAGATATACTTCCAAGTATTTGGTTTTGAAGTTTATGTTCTACTAGGTTTTTGGACCTCGGATTCGGACTCAACAGCCCAAAAGATATCTAGAAAACATAGGTCAAAACGCCGAACCCGAAAATCAAATTTTTTTATCTCTTTAAACCTCATTTGCTTTAAACAATGGATTGGATATTTTTGGGTCGCTGAATCTGAAGCCAATGACCAAAAAATCACAATACATGAGGGCCTTGGAATAACCCTTGAGGTTATGTTTTACGACGATTTTTGACATCGGATTCGTAATTAGTAGCAAAAAATGGCTGGTAAATATGGGTCTCAACCCCGATCAAATCGATTTTTTTTGTGTAAATCTTTTTTGTCGTATTCGAGATTTCTTAAGTGTGGGGATTCTTTGGATCTAAACGAATACACGAAATAGTTTTTGGGGACCGGTTGTGCGGTCAAGTTTCTTATACGTTATTGGGTTCAATAAAAACAAATTCGAGATCAAAAAACCCCATTTCCGAGATTATTTTAGATTGCTGCGTGTGAGGATTTTTCGAATCTTGGATTCTTGGATGCTTCATATGCAGCAAAAAAAAGTCTGGTAAATATGGATCTCAATCCCGATCAAATCTATTTTTTTTGTGCAAATCTTTATTCGAGATTTCTTAAGTGTGGGGATTCTTTGGATCTTGGATTCTTATTGTATGTATAAAACGAATACACGAAATAGTTTTGGGGACCGGTTGTGCGGCCATGTTTCTTATACGTTATTATAAAAAAATAAATAATTTCCTATTAGACCCCTTGGAGGAGGAGCTTAGGGGATCTCTATTAATAACTGATCGAACAGAACAGGGACCTACATTTTATAGCCGAATCCGGACGGTGGGGTCTTTAATTAATAGAGACTTCCATGGCAAATAGCGTCTTTGAGGTTGTTGGGTTTGATAAAAACAAATTCGAGTTCAAAAAACTCCATTTCCGAGATTATTTTAGATTGCTTGCGTGTGAGGATTTTTCGAATCTTGGGTTCTTATCATATGCAAAGCCCATACCACTTTTTTTTCTGGGCCTTACTTTTATTTCTAAAATTGAGCAATTTTAAAGCATATCACTATTTTCTCTATTCTAGTGTCGTTTATTTACAATCCGATCGCATGTACAAGTTCAATCAGCGTTATGACTGGCTGTTCCGACTAACTACACCGCTGCTCTTTAGACAGCTGTATTCTGATATACGCATCATGCATGACTTCACCGACAAGGTAATACGGGAGCGTCGCGAACAGGTGCAACTGGCCATGGCTGAGGGCACCTATAGGCCGTTAAGTAAGTTAACACTTGTAGAGTCTGATGAGCTTATTAAAAAAAAACACATCACTTCTGACCTTCACTAGGCCTTGGTGATGACGATGTCGGCACCAAATCTCAAATGGCATTATTAGACATACTGCTGCAGGCGACCATCAATGGAGAACCGCTCAGTGATGCGGATATACGCGAGGAAGTGGATACCTTTATGTTCGAAGGCGATGACACCACCTCAAGTGGTGTCTCCCATGCACTCTACTGTATCT
Organism: Chymomyza amoena; assembly: GCA_037043745.1. Classification (NCBI taxonomy): domain Eukaryota; kingdom Metazoa; phylum Arthropoda; class Insecta; order Diptera; family Drosophilidae; genus Chymomyza; species Chymomyza amoena. The sequence goes on from JBAMAX010000602.1 coordinate 74,960, forward strand.
CGAGGCATCCACAGGTGCAGGCCAAACTGCATGAGGAACTGCAACAAGTGTTGGGCAGCGATAAAAGCGCGCCAGTTACTATGGAAAAACTCGGCGAACTTAAGTATTTGGAATGTGTCATAAAGGAGACTTTACGTTTGTATCCCTCAGTGCCGGCTATAGGACGTTATACGGACAAACCACTGCAGATAGGCAGACAGACTATACCAGCCAATACTAGTATCTATTTAGTTTTAATCTATGCACATCGTAAAGAGGAATATTTTCCGGAGCCTTTGAAATTTAAACCCGAACGTTTTATGGATGAAGAAGAAGAAAGTAAACGTCCAACTTATGCCTATTTACCTTTTAGTGCGGGTCCCAAGAACTGCATAGGTCAAAAGTTTGCCATGTTGGAGATGAAAGCTTTGATAAGCAAGGTGATGCGTTACTATGAGCTACTGCCATTGGGACCGGAAATAAAACCCATGATGAATCTTATACTACGCTCAGCGGTGGGCAATAATGTGGGACTGAGGCCAAGAGCGTGAGGAAACGCATTAATACAGAGTGCTGACATGAGCTTATATGACACGAGCTTATATGACATGAGCTTATATATCATGAGCTTATATGGCATGGGCATATATCACATGAGCTAACATGACATGAGCAAACATTCTGAGGTCTATGGAAGCGCGTAGACAGCGTGCTTAAGCTGATGCGGCTGACCGCACTGATAAGTTCATGTCATGTCAGCGCTCTGTATACACACACGATAGGCAATATAAAAGGGTATTCAGGCTTACTTCAGGGTTTTAGGTACTTAAAATGTTACAAAAAAATAAATTTTTCTACAACAATTTGTTATGTTTTTTTAATGTCTAATATGGGAGTCGAACTAAAACCCTTGATGAATCTCTACGCTCAGCATTGGGCGTAGTGGGTCTCAGACCAAAAGCGTAAGCAAAAGTAACAGAGCACTGACATGAGATTACATGGAATGAAATTATCAGCACAATAAAGTCAAACACAGCATAAGCTGATGCTGAAATTAGCATACAAAAAAATCATGCGGCTGACCGCGCTGATAAGCTCATGTCATCTCAGCGCTTTGTGCCGCGCGGCCTAAACGAGAAGCATAAAAAAGGGTTTTCAGACATTCTGTCCTATATTGAAGAAGGGTGATATGCGCCAACTATCGGGATATCAGTCTTATTGCCATCTCATACAAGATCCAGTCGAGCGAATTATGTGAAAGACTGAAGCCATATGCCAACACACTGATCGGACCCTGTCAGTGAGGCTTCAGACATGGTAAGTCCACCACAGACCAGATCTTCACTCTACGCCAAATCCTGGAAGCGACACACGAAAAACAGATCGATACCCATCATATCTTCATCGATTACAAAGCTGCATTCGATAGCCCGATAAGGGATCGCCTATACACCACCATGTCTGAGTTCGGTATTCCTGTAAAGCTGATTCGTCTTTGCAGAATGACATTGAGCAGCACCATCAGCTCTGTCAAGGTAGGAACGGACCTCTCAATACTGTTCGAAGTTTCAGGCAAGGCGACCCTCTATCAGTCGACCTCTTCAATTTCGTGATGGAGGGGGTACTGCGGAAGGCTGGTGTACATCGCAATGGCACTATTTTTTTACTTAGCTTCTTGCATATGCTGAGGATATCGATATTATCGGGCGTTGTAAGCGAGATGTTGCTGCTGCATTTTCCGCAGTCGAAAAGGAGTCAGCGAAAGTGGGTCTAGCGGTAAACGAGGGCAAGACGAAGTATATGCTGGCGCTCGGCGTCTGGGCTCCCATGTTATAGCGGACTTTTAAAGTGGTCAAGGAATTCAAGTACCTTGGCACCGCCGTTAACACCGAAAATGACATCAGCCTGGAGATAAAGCGAAGAATCACATTTGCCAATAGGTGTTACTATGGTCTCAGTAAGCAGATGTGCAGCAGATATCTCTCTCGAACAACAAAAGTAACACTCTGCAAGACGCTCACCTTGCCCTTGCTCTTATACGGCGCAGAATGGGTTGTGTCACGGATAGATGCAGCTACTCTTGGGGTGTTTGAGAGGAAAATTCTTCGTAAAATCTTTGGTCCCGTACATTTTGAGAACGACTATCACATAAGGATGAACCACAAGCTGTACGAGCTCTACGATGACATGGATCTTGTCCAGCGCATCACAATGCAACGTATCCGCATGTCGTACGTTTGGATAACGATTCTCCAGCGAAGGTGGTATTCGAAGCGAAAGACTACGAAGGAAGACGAAGGGGACGACCACGACTCCGATGGAAATATCAAGTGGAGAAGAACCTATCCTCCCTTGGTATTTCTAATTGGAGAAGGCCCGCGCAAAGCAGAGGCGCCTGGCGAGAGCGGCTGAGGTCGGCCGCAAAATAGTATTTTTAAAACTATCAGTTGTGCTTATTTAATGACTCATTTCTATTAACACTTTCCTGCACATAAGTGCATTCTAATGCCAAGTTCCGGCCATCATAAAAGTAATACACAGACTAACTTAGATGCCACTGAATCATTAAAACAATGTTTATCCAGCTTATAAGTTTCATTTGGGGGGTATTAGTGGGCCGTCAAAAAGCATTACGGCTAGCTGCTTTAGCTGTTTGTATAGTAAATGAGCGCAATATACCCCAACTTTAAGATAAACTATATCTGCTAAATAAATTACGGCGTGCAAATATTTGAAGCTATAATTAGGCTTTCACACCGCCTCATTTACCAAAGGCGTTATTAAGTCGAAATTCTAAGAAAGCAATTAATGAAAGTAAAAATGAAAGCCTAACCAGCTGCAGGCTTCTCTACTTAAGTGCAACAATATATTAGAAAAGTTTACCAAAGTATTAGCCTACAATTCGAACAAAACCTTGCTCTCAAAAACGCTTGGCCAAATAAACAGCACGTTAATGGCGTCAACATACCAAGAGATAAATTTGCAAATAGATAAGCTAAGAAAATCAGCTACCTCTAATCGCTTATCAGCAAATTAGAATTGCATATAAAAGCTACCAAAAGCGACGCACTGCGTCAAAACGAATTAGCTTGTGCTCCAGTCTAGTAAAACTCGAAACTCGAAAGAAAATGTCTGCCAAGAATTATTTTAAAATTGCTTTTGCCTTGCTCTTGGCATTGCTGGTTCAATCCCAATCTGTTGTACGTCCGTTGCCGCCATATGTGGGCCTGCCCACACAGGATGGTCTGACGCGTCTGTTCTTCAACTCACGCGTGACACGTCGTGATCCCAACCTATCGGTTGCTTGTTTTGCTGGCTATATAGGTGAATCCAATGTTATTGGTGAGCAGTATAGTCAAAACTATGCAGCCTGCTCGGACACGGCACGCCAATCCCGCCAAGGCATCGATAAGGATTTCTTGCATAGACGTCAACAAATCGAACGTAGCGCCAAGCAAGTTTGCGATGTCCTAAACAGCTGTAATCGCGTGAATAGCACTCTGGACTCCTTCAACTGTCATGCCAGTGTGGTAAGTCTTCAATATTAAAATATCCTGCAGAACAAACTACTTAGCTGGGTTTACTCTATCAGGGCTCCAACAACACCGTCGCCACCTATACCATTTCCGGCAATGCCACAGAATCTGCCAGCATGCTGCAGGAGCGCTATCGTGTCATCGATCTGAGACATGAGCAGTGCAATCGTGACGCCGAGCGTCGCTATGTTGAGACCACCTCGGGCAACTATAACCATCTGCAAGCCTGCTTGGATGGACGCGTTCCGCCCAAGGAACAGCCCAAACCTACCACTACGACTAGCACAACTACGACCACCACAACAACCACCACTGAGGCTCCTACAACCACAGAGGCTCCTTCAACCACAGATCAACCCATCAATCTGGAGGATCAATTTAAACAGCTTTTAAACTTGTTAAACTAATGTCGTGGCGCATGAAAAAACTCTACGATAAACTAAATCTTTAAAATATCCATAACTCCAAATATCCAAACCATGGCTATACTCTATTTATATATAATGGACATGCGTGTATTTAATTAAACAAAAATAGCCAAAAAGCATACCCAAGCCGAAAAACAAAACATTCAACCCCGGACAGATACTCTATTAGCCAGTTTTAGCAAAAATGTAAAATATTTTAAGCCAATGTTTATATTGAAATTCAATGCCAATAAGCCACCCCAGGCAGATTTACACAAAAAAGGAATTAACCCCCATTGACTAAGGGGTAAAAGATTTGACTCGAATTTCGCAAACAAGCACAAATTGGGGGAGTTGCAGATGGGCAAGGGTTCGTATTTTAGTTAAACAGCATTTAAAAGAAAAGAAAAAACATTTTGAGTAACGTTTGCTTTATTTTTTCAATCCTCTCTCTGCACTCACAGCTGGCTATGAGGCCCTATTTCCGCATTAAATTAAAAATGCAACATTTTGAGTTAAAAATATTGTAAATAAATTCTACCGACTAATATAAATGCAATTAATTTTTGTTGAAATGTGTTTTATTATAATCCCAGTTGTAGAAAAGCGCGTTAATCCGAGGATTCTGGCAATGTTTGGAGAACAAACAAATATAAGGCAGTATATATTGGGCCAGGAGCCCTTCGGAACTAATATCGCAACCTTAGTTTTAACTGGATCTCTTCGATTTCGATGAGTTAATTTTTTTCCAAAATTTCAATTATTTATCGGTTTACCATTGCCTTATTGGTAGGAACGCTTAAAGATTGGGAGTGCCTTACTTTGAATACTGCAGGACTTGTCAGGAGGTAGAAGAAGCGGAAACAGTGCGAGTATCTTCTGAGTGGTTGCATGGTACAGTACAGGGAGGAGACTTAATATACTTGGATCCGAACTTATTAGGAATGTAACTGAATTCGCAGGAATCAGAATAAATAAGATTAATTCGTTCATTAAATCAAAAGGTTGGTTCAGAGAGGATACAGGGGAGTAAGACCTAATCTGAAGATGCTGCAGATCTAGCAAAGGATATGCCTATGCTTTTGCAGCCAAGGGATGAGATGCTTGCTGAGTACAGGTTCAATCTATATTTTGATACCAAACTCAGCACAAAAGAGGCTTGGACCTCTCTTGCGGCAGTTCACCCTATGAAACCACATACAATAAAGTGGTACACAGACGGATCACTCACTGATCAAGGAAGTCTCCTGGGGGTAGTAGGACCCAGAACCAAATATTATCAGCCTCTAGGCAGACACACCAGCATTTTCCAAGCTGAGGTTTGTGCTATTGGAAGATGTGCAGAATTCAATCAGCAAAAGAACTACCATGAAAAGGATATTTCCATCCTGTCTGATAGTCAAGCAGCAATAAAAGCATTACAATATTCCTGGAAATGAACTAGCAGCCAAACTCGTAAGAACCGGTGCAGCAACACCGCTAATCGGTCCTGAACCACACTGTGGGATTGGTAACCACGTGGTACAGGACCTACTGACAATAGAAGAGAATAACAAACGACTGCTTCACTGGGCACTGATACCAGGGCTTCAACAGTCAAAACCTCTCCTTTCCAACTACAACCGTAAGAGGTTCAAAGGCATCATAACGTACTGATACACTCAGTTTATACTAAAACCCCATTTCCTCCCTTCGTGATCGATATATTTTAGGACCACACAGCAAGTCGCTGACTGACTGCGGCACATCTCGCAGTAAAAAAGTTAAACGGGTATCACGAAGAAATTAGGAAAACCGAAAAGCTACCTGCATCAGTGAGGGAAAGAATGAGCGCAGTCATCAACACTCTTTTATCTTAGAATGCAACGAACCCTGTCCTAAAGGCATTTTAATCCATCACTTCAAGAGACCTGAACAAGGTACGAAGAGTTTACTTGTCATCCCGGTAGGTAAAATTTAAGCTGAGATAAGAAACACCAACAATCGCTAAAGTTATTTAACGCAAAGATGATGATAATCGATAACTTATCGGTATTTCTTATTAATGCGTTTCCAACCCAGAGGCCTTGCACCTCTATTAATTTTAATTGGGTTGCATTAGTCAATGCTACGCCTTTTATAAACACTTACTGATTAACAATGTTTGTGCCAACTTCCATATAAAAACCATTTAAGCTTACCTGCAAAGAAAAATGTATAAAATTTAGTTATATTAGTTATATAATAGTTCAATCGTTTAAGCCGCCTAAATAGGATCGACTTAAAAACTTATTTTAAGTTTTGTTAAAGCAGCTTCCACCCTAGACTGCCTAAAACCCAATACCCAGCAGCTTGATTAATGAACTACAAGAACCAAGTAACAAGAGCACCAAAACAAAGCGTGTTTGAAATAAAGAAAAAGAATGCCCCCCGGTCTTCCGTTTTACAACGTCTAAGAAAAAAAAAACATTTGACAATGCGCAGCCTAGGGCAGAAATAATAAGAATTCGAACAAAAAATGATTAATACGGAAACGTGTTGATGAATGGTCATGAACAGCAGCATGTTTTTATACTCTATACTCTGGGTACTACACACACAAAACACAGAAGGAAAACGAGTAGGACCCCAAAACTTAGGTACTCAAGAAGTCAACTGAGCCATGGCCGCCTGTATGTAATTGTTTCCCGAAGAAACGACAAGAGTTGGCCTTATGATCTAGTTCATCACTTAGTTTTTAACGTAATAGTTTTCTTTCATCTATACAATTTAGCGGTCTGTTTTACACTTTTTAAGTTACAATTTTGGAACTATTGATTGGGAACTTTGGGAATTTTTGGCCTAGAATTTCCAGGACCCGTTTTAAAGAAATCCTTTTTTGAAAAAGTTACACTTACTCAAATAAGTATGTAGACTCATTTACAGGGTAGGATCAAAAAGCAGTAGTACTGAATTAAATAAAAGTTTTTTTAATAAAGAATCGGTGAAAATACATCTCTTGGCATTTGCTTTACGGAAACCCCTTCAGAGGTGCCACACGGCACTTGGGCGACTTCTAAGGAGTTGTACCGATTTCGGCTTGAGCCAAGAAAGATGATGAAGTTCGACGGTGCCAGATCTGGAGTTTATGTGAGATAGGGCGTTGCCAACCCTCTTTAACGAACTCCCGCCCATCCCGAGATAGCTTATGCCACTCGAAGACACAGTTAATTCCAAGGGTCTTCGTCGCGGTTTTCCCTGCTTGAATAATTCCTGTATGTTACTTCACTACAGAGGCTCACGGGAGATCCGCGAGCTTATATTTCTCTTATTCGTGGGCGAATTGAAAATCTATCGATCCCTTTGAAAGGCTCCCCCGTACCACGTCCAGACGGCCCGACCGCCATTCAACGCTCCGTTCGCGGTACAGAATTTTAGACCTATTTCATTTTGGTTGTACCTATTCACTTAAACCTAAAAAATTCTTTATTATTTTGGGCATACAATCCACCAGTTATTTCCTTTTTATCAAAAAACCTTTCGACATCGGGCATTATATAGTTATAGGGTATGCTACTGTCGGTATTTGCCTACTATTACCGGCTCACATCTGTTTATTTTTGGTATTTTTTGTTCCGCCGAAAATCTTATTAAGAAATTAAGGCGATAATAATGACAAACCATAGAAGAAGAAAACACGACTAGATGCCAAAAAATTGTAATCAGATGGCAAATCCTACTTATAGAAAAATCTTAACATGGCCAAGAAATTATAGCACCAATTATGGCGCGAATATCATTGTAAGATGTTGGCAAGCAGCTGACTGATCAAGCACTAGGGAACCAATAGAGATTGAACCCCATTACGATTGAAGCCAAGCCGCTTGTGCTGAGCCTGGCTTAAGTGTAAACGCAGTCAGAGTTGGTCTACAGACATTGCCATAAACATGTTTGACTTTTATGGCTTTGAGTTGTTGCCATTTAAGGCCGAGTTACGGGTCGGCAACGTGTATAGGGCGCATAAGTCGCCAAGAATCAAGAGCCGAGAGACAAAGAACAAACATATATATAAAAAACACCTGTTGCCTTAAAGCTACTCCAAGTGCTCAAGTGCTCATTTATTAACACAATTGGCATTACACGGTTCTCTCCGCGACATTGATGGCTATGACTATGGCTGTTTGCCAGACACTTGGCCAAGACCTGACTAGATCCAAACAAGCTTTGGCCATTTGTCTAGGTAAGGCAATTGCCGTTGGCGGATAATGAAAGTATCCATGTGTAATTCCTGGTATGTTCATAGCGTGATTGCGTCAGTTTTGTATGCGTTTTACCAGATTGCAATTCTATAACGAATTGTAATTGCACTTGCCTTCAAGGAATTCTAGGGGCGTTGTCCAATCCAATGCTTGTTGTCAGTTAATTATAGAAAAACTAATTAAAATGCAACATGAGGCTAAAAAGTTGTTGGACACTTGCCCAAGCTTAGTGTTAATGTTGTTACTTTGTTGCAAAAACTTGAATCTTTAAATCGGCTTAAAGAATTGTTATGGTAATAATGAAGAAATAACTTTAAAGAGGATTAAGTTATTAATAAACCAATTATTGATAGCTTTTTGGTGTCATCAGCATATGATGTACTCGTAATATTTCTCAACACATAATCCATACCAAGAAAAAAAAAGAATTCCGCACTAGCCGGTTTCAAGTCCGGTTGAGAAAGGTGGAGGGAACGGGATCGGTTGTCTAAATGGCTTTTAAACAACTCAGCGTCTCAGAAAGTAGGTGAGCACCAAAATTGCATAAACTCACTAAGGAAAGCTGCTCCCATTAGTCTTTGTACCCATCACTCATTGAATCAAAATTATATATATTACAGAATATGAATCAAAGCGATAATGGATTTGACTCTCCATGGAGTACCCGATTAAAGTCGAATAATACCCCTGCCTCGGCAGGAGGCGCAGCGGGTGTGGAGGCGTCAAGTTTAACATTTAGTGTCTGAAACCGAAATATCTTACCACACCAATAACTTAAATCTGACTATTGAGGCCCTTTGCTCCATTTGGAGAGATAGTAGCATAATATCAAGGAAGGTTCTTTTGATTTATGTAAAAATCTATTAAGGTAGTTCACTTTCTCGTGCAGTAAAGGAGAAGTAGTCGAAAAACGATGAGTGCAACCCGACGATGATGAAATTCAAAAGTGCCAGACTAATGCAATGCTTGCAATAAAATCTACATCGATTTCTGTCGACCTCTCTTAAGAAGTGTTTTGCGATTCATCACTAGAGGAGCATTAAATTCTGTTTCAAAACTGAGGAAACCGTGATGGAGATTTTTTTAAAAAAGAATCGATGAGCATACACCTCCTGGCATTTGCTTTATGGGAACCCCTTCAGAGGTGCCATACGGCACTTGGGCGACTTGGGCGACATCTAAGGAGTTGTACTGATTTTGGCTTGAGCCAAGAAAAATCAAGAAGTTCGACGGTTCCAGATCTGGAGTGTATGGGAGACGGGATAACCTGCCACTCGAAGACACACTTTATTCCGAGGGTCTACGTCGCGGTTTTCCCTACTTGAATATTTCCTGTATCTTACTTCTCCACGGAGGCTCACGAAAAATCCCGAGCGGAGCATTAAATTCTGTTTTAAAACCGAGGAAACCGTGATGGAGACCTTCGTAGCTTGACCTTTTTTAGCTGATCAATATGATGCAGAGCTTGGGAGCTCTAAAAAGCTTACGGACGAACAATCAAAAGAAAAACGAACAAATGATATATTAAGTAAAAGAATTATGCTCTATGAGAGCTATATACAGGGTAGTAAGTATCGAGAAGTGTTTGGACTGAATTACAGAGCGGTCGGGTCGGTCAAGTGCAGTCTGACTACCTGAAGTGCGGAGCCTTGGACTGATATATTTTCTAGACGGAGAATAAGCACGCCGATTTCTGTGTACCTCTGTTAAGAAGTATCCCCGCGACTTTAAAAAAGTTTTGAACGATATCTTCATAAATAATGGAATTATGCAAAGTAGGATCAAAAAGTATTTGAACAAAATTTCTGTAACGCGGACGGATAGTAGGAGGGCCTTGGACTGATATTTTTTCTAGACGGAGGCTAAGCAAATCAATTTCGTGCACCTCTTTTAAGAGGTGTCCCCGCGATCCAAGATGCAAACAAATCAAGAGCCTTCAACCAAATTCTTCAAACCTGAGGAAACCGTTATAGAGACCCACGGCATGATTAAGGTCGTCGATACGAGTTTCGGTAAGGATGGGAGCACGCCGAAAACGACCATCAAAATCAACCATCCTAGGACTCTGATTAGCTTACAAGCATTTGTTGGATTGTTGACGAGTGAGGGGTTTCTTACGATAGCGCCCAAAGAATCATTACCGTGACTTGACCACCCGAAAGGTAAAGTTTGTGCAAAGACCAAGTGTTTCTGGAAAGGACAGATCTGCAACGTTGTTTAATAGATGTCCACACCGAAAGTTTGATTGTGCTAGCTCCAATTGTCTCTGCAATCCAGGCGGTTATACAAACATCAGAGGAATGAACTTATCTAGTCATCTTTGGGGGATCTCTAACGTCTCCTACTATTTATACGCGTTACTTCTGTTCCATATGAGTTATAGACTGTTCCTAAGCCACTCATTGTTCTATCCAAATTTTCTTGGTTTCTCCATATATGGTCTGTACTTTTCCATTATTAAAATTCACAGCTAATTAATTTTTTTGCTCATTTAAACTTAATTGACTTAACCAAAAATCGTTTGCTGCACACTCAGCCAGCATTACTCATACGCATTACTCCTCTAGCCTAGCAGCTCGTCTGACCCAGACTTGATGGAATACTATCGACTGCCATAATCGGACACATATCTTGAGCAGATTGGCTACACACATTTAAGCGCTTCACTGACTGCCACTCGATGTTATGGCTAACGAAGCGTGACAAAAATCTTAGACATAACCATCAAACAAAATGCATAACATAGAAATGAAAACGAGTTTTCACAATTTACGTGAACTTTTCATTTTCATGCGGTGAAAAACTGTGAAAATGTGTTAATAAAACGTGAGAGTGTGAAAATAATTTCGATAAAGACAGTCCGAGTCAGAGCCAGTCAAAATATGCTAAGCAATATTTAACTATTTTGCATGAAACAAATTAAAATTGTTTATGTACGTTCATAAATGGATAGACTGCTGGGGACACCTGTAGCCCCAGAAGCAGCTAAAGGCGATTGCTTCGACGTAGCTGTCCAATTATGGTAAGAGCGGAGTAAAAGGCGGCAAACATTTTTTGAATTCGGAACAAGTCTACTGCAAGTGCAGCGTTGAAAAAACGGTCAGTAACGCTGACCAACTTGTCCCAAAAAAAACAAGAGTTGAAAATATTTTAAATATACATACATATACCATGAGAGTACATATGTATGTGAAACTAGTTTGCCGCAACAACAACAATAACAAAAAAAATCAACAAAAAAAATAAAAACTTTAATGTGCAGAAAAGGAAATCGTCTGAGACAAAGTCGTCGTCGTAGTCTCGGTCTCGGGTCTGTCTCTCGACGTCCCCGATAATGCCTTTTAAGGCTTTTGCGTGTGCGCATGCGCGCCTTGGTGCTATCAATTTCAGTCAACTCTTTGTTAGTGTATCTGTGTAACTGTGTGAGTGTGTGTGTTTAAAGTTGTTGGTGTCAGTGTGAGTGTGCCGGTGTATCTGTGTATTCAGGTCATTCGCATTTTCACATTTTAAGGCGTGTTTGCATGTGGATTTTTCTTTTATATTTATTTTTCGTTTTTCATCAAGATTCTTTTTTTTTTCATTACACTTTCGAAGAGTACTTCTGTACATATTTATTTTGGAGTCGTAAATCCTACAAAGTATGAGTACATATTTGGCTATGTAATCAATAATCATATTGAGAATGCCATCTTCAAACTTCAATTTTGCTACAACGAAAAAAATCTACCATCTACGGTTTGCTTTGGAATGAGAAATTTCGATCCCAAATCAATTTTTTCTGATATCACTTCAGCGTTGCAAATCGCTTTAAACTTTGATTTGAGGATTTAAATCTTTAGAAAGTAACCCTATCATCTGTTTATATATGTTTATTCCTGATACATTGCATATAACATATCCCTCCAAAATTTTCTGGAATCATTATCGTGAGGCGCTCTCACTTGATATTGCGCAATGCCATTGAGTTCTGCATGCAGATCGGTGAAAAAACGCAACAGAGATCCTGTACGTATTTCCGATAAGCGCGGAATTGACAAAGAAGTAGCACATAATAACGATTCAAATTTTTTAACGAATTTCGTGAAAGAGGATAGGAAGAGATATCCAAAAAATAATTTTAGTCCACTAGACGTTTGTGAAGATATTTGTAGTCTAAAAATAGATAATTAGATGTGAAATATCGGCTATGTCTCGAGAAAAGATGGGGAAATCACGAAAAACAAGCACAATATGTATCATCATATCAGGAAAGTACGTGATCCAAATCGTGCTGAAAAGTGTCTGGCATGTATCTCCTTGGACCGAAATAAGTCTATTCTTTCAAAAGTAGCTAAAGAAAGGTTAAAATCTGTAGCTGATATTAAGATCTTTCAAATTCAAGTCTACCTTAATAATGCTTATTCCTAGTGAGTTGACAAGATTAGCTGAGAATCGGATGCTTTCAGTGGGTTGGTGTCTTGATCACAGACGCATTGGGGGCAGTAAAGAAGTAAAGGAGTAGAGAATACTAAAAATTAGGTCACACTTACGGACTTAAAAGGTGTAAAAACGTTATTCCTTCTTACGATCTCATATAAGATTTTTATAAACCACCATTCAGGAGCGATGGGGTCTTAAAAATAGCTCACTTGATCACAGAAGCGTCGGTTTCCGTCCAATATACTCTACGAAATCACATAATTATTTACAACCATACTGACTACGTGAAAAATAGAGGTGGAGAAGTTCTGCCATAAAATTATCAAAGATGGGGGCGAGTAAAAAAATTAAATAATTAGGGCACAAGTACGATTCCTAAGCTAAAAAGTTAAAAACGTTATTCCTTCTTACGATCTCATATACGATATTTATAAAGCACATCTTTTAGTGTATCTGATTTTCGTTGCTCCACTTAAAACATATTTCAACTCTTTAGTTTTGGTTTCGCCTTATTTGTTGCACTTGCTGTTGTTAAACTTTTACTGTCAGCGCATTTCAGTTGACGCCTCCCGGCTATTGGTGGCCCGCCTGTGTGTTAATGGTAATGACATGTTGCTGCAACTTGTTGCATGCCTCCTCCTGCATCCACGCTGCCAAACTCCATCAATATAATGATTGATTTTTTGCGCTTTGATGAAGCGATTTTTACTTTGTTTGTTACTTAATTGCGCCAAAGTCATTAATAATCGATTAACGATATATGTTTAGAGAGGATTGCGATTTAAAGGAAGTTGCTTGATCAAAGTAACCACAAATGGGTGCAATCAAGTTGTCCAAAGCCAAGAGTAGGCAATTTGTGTTTCCTGCGAAAGTTTACTGAGCCTCTAATAGTTGTTCTAGCATCATAGTGATTAGACTAGCTTGGGTACAACTTTCCAGTTGTTAAACTAGTACTATAGGCGCAGCAGGTGTTCCACAGCTAGACAGCTTGAGATATGCCTAAGAAAGCTAAGACCCATCAATATATCAAACTAACATTTATTGTTTGTCACTCCACTTGTCATAGAGCGTAGATAGACCTCAATCCGTGTCAGTTGTCGATGGTTGCAAGCCATGCGATGAGGTTGCATGATAAACAGTTTGTGTTTCCTCAAGGAAGCGACCGACGTCAACGGAAGTTTGCTGCCTGAGTAGCTGGCCTGAATATCAAGTTGTTGGCAGCGGGAGGCACATCATCTGTACTTCATCAAGTTGGACTAAACTGGGTTGGCGCATGCAGACAAGACAAAGGAAATTGAATAACCACAAACACATGCAGGAAGGGAGTGTGAGGAGAACGAGGAACGCACTGATACATGCAAGCCACAATAATAAATGCCCAATGATGATATCTATGACAGGCAGACAAAGGAGCTGGCTCTATAACTTGGCTCTGGGCTCTGCAGCAGACAAAGACTTGCTTTTGAAGACTGTTCAGGGAGTCGGTCCAGCAGCAGGAGGGCCGCATTCGGCTGCATAAAAGCACATTGGACCAGAGTTGGTTGGAGTTGAGTTGTTGCCTGGCAAGCTGCAGATTTATGAGCAATTGTCAGACGGCCGAAAAGTTCATTGTACCACATGCAAGAGTAATAACAACAACAACAACAACAACAGCAAATGCAAATTGTAAACTGGCCATGAATCCGCCTTCTAGACCAGCCCCACCACTTACTGCTTAAGGCTAATGAGTTGTCAACATTTGGCGCACTGTTATTTGCCAACAACAACCAGCAGACGGTGAGTTGCATGCAACATCCTGGCGGAACGTTCAACACTGACACTGATGACGTCAATGTCAACTTAAAAGTTAGTCTAGCACTGTTGCAACATTTGGATTGTTAGTCACATTCCTTGGGTGTTTTTTCCACACCCCCAGTAGATGACTCAAAATGGAATTCTACTGCTGGAATGAGCTTCATTACATTTCCGACTTGCCATAAATGTCAGCCATTAAATGGGCTTTAAATTAACCTTAGAAAGAGCCAGGATGTTAGCTATGATGACTCATTTACGAGCATAATTAAATTTGAGTATGAAATGTACAAAATTGAATCGATCTGTGGCAACTATTAGCAATTTTGTAGAAACAACGAATTCTGTGAGCGAGGTTGAGGATGTTGGCAGAGACAAGCGATGAAGTGGGTCCAGGAAGCAAGTTTAATGCATATGATGACGAAGGTGTCCAATGCTACCGTTAAAGAGAAAGCGCTGAGCATGAGTGAAAAAGGGAACATAAGAAGATGGAAAATTGTAATGGGTAGTAGCTAAATAGACTTAAACCGCCGTTTCCCATAGGTGGCGCCAGCGATATGAAATCGTTCGAGATAAGTGATCTGATGCTTATTTCAGAATAACGAGTACGGTATTCCGCCAGCAATGAAAACGGCATCGGTCAACAACTACGCTACAGGACCATCTCGCTTGTCATGAATTTTTACATGTGCATATTGTTTTGTTCGTGTGCGAAAATGTAAAAATTCTGAGCCTGAACAAGGATCGATTTTCGGGAAGTGTTGCTTTTTGCATTTTATTCGAGGCCCAAAGAAATGCAGCTCAAGCGCGTCGAATAATTGTAGAAACTTATGGTGAAAGTTGTATTAGTGAAAGACACGTGTCAGGAATGGTTTCCCAAAAGTTTAAAAATGGCGATACTATGATGTGGAAGACAGGGATCGTCTCGGACCCGTGAAAACGTTCAAAGATACAGAATTAGAGACTTTACTGGATGAAGATGGTTGTAGAACGCAACAGTAACTGGCAAATTTATTGGGCGTGACTCAGCAAGCCGTTTCTTATCGCCTGAAAAGCTTAGGAATGATTCAGAAACTGGGACATTGGGTGCCGTGGGGTCTTCCCGGCCATGCAACAACTTCAACAGCGAAACCGAACATTCATGGCTCGAAGCTGATGTCCTGTATTTGGCATCCAAGGGAAACCATTACAGGAGCCCTGCATCGAAAACTTTGAAATGGGACATCCTACCCCACCCGCCGTACTCTCCTGACATAACCTCTTCTGATTTTTACTTATTCCGATTGATGACGCATGACCTGGCCGAACTGCACTTTCGTTCTTTCGAAGAAGCCAAAAATTGCATCGATTCGTGGATCGCGTCAAAAGAAGAATTTTTCCGTTTTTGACAATAAAGCCTCAAATCATGAGAAAAACGGCGGTTTTCTATTAGTACACGCAATATGTAGTAGCTAAAACGACTCAAATAGCCTTTCATAAAACCGGCGATATCTATGATGATGATTTATTTCTATTCTCCTAACTGGAGAACCTCCCTCCTCGAGAATTAGCACCTTAATGTGGTGGGGCAATGAATGAAAGAGCGATGTCGGCGGCAAGCAAAGCCACTGCAGGTAAGGTCCAATAGGAGTCCGAAACTAAGATCAATCCACAACAAATCAAATTCTGGTGACTTTTTGGGAGTCGAATTTCACCGGTAGGCACTTATATAGATTCTTGGGCCCGTCACTCATTGATCAAGTTAAAAATAAATAATCCCCAATATTTATAATATTACGCAATTCTTTTAATGATAATTCGATTTTACACATACGCAAGCCCCCTACCCAGCAACTATTTCCCATAATTTCTCATCAAAAACTAATTAAATTAACTTGAATACTAAATAAATTTGATACTTAAAAGTTTACTGCACATGTTTCTAATGTTTGTATATAAAATATTTGATGGCTGTGTTTTTTCAGCTAATTGCAAAATTATCGTAAAAAAAAGCTTTTTTAATTTGTTAAAATAATACATGATTCTCTGAGTGTGTGCGTAGGTTTCTTTTATATGACCAAACTTGAGCAACTTTTGGCTTAAGTTTTGGATGTGCCAAGCGTGGATGATATACAGAAATAAGCTGCTAATTGGATTTTGATATAGCAAGATGATTTTTAAGACTATGTAGCTAATCTTAAGCTTGTGGGGGAGTAAAAGTGATGTAATACTTATGTAAACGAAACGATACAGTAAATGCATTCCATTAATATAAGAAGCTTTAAAACTCAAAAATATGTGAAATAAAAATTTAGTTCAACATGTTTCAGTGTAAAAAAAAAAGAAAAACACAGACACACACATAGAGTCGGCATGAAACTGGTCTGCTCTACAAAAAACATCTGTGGCAAGCGTAAAAAAACAACAACAAAAGCAATAACAAACACAAAAGAGAGTCAATGTACTGGCCAAGAGTATTGTGTAATATTTCAGACAAGTTAATATAGCCAAGGCTTACATTTTGCTGTTGCTTTTGGGCTGAATTTGGCCCAACTCAAATTGGCTGTTCACTTGACTGCCGGAACTCTGATTGCAACATATTGTGGCAAATGGCAAGTGCAACAGACAACAATCTGCACCAAAATCGAAGATACGCTGGTTTGTTATAAATGGCATAGAAACAGGCGAAGGTAGCAGACTGCCCATATTGAAAATTGGATTTCACTTGAAAACTATTTTTAGAGCGAGTCTTTAGAACTTTACACAGACTTTCAGTGAATAGGGGAGATATAGAAAATAATTAGAAAATTCCACAAATATAACGTGATTGATTGAAAATTTTGTTCTAGTCTAGACAGGAGGGTGGTCAAAACCAACTATATTAATGTGTTCAAAAAATTTTGTTTAAGCTACATAAAATACCATCCGAAAGCTATCAATAAAATGCGTTAAGTAAAAAATTCGTATTTTTTTGGAGCCCCATATTTCCTTAGCTCGCTTTATATTTTTTCAGATCTAAAGCTTATATAGAAAGAAAACTAATGGGCTTGATAGAAACGAGTTTCTAAAGTTTTAGGCCACACATTTGTAGAAAATTTGATAACAACTTGGTCTACTTTTTAATAAAGCTACTACCAAACAAAATTTAACCTGTGCTCTCTTCAACGTACCCCCGCATTGCGTGACCTTGAAATTCTTGGATCATGAGTAAGTGCAGTAGAGTGTAAAAAGTAGAGTGAGCAATTTGACAAAAAGCGTCAATGTATACTATCTTACTCATGCATGTGGAATGATTTGGTATTGGGTGGGTCATCTGTTGGTTTGATTGTTAAACACTCATAATTTGAAAAAATATCCGTCCAAAGTTGCAGCTGTTCGACATACGAGGATTGTCCGATGACTGCTCAGTCACATCGTCCGATGGCGCTTCTATCGCAATAGAAATTCACTATCGTACCCCTTAAATGGCTACTGACGAAATTTCAATCGATAACTACGATATTCGTATACGGCCCAGCCCCGATACGCATTTGGGCGATTTTATTTAAAATTATTTTTTATTTATTTTAAATTATTTTATACTGAGTACTTTCAAACTTGCTTTTGGCTCACTCTCTCTAAATAAATGGGAAAACAGACAGACAAGTTCTAGTCTAAAAAAGTTATCGCAAATTAAGATATTCCCATACGCGCCATCCACGATGGCCTTTTAACCGATATTATTTTTCATACATAAATAAGTAGTTTAAGACTGGCATTTGGACCACCCTATATAAATGGATGGGAGAACAACCAGATAAGTTCTATTCAAAAAAAGAGCTAAGAAAGCCATTTAGGTCATATAATTGTTTATACATAAATGAGTAGTTTCAAAATCGCATTGGACCCACCCTATATAAAGCAAGTCAGCTTTTTTAGAATGATTTATTTCGGATGTATTCTTGCAGGCCTCTATTAGATAGAGAGCATTAAAGTTACACTTTATTTTTAGTTTCTATATCTTACTACGTAACGCCATAGAATTTCGCCAGCTAGAACACACTCTACAAAAGCCACACAATCGACATTTACACATTGATAGTATGAAAATTTGAAGAAATATAGTAAAATTCTTTATATCCCTACGAACTAAATCAATATTTAACTTTATAATATCAATAAATGGTATAGGAATACCACTCACAAGGCTCCGCCTAATCATATTTTTTTTTAATTACAATAAATTAATTGAGCTCTGCGATGCTTCTTCCTAATATGTATATAGGTACATATATACTTATATAAATTGTAAATTAGAAGTATAAACTCTATGAAGTATATCTAAATATTCGAAACCAGCGGGATTGACTTTAAAACTCAGATATAACACAGCTACATAACAAAAAAAGACTCGGTCCCAGACGTCAAACCATACTTTACCAATATTTTTAAGGTTGCCGAATCCGCGATCTTTAGTGTTTTAGTATAACCTTAAAACGATTTTAATCTAGTTTTTGGAGGTTATCTCAGGAACTTGACGTGCTAAGCTTTAATTTATTTTTTTGTATGCATTTTTATTTGAAATCTGTCTGTTTTTATACAAATCGACCAGGAAGGTTCAAAATGTGAAATCTTTTCAGACATCTTACGTCCATTCTATTGTTTAGTAGGTTTACCGCAAGTACGTTTTCATGATAAGACAGTCTCTCTAAGTATCTTCGCAATGTTTTGCTTATTTCATATTTGTCATCAGACTCGCATGTAGCGATCCCAGGGTCATATAATAAACATCGCCAGACTGTCGGTCTTACAAAAAAAATATGTATGGTTTTTGGTATTGGTTGGACCTATAATCGTTTGGCCAAATCTGTTATCGGATTCAGAGTCAGCGTATCGAACAAAAATTTCTTAGTCCCCGGATCATTTTTTTTTTTATTTGTATAGCTGTGAAATTATTGGTAACAAAAATCATGAACTCTCCAAAGAAACTATTTTTCACTTTGAGAGTAAGTCACTATTCGATGTACCACTGAAACGCTCAATTTAAAAAAAGATTAAGAAATTCTACAGAGTATTCATACTGTGGTTTTTTCGTACACTGTATTCTCAGTTCAATAAGAATGTTGTGTAATCTTGAAAAACAAAACAAAATCCATGCAATGTGGTAATCCATAAAAACAAAAATCTGTGCCATCTGTACCCTCTGTGCAACGGCGGCAAGATCATAAATACAAACAGACATTTCTCTTGAAAGCAATGATAATGCATCATATTGAGAATCCGAGTCAGTGTAGCATATGAAGTCAACCAAAAATTAATTAAGTAAAGGGCAAAAGTTGAGACAGCTTAAGTGATAACTGCAAAGGAGAGCGGAGGGGGCGAGTAAAAAAGAGCATTCTGGGGAAAGCATTCAACTGGCCGTGCCCCAAATGATTGTCATGCTAATGCCAGAGCCAAAGCCAAGGCGCAATTCCCTTGCCACACATTAGTTTATTAACCCATGGCAGCCCCACTACACGTTGGAATTTAAGCCCAACGTTGCCCGCAGAACTTTTCCCGGTTTTTTTTTATATTTTCTCTCTATTTCAATTGTTTACTTTAAATATAGTTCTTGTACGTCACGTTTTCAATTTTTTCTTTTAATTTGTATGCAAGTCTGTGCTCTTTTGTGTGTGTATGTGGGTGTTAAATGCACTTAAATTCTATTATGTCTATAGTAGATAGTTTATATGGCACCCTTCCCACTTTGTCTGCTCCGTGCTCCATGTTGGCCATAAAAATTAGCTTATATAGCGTTTGAAGTGGCACTTGAAGTTTAGTAGCTCCATGTCTGGCATGTTGATAATAAACAGCTGTTTAGATAATATTTATAGCAAAAGCTATCTATTGCTTTTTTTAGAAATCCCTACCTTACCATAAAAATATTCTTGCCTATAAGTATTGCTCTACTTCCGCTTGTTTTGAAATCAGTTTATATGTCTTCCTAATAGTCCAAACAATTTAATTACTGCCTTATAGATAAACGCCACTTCCACATATCATTAATCATATAGCAAACTGTGTCTATCTCTAATTTTTATTGTTTTGCCTATCAAAAGCCGCCGGCAAAGTCAGGCCCAGGTAAAGCTTAAAGGCCAAAGTCAAAATTTATGCAAATTCATTGAAAACGAAAGTAATTTCTTACCATTATTTATAGATTGGTTTTCGCTTTTGGTATCGAATTAAATTTTTTATACATTTTTTTATTAATTTGTTATGGATGTTATTTTTGTTGTTAGCAAAATTTATGGGCGTTTTTTTCTGTTTTTGTATGGCAAAGCTTATGTAATGGCTTAAGCTTATAATTAATAAAAAAATAAATTGAAGATTTATTTATATTGAATTTAATACAAGTAACCAAGCTCTTTATAATTATTTTTAATGCAGGTTTTTTTATAGATGTAAGAGTATTTATTTTTTAACTTAACGAAGGATTGCATTTCATATCTTCGGAAGACATTGTGAAATTAAGGAGCACTATGAAATTGTTCATAGACGATCAGGGAGGTCTGGAAATGACTATTTGCGGGTCCTAAGCTTTTTCTCGAATAACTTTATTTTCAAACCGCCAGCCCGGGACAATCCTAGCCATGTCCCTTTCTGTCGACAGTATTCAATAGTGGCTTTAATTTTTTTGCTTCGTTTTCAAGAACTAAAAACGTCAAATTAATTAAGATAATTTTCTGGTGAAATTTATCTACTTCCCAGAAAACGGTTCGATTTTAGTGCAAAGATATTTAAAAATACTGATGAAACTGGGATCTATGAATAAGATACAAGCTCAAAAATAGTTGCACACGAATAAAACACTCGTAACAGAGGGTCGCTCATATCTTTGGAAATTGGTAGAAGTCAAAATTTAGAAAAAAGTAATTTACGAATGCGGCATTTCGTCCCAAAAGTCGCTCATTTATTTGAAAGCAGACTCCTATATAGCATCATAGGATCCAAACTTAAATAAAGAAATTCATATTAAACAGCTATTTCTTTGAATAAGGCAATCCTAGAGTATCATAGAAATTAAGGATAGTAAAAAGAAAACTTTTTCGCACTTTCTTGTATGATGCTCAGGTCCGACGAGAGAGGTGGGAAAAGGCGGGGACCCACCCGGGACCGGAGTAATTACTGTCATATACATCGAGAGGACTCAATCCTCGACCTGTGCAACAAGAAGATTAACGTGGCCAGAATGGAACATGGGGAAATGACGTAAGAAACCTAGTTGGGGCTCTAACAGGACACTGCCTAATCGGTAGACACGCCAGTAGATTGGGGGCGCCTTATAACGATTACTGCAGAAGTTGTAGAGACGCTGAAGAAGAAGAGACTGTAGAACACCTTCTATTCGGGTGCATGGCTCTGTGTAGAAGAAGGCTAAATACTCTTGGGCAAAGCTTTCTGGACGACATGACAGAAATTGCAAAAATAAAACTAACAAAGAATGTTAGTTACATCAAGACTACAGGTTGGTTCAATAAGGACAGCGTAGATTGAGGAGATGGATAGCCCCGGTGGTATCACAATGGGCCCACAACAGGCATAGGTGCGTCAAAGGACAGCCACTTTACCTACCTACCTACCTACATCGAGAGGGACCAGTACCTTTTCCTCCCCGGCCACGATTTTCTTTCAACGGCCCTGATGATACTAGACTTTTTGAACAACTTAAATGAGCAATTTATAGGTTATTCCCTACATAGTCGGGATTTGGGTCCCAATCTATTTTTTGATTCGCAGAATGGTGTGATGTTTTCAAAATGTTTGCTTTGAACCTATCTCATTTGGTATTTCGAAACTTAGTTCAAATTTAATCAATTGTTTTAATCTTTCGAAAAACAAAACCGCTTTCAAATAAAATTGTCTTCTCCTTTATCCTCAAATATTAAGATACAAATCCTTTTGAAATAAAGCGGCTTTTTTACAATCATTAGGTCTACAACAATTTAGCTCTACCAAGTTGCAAACAAGTTTTAAGTTTAATAGATAAACCCGCAGAGCGCTTCAAATGTGTTCATTAATCATATATCTTGATGAGATATGATCAAATTCAAAATTGTATTGTTTGACTTAATAACCTTTGTAATGTTAAATATAGGCTTTACCTTGACTACATAAAACTTTTGGCATTCAAACAAAGTAATATTATTATTTTGTTTGTATTATATTAAGATTGAAGATACAACAATGATCGAGAGTAAACAAACCAGTCCTTGACATAAAAGAAATCTATAAAATAGATTGTCATTTAATAAATCAACTTAACATAACAAGTGTACAGAGTACCATCATTAAAACGAAAGGAAAACTGTCAAAATTAACATAAAGCTGTTAAATGCAGAAAGAACTAAAATAACAACAACAACAGCTTGATGCAATGCATTGGAAGCATCTGTCAAAATAAAACAACAACAAAAACCAAGCAGCTGGCTAGCAACAAAGTCAAAACAAGTTGGCAAAAAAAATGAGAAAACACTAATAAAGCAAACAAGAAATAAACAAAAACCTAAAGCTGTCCGCATGTCCAAGCGCAAATAAACAATAACTAAGAGAAACAACTAAAAACAAGTAATAAGAAGCAAAGAAAATCGAAGCAAATCTGAGAGGCTGACAACGTCGACGTCGCGACGACGCCGACGCACATGCCGACTGCGGCGCTGCGCTGCCTGTACTTTGAGCTGAATCAGCGAGTTATTCAATGGAAACTAAAAATATTTACAAAGGCGACAATTTGTTTTTAGGGTTTTTTTTTTTCTTTTACTTTGCGGCTGTTTTTGTTGCTTTTATTTTTGTTCTTTTATTGCAGCGAAATATAGCGGCAAAGATGCAGCAGGTAGACAGAAGAAACAGGAGTAGAAGCAAAAGGGGTGGTTAGACTAATGAGAAGAAAAGAGAGCACAAATTTGCCGCTGTTATTGCCGTCACTTTGTCTGTTGGCGCAAAAAAAAACAAAAAAAATAGCAACAATTATATACAGTAGGCGCATAATTTATTCGTATACGCCTAATGTTGAAGTGTAAAGCATTGATTGCATTGAATTGTGGCATGTTTTTAGAAGAAATTTGACAAATAAGTATTAACTATAAATATAAAATTATTATAAAATAATATAATTATAATTTATTAAAAAATATTCTTTTATTTGACTTTAAATATGTGGCGGAACTGTCTTTGATTTCCATAAAAACATAACGTAGATTTGATGTATCATTACTATAAACTTTTTTGTATAAGATTCTACTTAAATTTTAAAATAAGGAGTTTTGTTAAACAAAAATTAATACACAGTGCCTATAAAGCTTGTATTTCTTCCTTTTCTCGAATATTTATTTTATTGGCAATCAACCCAAGATTCTTAGGGTTAGATCCAACATTTATAATATTTAATATTTAACACACTGAATATTTTGAATAACAACAAAGACCCTCCATAAATCTCCATAAATAGAGCAATTTTAAGCAACACAATTTTATATGTCAAATAATATGATACGAGGGTCAAAATTTTTATTATTAGTAATTTTGCCAGTTGCAATCTGACACTTTCAATGAAAACTTAAATATTTTTTTTTAGCAAAACAACGTTTGCCCGACGCACTGTGGCACGGCAGCCGCAAAGACGTTGCAAAAATCGATTTTGCGATTAAATCATTTTATAAATGTAATCCAACTGATTTAGAGTTTCCCCAGGTAGCAAAAATCGATTTTGTGATTACATCATTTTGTAAAGGTAATCCATCCGATTTAAAATTTCCCCAGGTATGAAGTAAATACAATTTTTAAGCAATTTGGATATATATTGTAGTTTAGTTGGAGTTTATTATCAACAAAATCTAAATTTTTTGAATAAAAGTTTGTGTTTAAGATGGTTTAAAAAAAAAACTACACAGCCAATCCCTAAAAAGTTACAAAAAATTGAAGCATGCAAATTTTGAAAAGACTTGTGTAAATAAAAGAGTTAAAAAACACACAAGCGCAGTGCTTCAAAAGATCGTGATAGTCGACGAACGTAGATTTATGCCTATGGGCTTGAAACTAAACAATAATAGACATTAAGGGTCCTCTAGATGAAGCAACAAAAAGTTGTTTGCTGTCTAGGCAATGTAAAGCAAACGATCGCCTGTTTCTTTTCGGAATTACTGCTCAAGTCGCCACTGTAAGCACTTGAGAAACGTTCAACGCTGAAGCCATTTATTTGCCAGAAGAGTTCAGTAATATAAGGAAAACAAGCCGCCGAAGACAAATTATTGTGATTTGATAGTCAGAAGTGTTCAGTGAAAAAGGGAAAGCAAAGCGAAAACGAACTATTACGATAATACGAGTTCTCATACATTAAGCAAGTTTTTGAGCAATGAAAATAAAGGAATTGTTGGACAATACGCCGCACATCCTTGGTTTTGTGTTCGAAAAATTGTTTGAATCAAATTAAAAAGTTAGTTTAGTTTATAGAGAAAATTTAGAAAACTCTAAAGTCGTTTTTGATCTAAATTATATTAAATTTTCATTGTTAAAATGCATATAATGACCTAACTTTTCGGCTCTGGGTTTTCTGAATATAGCAAGATGTATTTGCTACAAGAAAATCTAGACTGATTTTATCATGTATGCTTAAATTTAAAAGCTATAGCTACAGAGAGAGTAGTACAGCCATAGCTACTAAGGCTTTCTGCTGCAGACTGATTTTAATTTAGCATATAAACGACAATTTCTATTATAAAAATAACAAAATACCAAAGAACTAAAAAAATACGCATATTTGTACGAGTACGTGTGTTGAATAAAATATTATTTCAAAGCAGAAGGTATTTTCAATTTTTGTTGGTTTTAATAAAGACTTAAAAATAATAAATCCTTTTTGTAAAACTGGTTTGTATGACATTAAACTGCACTGTTATGTGCTTATTATTTTTACAATTAAACGTCAATCAGATTTTCAACCAACTTGCTGAGCAAGGTGTACGAATACATTATGCGCCTACTGTATAAATGCATGTTATTGCGGTACTAACCTTTACTTTGAGGCAATGAGCCTGCAATTCGCGCTGCGCTGTAATTTTCCAATAGATCTTTAAGCACTTTGCACTTTTAATTGACGAAATTGATAAATTAATTATAACAAAGACTTTGTTGTTGTTCAAATAAAATTCTAAGCTGCAGCTTCGTTTTTCATATGCGCAGTTTTATGCTTTTGTTGTTGCCGGCACAGTTCAATAGAAGCGAAAAAATATTGCACTTGGTTGTTTATACATAAGTAGTATATAATGCGCACGCGAGGTATAGAACAAAATTATGCAAATACATAAACACACATACACACACTGACAACACAAACGTGTTATATTTAAAAATATATCCAGCAAAAACAATTTGTTTATTGCAATCTTCTTCTAAGATATAATTTTTGTGCAGTTTGCAAATTGCGCGCGCGTACGAAACAAACAAAGCGGCACACACACACAGACACACACGCACGTTCAACCAAATTGCAGCAACGTGCGTGGAACGACCTTTCACGACAAGCGACGAAACTAAATGATTTGTTGTCGGACTGCCAAAGTGCAATAATTGACAAGGTGGCAGCGCTGGTGGCAGCACTAGCAGCGCTCAGCTGGCAACGCTTAGTAGCTAACAGCGCTATGTTAATGAACAGAAAATGTTAAGCATAACTTTTGAATGTTTTAGCCAACGGAAATGTGCGCGCAATTTAAATTTTGTTTGTTAATAAAATAAGAAAAAATGTTTAAATTAATGGTTAAATCAAAGAAATTGTTTTAAATAAATTCTTAAAGCATGAAATTATGATTTTTATTTAAATATATTTTGTATAATATTTATTAAAAGCAAATTATATGTGTCTGGTTTTTGTAATTTTCAAATACTTCGTAGTAACCTTTTTATAGCCTATGGTTATACAGTCGTGTCTGGATAAAGTGAACTAATTATTTCATGGCCTATTCACAGTATGTTTACTATATCAAGGTTAAAACTTTTGTTTAAAATTGACATTTGTGCAAGAGATCATTACAATATATTTGTAGAAAAATACAAAGGTAAATAAAACAAGCAATAACGCCAAGAAACAGCTGATTTTGCAGGAATCAACAGAAGAAATACAATTAAGGGGAATACCGGCATTCGTTTCCGTTTCCGTATCCTTTTTTTGATTTTTTGTTCATTTCTCCTTGAAAATGTTTCAAAATTTGGTTCACCATTTAGAGATTTTCGATTGTTCACTAAATAGTGTACTCTATGTAAAATTTAGATGTTCACTATATCGAGGGTTCACTATACCGGGTGTTCACTATATTCAACCAAGACTGTATTAAGTCTATGTAAGCCGAAAATGTGTGGAGAAGGAGATATGTAAGACCCACGAAGTTATTTAAAGTCTAATTAGGGCGACTATAGAAGATTTTATGTCCATGACCGTCAGTAAGAAAAACTAAATCTTAGAGTTTGCTGAAGTTGTCTAAAGCGTAATTAGGACGACTATTTAAGTTGATATAGCCATGTCCGACTGCATGAGCGACTTAATGTTTGAGATTGTAGAAGCATTGGGTAAAGCTCACCTAGGGGAATTCAAGAACAGCTCGAAAAATTCGAATTTAATACATTTGTGAATAAAGATAATCAATTTTGATAATCGCGTATTTTTTAATAGCTTCCCATCACATTACCAAATTTGATCAAAATCAAATAGCTTTCTTAGATACGATCGGTCAAAAAAACGTTATCTGGGTATATTTCAAGACTCGTGCGCCTCGGCTTCTTCCATATTTCGTATATTTTTAGTTTAAAGATATCGTAATCAAGTTTGACGTTGTGAAGTTTTTTGGAGTTCCCAAGCGCTAAAAGCAATATTATCAAAATCTTATCATTAGAAAAAGAGATTTGTGGGCATAATTTGTTTGTTTATAAACAATTGGTAAGCACATTTGACAATCAAAACTTCATTGAGTCCAACTAAAGTATATCTCGAATTGAAACGAAATTTTCTAATATTTTTATTTGCTTATTTTGGTGGTTCAGGGCACTCAAAGGCGTGAGACTTAAATAACCGCCTTTTTTATGAAATAAAAGTAATAAAATAATTACTTCTAATTATTTCTTATATTATTATTTTATTTATTATTTTTTCTATGTGAAATTGTGATTACTTATTTTTCACCCAAGTTTTGAGATTTACAAATTTCAACAGTCTAAATTTTTAATTCGAATTGGTGAAGCACAAAAAGAAATCAACAACGGCGCAATGTACCAAAAAATTCTATCTATCTTATATATAAAATTCTCGTGTCACAATGTTATGTTCCTTCTAAGCTTAGGATCTCACGAACGGCTGAACCGATTTGGCTAATTTTGGTCTTGAAATGTTCGTGGAAGTCCAAGGATTGTTTAGGGTTGAGAAAATATAACAAAATTGCGACGAAAATACTAAAAAGGACCATTTGATTTTCCAATACAATTTTTTTTTTAATTTAGGTTGGCATTGTGTACATTGTCAGATTAACTAATATTTTTTAGTTAATAGTTTTTGTCGAAAGGAAACACAAAAATTATAAACGATTCATGTTTTGATTTCTGTGTAAAATACATATGATCAGATCAATATTTGCACATAATGCCGCCAAAAAGACGTAACATTGGCAGACGTTCGCGTAGAACTCAATTGCAATCATCCCGAAGAACAGCTGAAGCTGAGGAACAACGTTTACAAAGGAATGAGTTGAATCGATTAAGAGAAGCAAGATCACATTTTGCTCATACATGCTCGAATGAGAATGAGACGAAATCGGGATTATCAGAATCAATCAGATGAAATCCATGCAGAACAGAATTTAATCCAAAGAACATTCAGGCAAATGCGCAATGCATCCAATCTCCACAGAGCTGCATTCGAATATAACAATACGACCGATTATAGCTCGCGTCAATCTGTTGTAATTGGAACAATGAACAAGGTATGTGACCAGTGCCAAGCACTGAAATTTCCCAATGAAACAGCAGGCCTGCTTATTATCAAAAGCAGTGTATTCGGAGAGGTTCGCTGCTGGATGTATTCGGTAGAATGGCAGAAGAGAGGATTACCTAAAGCATGAAATTGATGATGTGATATCGGCGGAAATCCCAGTTCAAACAAATGATCCAGAATTGGTTATCACAGAATATGATCCACGGACCATATGGTGTGCTCAACCCAACTTCACCATGCATGATCGACGGTAAATGCTTCAAAAGATATCCAAGGGCATTGACTTCGGACACTGTTACGGGCTACGATGGATACCCATTATATCGCCGTAGATCAACAGAAGACAATGGCAGATCAACCACAATCAAAGTGCAAAATCAAGAAATTGAAATTGACAATCGTTGGGTTGTTCCATTTTCGCCATTATTATCAAAAACGTATAAAGCCCACATTAACGTCGAGTATTGCAACTCAGTAAAATCAATAAAATATATCTGCAAATACATCAATAAGGGAAGCGATATGGCGATTTTGGGTGTGAGAGCCGACAATGTGAATGACGAAATTTCACAATATGAAATAGGATGTTGCATTAGCAGAAACGAGGCAATATGGCGAATTTTCTCATTCCAAATTCACGAACGACACCCAACCGTTGTCCATTTAGCAGTTCATCTAGAAAATAGTCAACGTGTTTCTAGACGAGCGAGCGGAGCGAGCGTGCCGAAGGCCGGCTAGTTTTTTTATAATAATTTATTTCGACCAATTTTGATACTTACCTTAACAGTTTGAGTACGACAAATAATAATAAGGTAAAAATCGCGGATTTGTCTTTAAATTAAAAACGACATTGCGTTTTGGCGTGACGTCACATGATCGTAGATTTTGAAATACCTAACTAAGAAAGATGTTTCACGTATTCGCTAACCGCACTGAAATCGATTCTGTAGCATAGCATAATTTTTTTTTTTTTTTGACTGCATTGAGAAATTTCTTTCTGAGAAACAGGAATTCCCCAATTGAGATGTAGAGATTTTTGAAAATCTATATTGCTTTGATTGAAAAATGCGAACATTCCTTATTTATTAATAAACTAAAATCCAAAATCGAATGTGTTAAATTTTTTTTTATAATATATACTGAAAATATAAGTGGCGTGAGAATAGTCCTTATTTATCTATAAACTAAAATCCGAAATCGAATGATTTATATTTGTTGTTATAATATATATTTCCCATTCTACGTCAATAATAATAAGCACATTAATCTAGCATTAAATTTTTAGTCATGTGACGTAGTCGCACACAAGGCGTAAAAGCAATAATTGCATTACCTTATTTTCTTTATTTCAACAGCCGCTGTTAACTCTCAAAAACTCTAACAGCACGCAATATGTCCATCCCCCTCTAAAACTTCTATTATGTTTAAAAACTCCAACTGCCGCATTTTAAGGAGTCTATCTCTTTTACTTTTTAACATACGTGCAGCAGTGCTGTATAACAAACCTTTTCTGCACACTGCGCGCATTCGCACATAGATGGCGCTAGCAAAGCGCGCGCTTAACCTCATTCAAATAATTAAAACTTCTTTGGCATGCACTTAAATTTATTTTAAACAATTAATTAGTACTTTAAAAACAGTTAGTAGCAAGCAGCTATATATATATATAACAAAAATACATCAATATGTGTTTTAAATATCAACTTTATTGAATTTTTTTTCTTCTTTTCATTATTTTCACGTAAAAATATATGTATGTAACTGGCAAAATTTAAACAAATCTCAATAAAATATATATATATTTATATGTATATCAATTTTGCATAATTCATATTAATGTTTTTAAGCTTATGTATATGTAAAAACATATTTTGTATACAAAAATTTAGATTTTTTTATTCGTTTTTTTTTATATTTAAGCACATTTTTCATTTTAATTGAACAAAATTTGAAAAAGTTTCGTTTTTTGTTGTTGTTCTTTTTGCTGTTGCAGCTGCTGCGTATATTGTTGTTGTAGTTGTTGCATAAACACTTGTTGTTGTTGAAGCTTTTGTTGTTCGTGCTGTACATGAGGCCAGTAATAAGTCCTGGCTAAGGGTTTTACTCTCAAAAGGAAATTTGTTCGATTTCTTTTGTTTTTGTTGTGGTTGTTTTTGGGCAAAAAAGTTCACAATTGTTTAATCAATATATTAGGAAAATCTTCTTTTGACATTTAAACTTTTAATGGCTTTAGACTGAACATTGAATAAGTGCCAACAATAACACAATTGCTTTTAATTTATTAAATATATTTTTGAATTATGATAATTTACACACATATTTTTAAAAATGAATATGTTTTTTGTTTCATAGATTTACGGCCCGTTTTCTCAGTTTCACTGTAAATTTTGTTAAAAGAGCTTAAGTTACTTTTATTTCTTATTTGTTAATTATTAAACATTTTAAAACAATTTTATAGCTCAATTTATCTTTTAAAAATTGCTCAAAATTGGACTATTGGTTTTAAGGTCTGTACGCAGCTGCCAAAAACGCTTCCAAACAAAAATTGCATCTCAATTGTTTCATATATATTGACAGTGTGTCCCTAAAATTTGCAGAAATTGCGTGGCTAAACCATTGCTCAGAGATTTACACACTTCCAGTAAAATGTGTTTTGTGGGAAATTTTAAGTTCGAGGTCATGGTAGAGAAATGTGGTATTTTCATAGTATTTTTATAGTATTTTTATTGCATTTTTTATGACATTTGCGGTATTCTAGCAAATGTTGCGGTGTTAAAAATGGAATTGGAAACACTAGAGTTTATACCTATTAAAATTATTTTATATAAATCTTGACGGAATATTTAAATAGGCAGAAATAAATGATTGCTCAGATATTAACATACTTCCAATCAAAAATATTCTGTGGGAAATTTTCAGTTCAAGGCCATGGCTGGAATCTAGGCAGTTTTATTAATAATTATTTGGATTGAAATTTGTTCCTGATAAGAATTGTTAGAGCGCGACTTGGTCCTACTAAAAATCAGGGATATTATTATAACAGTCATAATTTTCAAAAAATAAAAAACTTTCAATAACTATTATGTCCCTCTATTATATAAACAATTTTTTTGTTCTCATCTTTTCGAAAGTGTAGAGAATGTTGTGTGCATTGCAGAAGTTATTTGTTTTACATGATTTTTTTTTAATCCCTTTATTATATAAAAAAGTTTTTTGTTGTAAACTTTTTTGTAGTAAGTTGGGGGTTAGTAAAATAATCATGGTTTAATTTTTATTTTATGAGTTTAAATAAAAAATAAATTAAAAGTAAAAAAATTATTGCCCAAAAAAATGTTATTTATATATATATTTAATATTTTTTTCTTCATATTTTAATTACAATTTGTAAATAAAAAAACAATTCTTTATTTTCAATTTTAATAAAAAATATATAATATTTTGTTTAGTTTATTTGGTATAGAAAATGAAAATAAATTTATTGTATTAAATAAAAATTGATATTTCATTATTTTTGTCTATATTTTTTAGTTACTTAATAATAATATAAAAAATAAATAAATAATAATAATAATTTTAATAAAAAAAATAATGAAATTCAAAGTTTTTTTTTAAATAAAAATGACCTATTAATAGTTAAATATCAAATTTTATTTAAACATAGCGAAGTGCAATATACATTTTATATCTATTAAATAAATTATTCATATTTTTTTATTTTATTAAATGAAAATAAGAGTTTTTTTCTTTTTATTAACACATTTTTTTTTTATTAATTTTTTGTATTATGTTTTTCATTTTTATTTTATTTGTTGCAAATAAGTGTTATTTTGCACTTTATAAAATTAAAATTTATGAATAATTTATTAAATAAATATAAAATATATCTTTTAATAACATTCAACTATTTTTGGGTTATTTTTATTTTAAAAATAAATTTTGAAATTAAATATTTTTTTAAGAAATTATTTATTTATATAGTTATTTAGTAACTAATAAAAGTAAAAATAAAAAGTAATCATTAAATAAGAGTAGAGTTTTATATTTTATTTGAGTAAATACAATAAATTTATTTTCAATTTAAATTTATTGTAAAAATTGCAAATTAAGAACCACAATAAAGGTTTTTTATGTTATAAAAAAATGACGAAATACAATATAGTATATTTTATAATAAAGATTTAATAAATAAGTTATTCGTAAATTTGTATTTAGTAAATTGAAAATACGAATTATTCTGCAGTTTTAATTTTCCTTTCAAATTTTATTTGAGACACCTTCCATAAATGTTACTTCATTTTGTAATAAAACAATTAAAACCGCTTTCAAAATGATTTGCTGTACATTAAATTTGTTTTTATCAGCAGCTTTTATATTTTTCCACAAATAAAATAGGGAAACACTGTTTTGATCTCAGCGTAAAGCTTGAAGTGTTATTTTCTTATAAGGCGTTTTGTCTGCTGCGTACAACCTTTTATTTCGATGAAATAAATAGAAGTCAACTTACTGCCGGAGATACGTATTTTACAAGCGACACTGTTGCAACACTATTATGTAAATAAACAAGTGATGCCAGATCGCTCAGCTACTGGTTGAAAACAGCTGCTGTTGGTTTTTGAAGACATTTATTTTGAAATAAGAAAGGTTTTTCGCAAAAAATTATTACCAATAGTATGCTGAGATTTTTTTTTTAAATTAAAGCTGATTTTGTGTGATCACATAAACAAAGTGGATTTCGATATATCTGCATGTAACTGAAGTTAAATCCAAGCCATTCGCGACAGTTTGTACAATTCGAAAAGTTCTCGATTTGAGTTTGATTTTTTTTCTCAGTGTAACTTCTGCACTTTCTTGCGAAATATTCTAAAAATAGGGGCTTTGAATGCAACATTCCACTCAGAGTATTTATAATTTTTTTGCTTTTGTAAAATTTGGATAATGAGGGCTACCTGACGAAAATTTTTTTTTATATTTGCCTGGAAGAAACATTTTTAGAACGATGATATCCTAGACGAAGGCATATAAAAATTATTTCCCAGCTATAAAATGCTTTAGAAGTCTATATTTTTAGAATAAAAATTTATCTAGGGTGTCACAGAAATCTCTGGAGATCCATCCATTAGCAACATATAGAACGTTGCCACCTTTTGTGAAAAATAACAGCAATGACTATTTCTTTTACGGTGCACTTAATTCGTCGCACTTCATCTCCGAAATTGCATTATTTAGTACCAAAACTAGGTGGCAGCTCCTTAGCTCGAGACGGTTTTGTAAGTTGATTTTTAAGTAGTAAAGCTACATATAGTATAGCTCAGAAATTGAATAAATTTTTAAAATAAGTAAGTTCTAAGTTTAGACGAATTTTATCAAATCTCAAGCAAATTTTTATACGTTTTCATCTTTTTAACTCTTTTTTTACTGATTAGTTATTTTTTTGTGCCGCGTATTTGGCAGCACTGTTCGGCAGATAATTTTAGTGTGACCATATGTTTTGGCATAAACCAATTAATTTAATTTTTTTAATTTAAAAGTCTCTATTTTAAGGAAAACTAAAATGTTTTTATCTTTCTTACCTTTTTTTCTGAGCGCTAAATTCTTTTTTGCATCGCGTATTTGGCAGCACTGTTCGGCAGTTAATTTTAGTGTGACCATATGTTTTGGCATAAACCAATTAATTTAATTTTTTTAATTTAAAAGTCTTTATTTTAAGGAAAACTAAAATGTTTTTATCATTCTAAACTTTTTTTCTGAGCGCTAAATTCTTTTTTGCATCGCGTATTTGGCAACAGTTTTCGGCAGCTAATTTTAGTGAGACCGTATGTTGTGGAAAAAACCACATTTGTTCTTTTTTACGGCGTTACATTAAATACATATTATAAACTTTTAACTAAATTCATTAATTTGACAGCTTTTTGACGGATTTTTAGGGTGGCCCAATAAATTTGGTCAATTTAGTTAGCAGCAGTTTTAAGCACAAAGTCTACTTATTTTATTAATGGTCCAGCTGTAACACATTTATCTAATATTTTTTAAATAATTTAAATATTTTTCATATGCTTTAAAGTACTAAAAGTGAACTTTAAAATTTTAGTTTGCCTGAGAAAACGGGCTTAAAATGAGTTTTTGTTTTTTTTCTCGTGTATACATAATTGCAAATATGGCTTAAGTTTTAAAAATTTATTTTTTAATTTGTTTCTTTTATTTTTATGTTTTTTTTAGAACCAGTCTTGAGATAGAGACATACACACACGCACAGACTTATTATAATGCATGTATGTACATGTTCACGATTTGAAGTTGTTGCTAATTATATAACGAAGATTCGACGAGATTCGATATCGATATCGATATACACACACAGAGAGAGTTAGTAAGTATCTTATGGTTAATAACGCAACCTAGAACACAGCACACGGGTTTAGCGATAGGAAGTGGAGGATGACCCTGATGTGGCCAACATGGAACTGCACTCACCCATCAGTTGGTTGTTGCTGCTGTGCCACCTGCAGCTGCTGTTGCCGCCTCTTGCGTGCCACAGCGCTGTTCTTGATGATCGCTTCGATCTCGCGCCCGCCCGAACTCTCGCCCTCGGAGGCGGAGGCACAATTAACCGTGGCACTCTCGGAGGACGCGCGCGGCTGTCCGAGATGCGATAAATTACGCACCAGATTAACTGCATCGTCGTGCTGCGTTTGTGGTTTGGCGTTTTCTTTGGGCACATTGCGCAATATATGCGCCAAGTTTCTTTGTGGATTGTCCACGTCGTCCTGCCCGCTGCTGGTGCTCCTCGTAGCATCCGCTGTGGTGGCCGATTTGCGCAGATTGGAGACAGTGGCATGAGTGGAGCGTTGCAGTCGGTTCTTGAGCTCTGCATTGAGATCGATGGGCATAAGACCGCGTCCCATGCCCAGGCCCAGGGCAGATTTGGTTTTCAGTATGCTCTTAGTGGGCTTAGCTAAGGGAAAGACAGCAAGAAAAAAGTGTGTTAAAATGTGTTGTGAATTGTAAGCTGCGGAGAGCAAAAATGGGCAATTGTAGAAGCAATAAATGAAAATAAAGCTACAACAAACATGCAACAAATTTGCATGCAACATGCTTAAGCAGCTGTTAGTTGGAGAAGCGCAGAGGGAGCCAGATGTTGTCGGGAAATGAAAGGAAGAGTATGAGATCTTGAGCTAATTTTAGTACTTACTCGGTTTTGTAATGTTCATTGATTTTTTTTAATTTTAAAGAACTTAACTTTGGAATTCTTGCAATTGGTAAATATTTTTTTTTTAAATTTGCAAGTATTATTTAATAATTTTGAAAAATTTGCAAATATATTTAAAAATTTGATATTTTTTAAATTTTTTTAGCCGTTTCTTTTAGTTTAAAGTTTTTTTTAGTTTTAAACTTGTTTTTAATACGAATTATTTTTTAATAATACGAAATATTTTTTAAAAATTGGAAAATATTTTTCAAAAATTTGTAAATATTTTAAAAAAATGTATAAATATTTTTTTAATAATTTGCAAACATTTGTAAATATTTTTAAAGAATTTTTCAATATTTTTTTAAATTTTATATTCAACAATTTTTGTAACTTTGAAATTCTTGCAACTTAAAAGCTGTTTAACATTAAAAAACAAAAAACCTAGAAAACTTTTTTTTTATATTTACAAATTTTATATTTCATATTTTTAAAACTGTAAATATTTTATAAAAAATTGTAAATATTGATATAAAATTTTTCAAACTTGTTTTTAATACGAAATATTTTTAAATAAGACGAAATATTTTTAAATAATACGAAATATTTTTTAAAAATATGAAAATATTTTTTAAAAATTTGTAAATATTTTAAAAAAATTTATATGTTAATATTTTTAAAAATGTGTAAATGTTTTTTTTTTAATTTGTAATTATTTTTTTAAACTTTGTAAATTATTTTAAAATATTGGATGTTAAAGAATTGTTGTACCTTTGGAACTCTTGCAATTTTTAAGGTATTTACTTAAAAAAAATTTTTAATTTTTAAAATATATATACAACATTTTAAAGAATATGAAAAATTGGTTTTCTGAGTTTTTTTTTAAATATTTTAGAATTTTAATAACTCTTTAGAAAAAACTTAGAAAACTAATTTTTAAAAAATATTCATTATATTTTTTATTTCATACTCTTAAAAAATTTGTAACATTTTTTTTAAATTATCAAATATGTTTGAAAATTGAAAGTTTTTTTTAAATTGGTAAATATTTTAAAAAATTTTCAAATATTTTAAACTAAATTGCAAATTTTTTTCGAATATTTCTTAATTATTTATACATATTTATTAAAAAATTTCAAATATTTTTTAACAATTTTAAAAACTTGTAAATATTTGCTAATAAATTTAAAAGGATTGAAAATATTTTTTAAAAATTTCCAAATATTTTTTAATAATTTACAAAAATTTGTAAATACGAGTAGTTTTGAAAATATTGTAAATATTTTTTAATAATTTGAAAAATATTTTTTAATAAGTTGAAAAATATTTTTTAATAAGTTGAAAATTTTTTAAAATATTTTTTTTTAAATTTGCATCTAGTCTTTAATAATTTGCAAATATTTTTTATAAATTGCTAACTAATTTTTAAAAATAATTAATATATTTATTAAAAATACGTGTTTTAAAAATTTGCAAGAATTTCAAAGTTACATTAATTCTTTAATATTAAAAAAGTGCAAATATTTTTTAATTATTTCAATTTTTGTTTTTTTAAATTGCAAATATTTTTTAAAAAATTTTAAATATTATTTAAATTTTGCAAATATTTTTTATAAATTGCAAATATTTTTCAATAATTCTCAAACATTTGTAAATATTTGTTAACAAATTTTAAATATTTTTTAAAAAATTTCAAATGTTTTTTAAAAAATTTCAAATATTATTTAAAATTTTGCAAATATTTTTTATAAATTTTTAAATAATTTGTAAAAATTAGTTAGTATATATAATAAAAATAAATGTTCTAAAAATTTGCAAGAATTTCAAAGTTACTTAAATTTGTTAATATTAAAATGTAAAAAATATTTTTAAAAAATTGAAATATTTTTTTAAAAATTTCAAATATTACTTAAAAATTTGCAAATATTTTTTATAAATTGCTAAATAATTTTTAAAAATTAGTTAGTATATATATTTAAAATAAATGTTCTAAAAATTTGCAAGAATTTCAAAGTTGCATAAATTCTTTAATATTAAAATTTAAAAATATTTTTTTAAAAACTGCAATTATTTTTTAATAATTCGCAAACATTTGTAATAATTTGCAAATATTTTAAAATAATTTGCAAAATTTTGTAAATATTTGTAAATATTTTTTAAAAAATATCTTATATTTTTAAATTATTTGTAAATATTTTTTAAAAAATTTAAAATATTTTTAAATAATTTGCAAAAATATGTAAATGCTTTATAAAAATTTGCAACTATTTTTTAAAAAATTTGTAAGTATTTTTTAAAAACTTGTAAATTGTTTTTAAAAATAAGTAAATAATTTTTTTCAAAAAAACCTTTTTAATTAGCACAACTTTTCGTTTATTATTGGTATATGTAAGATATAATTTGTCTTTAACAATTCGCATAATTAAACATTAATCATAGTAATATAATAATAATAATAATAATAATTGTAATAATAATATAATAATGCCGTTTAAGGTACAATTCGTTTAACACATAATTATATAATGCATGCATCTTGTAATAATTAATATTTAAAAAGGCATAAATAAGCAACACAATAAATGATTATTTTTTAACTTTAAACTGGAAGTGGGGCCTGATTTCAAGTTTCTAGCACATAAATATTTCATTTCTTTTTTAAAACACTAATTTAAATCTATATATATATTTATATTTTGGTTAATTACAATTTCTTATTCATGTATTTCGTTTAAAGTTCGTTTTTTATATAATTTTTAAATGTTGTATATTTTTTTTTATAATATTTTCATTTCTATAAATCGTTTCGGGGGGTTCCCGACAAAGCGACTAAGTTTGTGGGAACTTTTTACTAAGTAGAGGCAGTTACTCTGCCTTATAGCGCAGCTATCACATTGAGCACAACTTGGTTTTAAGAGCAAAAAATAAGGGAGCGTAAATATTTTTAAGAGAGCAGTTTTATTGAGCGCACAATTATTTATCGATTAAAGCAAATGTTTATCGAATGTTTGCTACATATTTTATTTTATTTTTTTGAAAAATTTGTGAAATTTTGAAAA
Organism: Chymomyza amoena; assembly: GCA_037043745.1. NCBI lineage: Eukaryota > Metazoa > Arthropoda > Insecta > Diptera > Drosophilidae > Chymomyza > Chymomyza amoena. The sequence goes on from JBAMAX010000602.1 coordinate 113,520, forward strand.
GTTTGCCAAAATGTACAATTTTTCACGTTCCATTTGAAAAAGTTTTCTAGTTCTAGACGCTGCCGCCCAGTATTTCAGTGCACAGACGCTTAAACTCTGGTCCTGCCGAGCGCAGCTCCTCCTGCGTCACAACAATGTCCTCAAATTTGGCCACCTGTGGTTCCTTGCGTTCCCACAGCTTGTTGCTGGCCGGTGAATGTGAACGCTTGGGACTAGGCATGGCTGTGGGGCTTAGGCAGCCAGTGCCATTAACCTCCAGCGACATGGCACGCGTGCGCTTCAGTAGCTCCCGACGTCTTTGTACCACCACCGTGGAGGCCACATTTGTTGTAGGTAGACGCACATGCTCATTGTGCGCCTCAGCACTATCCGGTGCTTGCTTCACCGAGTCCCCAACTCCAAAGTATTTGGCAAAGCGTTGATCCACATTACAGGAGGCACGTTTGGGACAACTGCCATGTACATTGATTGTGCTGACAGCAATCTCCGTGGTATGCCGTCTATTGACGGTAGACGTCTGTTCCTTCTGCTGCTGCTGGCCACTGCCATTGACTAGACGCGTCAGCTTGCGTCGCATCTCCTGCACCACGGGCGTTTGATACACCGCTGCCTGCTGATTAGCCGCATAGTTCTCCTTGCCGGAGTCGGACGCATTGGCATCATCGCTGCAATCGCTGGCGCTGTTGTGCGTCTTGCCCGCTGGCAACGTCTTGTAATCAAATCTCAGCGTTTTGCTCTCCGTTGGCGTCTGCTGTCGCTCCTTCTGCTGCTGCCTCTGCTGCTGCTGCTGCTCAATAAAAGGCGACTTGATCTTGCCTATCTTGCGCGCCACCAGCGGCAGTTGTATATCCTCCAAGGTTTGCAGTCGCAGACTTTGTCGTTTGTTATTGTTATTGCGATCACTGATAAAGGTCTCGGGCATGATGAGCTTGCCCACAGTTCTTATCCTTATGCGTCTGGTAGTCGGTGGCGTTTGTGCATCCAAGTTCAGATTAACCGCAGTGGGTTCCGTGGCCGAACGACTTAGCTGATGAAAGCCATTGGTTAACATCTGCACTGGCGCCTTCTCAACTCCAGTTGTATCCATTTCTGTGGTGGTCTCCAACGTGCGCTCTGCCACTGGTTCGCGTGTTATGGGTGAGCATTCCATGGGCGTGGGCGTAACGCTGGCACTGCTTGCGGTTGTGCTGCTCCTTGGTGTGGCTGGTAGACCACAGGAATTGGAGTTGTACGAATTGACGCTGCTGTAGCGATCCATCGAGGTATAGGGTGGACTGCTGCGGGAATAGCTGCTGGTGCGACTGCGAAAGCGACCATTGGCACTGCCTCCACCGCCTCCAGCGCTGCCCTCACAGAGGCTGCTAAAGAAGGCCAAACGTTCGGCGAGCGAAAGCGAAGAGGGTTCTGCAGAGAGGGCGCAGGTTAGTCTAATTACTTGGTTTATGCTTGGGGGATAATTGCAATCTAGTGAATATCGTGATTTACAAGTGTCACAAAGGACAAAGTGCTAAAATAAAAATTGACTGGTTGCGTAGTCTTACAAAATCTATTAGACATTTTTTCACACACTAATTGCTCCTAATTTTCTTAAAAAAACTTAGTATAAAAATTTCCAACATTCATAAGTTCGCAAATAACTAATTTCTCCTAAACATAGTAAAAAATTTTCAACAGTCATCCTCGAAAAAACCCAACACAAATCTAGGTATTACGGATTTTATCTTAAAAAGCTTCTGAAGTTTTTTAGCGCGGACTTCAGCATTAAATAATGCATTTTGAAAAATACTAAAAATACTAGATTTTAAATTAATGCTTGTATTGTATAGAAATTTTACAATCTCATCGTTTTTTTTTCTCGGAAATACTAGAAAATACCACAAAAAAATCAACTTTGTCTACAATCTGCTACAACTTGATCATATCTATAGGTATTTCGGAGATTATCCCAAAAAGCTACTAAAGGGTTTGTAACACGGGCTTCAGCCATAAATACCGCTTTAAGAAAATAAAATTATACTAGATTTTAAGTTAATGCTTGTTAATGCTTGTCGTTTTTTCCGGAAAATACTAGAAAATACCACACAAAAATCAACTTTGTCTACAATCTGCTACAAATTGAACAATATATTGATGTAAGCTTATGATATTTGTAATCTTAGCCTGAAGGTCTATGTTGCTCTGACTACAAACATTTTATAATTTAGAATTAACATCTTTATAATTATATAACTAAAATTAATAATAATTTTTAATCTATGTACTAATAAATAAAATGTCATTATAAAAAAATTATCTTCTCATTTTGCACAATTTAATTCAAAATAAACTGGTAAGAATAATTCATTCTACAAGATTTTAGATATACGATATATATGCTTAAATATCCAAAGAACTAAGTTAGATAGTTTTTTTTTTAGATTTTATTACAAACATTTTCTTTTAAATTAAATATTGTCCTTACTATTTTTTCAATTTTAGCTTGGAAATACTAGAAAATATCAATGGAAAATAAATTGTTGAAGTAATCAAAAATTACATTTATAATTTGCTCAAATCTGAGCTTATCTTTTGAAGTAAAAGTTTAAAGTATTTTTCATCTAAAAATTTTCTTGTAAACAGTCTGCTAAAACTTGACCATATCTGAAGAACTAAGGCTTACTAGTTTTTGTTACAAATAATTTCTTGTAAATTAAATATTGTCCTTAATTTTTTTTACATTTTTGCTTGGAAATGCTAGAAAATACCTAACGTAATCAAAATTAAAGAATGACCAATTTAATCTGAAAATGTTCTAAAACTTGACCATATCCTTAAGGGGCGAACTTACTTTTATTACAAAAATGTTCTTGCTTATTTACAATTTTTTGAATACGCTCTAAAAAATACTAGATTTTACATACATGATTGTAAGTAAGAATATTTGTAATATTGTAAAATTATTGTAATTAAAATAATTTGATGAAGCTACAAAAGAACACTAGATTTCACATGTATGCTTGTATGCATTAGAAATGTTTAAAATTTGTTGTTTATTGATGTGTCGAAATACTAGAAAACACAACACGAAAATCCTTTGCTGAGGTATCGAATAATTATATTTATAATCAGCTAAAACTTGAGTAAATCTATAGAGTTAAGCTACTTATTGTAATCTAGAAAGGTTTTTGAAACTACAATTTTGAAAACAAAATCACAAAAAATACTAGATTTTAAATACATGCATGTAAAGAACTAAAGATTTTAAAAAATACCAGAAGAAAATTAATTCTTAGAATAAACAATTGGCCCTACTGCAGAAAACGAATCCGAACATTTTATTGAGATTCGCTTTGAAACCGAATAAGCAATTGTTTATTCTGAGAAATAAATTCTTCTGGTATTTTCTAAAACGAATCCGAACATTTTTTTGGGATTCGTTTTGAAACCAAATGTTTGGTGCCCTGCTTCTATGTCTTGCATAAAAAAATTTCCTTTATATAGATAGATAATTTTCCTCGAAAAGTGTAATCCTTTGCTAACTTTGTTGGCAAGAAATTCGGATTTTGGAGCACGCAAAAACGAATCGGAACAAAATAGTTCGTTTAGTTTTTTTTCGTTCTCCGGAGCACGGCCGATTAATTATATTTATGTGCTGAAATTTAGGGATATGTAGTCATAGCTTGGCCAAAAGTTTCTAAACTACTGTGGTATATGCCTTTATTTTAGATATTTTTTCAACCTGACAGTACTGAGCTCTCCGTAAATTCGCTACCAAAAACTGCATACTTTCTCAAAAACAACATTTTTGTATGGATTTTGGTTATGCAGCTACCTAGAGCCGTTTTTCAAGAACGTGTTTAGTATCTTTTTATTCTATTTATGTAATATGAAAAATGTATTTATTTATTTTAATATTGTATCTAGAATTCTAGGAAATAAATTGTTCTGAGCCAGAGCAACAAAATCCTTCAGTTATATATATCATTATCGTTTTGCAGTTTGCTCAATTTCTTATTACAATTTTTTATTTATTTAAATGGAGTATTTAAAATAAATAGTATTTTTTTTCGAGATCTTTATTAATACCTAACAATGAAAACCTATTTTTATTATATTTTTTTAGTTTTACGAATTTCTAATTAACATTTTTAGTTTTTATTGAAATGGCGTATTTCCTCGAAATCTTTAAATACCTCACAATGTTTTACGAAAACCGATATTTTTTAATATAATTTTTTAGTTTTTAAATTCCTCAGTAAAATTTTTTGTTTTTTATTTAAATGGAGTATTTTATATTTTTTTCTCAAGATCTTTATTAATACCTCACAATAAAAACCTATTTTTAATTATAAATTTTTAGTTTTACCAATTTCTAATTAAAATTTTTGGTTTCTTATTTAACTGCAGTATTTATTTAAAATAATTAGTATTTTTTTTTTCTCGAGATCTTTATTAATTCCTTTTTTAATTTTTTCACTGCATGCTCAAAAAACATGTTGCTATATTGTGCAAATTTTTAAAAGATTACTGTTGGGCTGCCCTATGCTTCCTTTGAGAGAAGGACGAAGGATTCGTAGCAGTTGAGCCACCACTTTTTGATGAAATTGAAAAAAAAAAAACAGATTGTCAACACTCTTATGATCATATCTAATTAAAGCACTTTCTAACACTGTTTGCTTAAAATATAAATTCTATCCACTAAACACCTTTGTTTTTTTTTTTTTTTTCAAAAAACACGATTTCACAAATTGCAATTATTCTTTTTCGATATTTGTTGACTTACGCATTTTCTTTGCTTTCTTGTTCTTAACTTTTCTTTTTGGAATACACTCACAAACACACAGGAATATTTTTATTTATATAATATATTAAATAATATATTTAATATTTTATTTCGCCCTTAAATTGCGTCGAATTCAATATCTTCAAATGCGCATTGGATTTTTATCGAGCTTCGGCCCACACACAAAATGCATTTGTTGTTGTAGTATAGTTGTTGCTGTTGTTGTTGTTGCAAGTCTCAATTATTATAAAAACTTTCATATCATATTATATTATACTCATATATGGTTTTTTTTCGTTTTTTGGGCGACACTATCGCCGAACCGTTCCACTGCCCAGACACAGACTATCTAACTTTGGGCAGTGCTGTCTGGGCCTAGGCTCGGTTTCGGTTTCGAGTTCGAGTTGTCACAGTCTTTTATATAATAATATCTACTATCTACTATTACTTATGTATTGCAATCTATTTACAGATGATTGTCCGGCGCTTTCATCTTTGAAGAAAGTTGATGCGCTTATAAACCAATTTGTCGTTGTTGTTGTTGTTGCGCGCCGATTCTCAATGCTTCAAATAATTGTATTGTAGAAATTTACACTGGGAGTCGTTTTCCATTTCAGTTTCATTTTCATTTAAAGCTTTCTGTTCAGCTCAGTTCAGCTCAGTTCAGTTCATTTTAGCTCTTTTAACTCTATTTCTTTTGCTCAATTGATATGAACTTTTGTTGGAAAGTTTTCAAGAAAAAAATTAAATAAAATAAAAATAAAATAAAATCCTATGCCTATTGACGCAGAACTTCGTTATTGTTGCGGTTGCAGTAATAAAATAAAAATCAAATGATTGTGTGCATATAAATATGCAACAAAGAACCACCTTAAATGCAATGACCTGAGTAAGTCTTTCCTATCTACGTCATGACTAATAGATACGTACTCATTTGCATAAAGCTGGTTGGGATTAGCTTGTTTGTGGCTTTTAAAAATAAAAGAGTTTTCTCACTTTGTGAATCACATAATGCATGTAACTTTATATTTACAAGACTAAAATGGGAGAAAGAAAGGAAAGCGGGGTTATGTTTTTGTACATCTGTTTGCACGTAACTTCTCAGCTGCTTATCATATTTTTACAAGATAGATAGTTTTGAAAACGTCTTGATTGTCCGCTGGTTATAGGCTATAAGAAGGCCACAAGAGAACTTTAAGTTATAGCCACAAAACAAATCATTCTAACAATAGTAAGTGCTCATAAGCTACTACTTAGTTGCCTTATGATCACGACTAGCTCTGAAAATTACTTTAAATAAGTATTAATCATGTTAAAATATATACAAGTTGTTTGTTAACTTAACGTCAAATATTAAATATTTTGTAGAGAACAATTTAAGAGGAGAATATTTTGTAATTTAACTTTTCCAGATCGAAATTTTTTTGTAGTCGATTTAGATATTTTCTTTTGTAGTTTAAAACTATTGATTCAGCAATAAAAATGACTTGTTTTAATATATAAATAATATATTATTAGATTTACAGAATTATTTGGGATATAAACAAGTAAAATTTTTGTTAAACATTTTTCGGACCAGATTTTTGAGAAATATAAGTGGGAAATTTCTTATATGTTAGAAAACTTAATATTTTTGAGAAACATCGGGAAGTCAAATCATATCGCTTATTTACAAGAAGAGTGTCATAACTCAAAATAAAGGGTTTTTTGTATTAATAATGCAAATTAAAGGAACGAATATTTATTCGTTATGAAAAACTGTGCATTGTGTTAAAATTTCATATTGATATCAAAAATAGTTACCGTGTGAGAAGAAAATCGAGAATTTATTTCAACGATTTTGGGGTCGATGAAAACTTTAAAAGCGTTTTATGCCAAATTACTTTTTTTTATTTATGACGTTCCTTCTCCTCCTTTCAAAAAAAAATTATCATAATTTGTAGCTTATTCTGTTTTTGGCTAAAGAATTTTTTGGTTCAGGTATTTTGAGATACATAGACAAGAAAATTTAACGTTTTTGAGGTACACCGACATCCTTTTTTTTTAATTGTATAATTTATGGAGTTCTGTTTGAAAGTATTTTAATAATAAACTATACTTTCAGAGTTATTTTTTGAATAAACAACATGAAATCTCACTACTTTAAAAAATTTATATTTTGCTCTTTATTTATAGCCATTCTGTTTCTTTTTTCTAGGAATATATTTCTGCAAATATTCAAATCATGCCACAATATTTGATTTTATTTTAAAAATGTTTTCTAAGCCCGACTATGGCAAAAAAAACTGGTGCCTGTAAAGTCGGTTTTACGGGCGAAGATTTTACGTGACAACGTCTTTTTCTCGGTAGAATATTTATTGATATGAATATTACAATATTAAATTGCACAATAGGAACAAGGAATTGAATGAAAATAAGAATTACACAAATTGTAACTATAGAAATATATTTTGTTTACTAAAACATCGTACATGTAAACTAAAACTTAACTAATTCCTATTTGAGTGATTTTGTTGAGGATAGGACGATGATAGGAGAAATAGGAAATGAAAGGAAGTGTTTCTGCTGTAATGTGTCTTGCGAAAGTCAAGTCGATGGTTGTTTCTTTTAACGTAGTTGACTTAGAAACGTTTGATACGCAATCAAGATTATACGTATATTTCATGAAATTATGAAACGAGTTGTCAGACTTTACGTTTTCGTATCTCTTAATAAAATAAAATTTTCTCGGCAGTAGATAATAAATAAAAATGGCGGACGTAAAGTCGGGCGCGGACGACTTTAGGATACCCTGTACCACTAGCTTGTAATAAAGTCCGATTTCTTCACAAAAAACCAAAAACAGAAGAATTTTTAAGCAACAATTTTTTTTTGACCGATCGTTCCTATGGGAGCTATATGATATAGTCAGCCGATTTCAATAAAATTTGACACAGTGCTTAAATACCTTAAAAAAGATATGAATGCCAAATTTATTTCAAATATCTTTACAAACAAACAAAACACATCGAATTTTGTATAAAAAACGTGTTTTTGGACCGATTGGTCCTATGGGAGCTATATGATCTAGTCAAACGATTTGGATTAAATTTGGTACAGTGCTTAGGAACTATAAAATACTCACGAATGTCAAATTTGGTCCCAATATCTTAACAAACAAACGAAACACAACAAATTTTGTTAAAAAATCGATTTTTTGGAAGATCGGACCTATGGGAGCTATATGATATAGTCAACCGATTTTGTTCAAATTTGGCACATTGCTTAAGTGGTCTAAAAAATTTCCAAACGCCAAATCTGGTTACGATATCTTTATTAAAAAACGAAATATAGCGAATTTTTCTTTAAAAAAGTTATTTTGGCCGATCGGTCCTATGGGAGCTATATGATATAGTCAACCGATTTGGATCAAATTTGGTACAGTGATTGGGAACTATAAAAAACTTTCGAATACCAAATTTGGTAACGATATCTTCATAAACAAACGAATTATTCATCTAAAACGCTTTTTTTTGTCGAGGTCGTCTCAAACACCCCCATGGGAGCTATATAATTTATCCCCGATATCAAAAAAATTAAATAAACTTGCCTCCTATGGAATATGGGATCTAATGTGAAAGTTTGGTAACTCTAGCTCTTACCATCTCTGAGATCTAGGCGTTCACACGGACGGACGGATAGACGGACATGGGTATATCGACTTCTCTATTCACCCTGATCATATTTTAGGTAACTTTGGGGTGTCTCCGAAGTCTCCTTCTATATGTTACATACATTTTCGGCTTGCACAAACTTAATATACCCTTGGTACCATACGGTACAGGGTATAAAAAGGTATAAACGAATGGTTTGACAGAAGAAAGGCCGAACTATGCTTGTTAGCATGCAAACAAAATAACAAAATTTTGTGTTGCTAAGGTAGCGCAGTGCGAGTTTCTATTTGTGCATTACTTTTTCCGCAGTTGTAATGCAGATTTTCGGCAGATCACTGCTTTTCTATTTGCCTCCGCTTACAATCCCTCAAACGAAACGCAGCGCTTGTAATCAATTACGTTTTCTGCGGAGGTAATGCAGTATTTCGGCAGACCGCAGAGGCTATGCGCCGCTGGGCGTTAATCAGTTGCGCTCACTCAAAACTAAAAATAGCCACCGCTGTGAGCAGTGCCGGTTTGGTGCTGAGCGCTAAGCGGTGCGGCTGACGCTGTGCGTTGCTTGTTGCTGCGATTCACAAAAAGTCGCTGGTTCGTTTATAGATAAGAGCAGAGCGCAAACCAAAAATAAAAATGCCACTTATCGTTACGATTATTTATCGCTAGACTTATCGTTACGGTTATCGTTAAACTTTTTCAATGGTGCCTCCCATACAAACCTAATTTAAGACGTTGTCACGTCAAAACGACATCATTAATGTTACGTATAGGGGGAGGGAATGGCGAATTGAAGACTATGAAATCTTGATAGAATTAGTAAAGAGTTGAAATTATTAAATCAAAATATCTAAGCTACTTCTATGCTAAAGAGAAAGGAATCAAAAAATTGAACTTTTTATAAAAAACCGATTTTAAAATAAATCAATAAAGCAAAAGCTGGAATTTAAGTCAATTAGACGAGTTTAATAAAATTTAAATTTCATTCATAGATTAAGATATTGGCAGTCTTAGCTTATGTTTAAATTACACTAGTTTATACGAAAAATGAAATTTCGTTAAAAAGTGTTTTTTAGGGGTATTTTGAAAAACACCAAAATCACAACAAAAAAAATTCTTTTAAGCATTGTTTTTGAGACTTTTTTAAGAAATTAACATTTTTCGCTTAATATCATCATATTTAACCCTTAGTTTTGGGATCAAACAAGTATAATTAATTCTAATTGCACTGTGCTCATGAATATTTATGAGAAATAAATTGTTTTTTTTTTAATAGATTTTTAAAATGAAATATTTTAATTTTATGAAAGCATTATTATTATATAAAAATTCTTTATTTTTATACCCTGTACCGCATGGTAAAAAGGGTATATTAAGTTTGTGCAAGCCGAAAATGTATGTAACGAATAGAAGGAGTCGTCGGAGACACCACAAAGTTACCTAAAATATGATGAGAAGTCGATATAACCATGTCTGTCTGTCTGCCTGCCTGTCCGTTTGAACGCCTAGATCTCAGAGATGGTAAGAGCTAACGAAACTTTCACATTAGATCCCATATTATCCCATAGGAGACAAGTTTATTTTATTTTTTTGATATCGGGGTTAAATTATATAGCTCCCATGGGGGTGTTTTAGATGAGCTCGAAAAAAAAAGTTTTAGATGAATAATTCCTTTGTTTATGAAGATATTGTAACCAAATTTGACATTCGAAAGTTTTTTATAGTTCCCCAAGTACTGTTCCGAATTTGATCAAAATCGGTTGACTATATCATATAGCTCCCATAGGACCGATCGGCCAAAATAACTTTTTTAAAGAAAAATTCGCTATATTTTGTTTTTTAATAAAGATATAGTACCCAGATTTGGTATTCAGAGGTTTTTTAGAGTACCCAAGTAGTGTATTAAATTTGATTAAAATCGGTTGACTATATCATATAGCTAACATAGGGCCGATATTCCAAAAAATCGATTTTTGAACAAAATTTGTTGTGTTTTGTTTGTTAAGATATTGGCACTTATAAGTTCTTTAAAGGTCTTAAGCATTGTACTAAATTTTATAAAAATCGGTAGACCATATCATATAGCTCCCATAGGATGAATCGGTCCAAAAAACGTTTTTTATACAAAATTCCATATGATTCGTTTGTTTGTAAAGATATTTGAACCAAATTTGGCATTTAGATCTTTTTAAAGGTGTTAAAGCATTGTACCAAATTTTAAAAAAAAATTTGTTTGCTTAAAAATTCTTGTTTTTGGTTTTTTATGCAGGAACCGGATTTTATTGCCAGCTAGTGGTACAGGGTATCCCAAAGTCGTTCGCGCCCGACTTTACGAACGCCATTTTTTTAGAGTTGACCTTTAAAAAAATAATTTTTACGAAGGTTCATTTTTCGTGTAAACTAATATCTAAAGAGGTTTATGTTCTAAATATGCTCTTTGAAAACCGAAAAAATTATTTCATATAAATAATGTACAGGACTTTTCTGAGATTTTTTCGTTATCTCCACAGTTAGAAACTATTTCAATTAATCGAATTTATTATAATACTGTCAATTAAGGGGCTGGGCCACCTTCACGACCAAAAATCAATGCATATATTAGGGATTTTTTTAAATGAAAAAATCCTAAGGAACAGTTGCGATAATTTTGGTTTAAAAAACATTAAAATCAGTCAAGAATTGTAAGAGTAGACTGCGCACAGTTTAAAAAACGTCGTTTCGAGAAAAATCGGGTTTAAAGTTTTCGAGCACGACTCCAACCGCTTGGAAGCGAATGGCTTCAAGTGTCAAAAAATCAATTTGACGATCGAATTGTTCTAAATTAATATACTTCGTGTATTCTTAAGACTATAAAATAGCATTTCGAGGAAAAAAAAAAACGATTTTCCAAAAGTTTAAAGATGGCGTAGCTCCTTAAAACAAGATGAGAAATTATCAAAAATTAAATAAGTATATGAAATCATTTTTTAATTCTTAATTAAAATTTACTATTTAATAACAGCATTTTGTAAATATTCAAAAATAATGCAAATTGGATATGATGAATATTTATAGAAACATTAAGTTGTTTACTTTACAGCAATTTAGCTTAAAATTCTAAAACGAAGTGGAATTTTTACTCTACGTGCAGAATGCATTTTGTTATCTGTTGAACTTTGCGACATTATCGTCACTTAATGGCCAATATCGGTCAGAAATGGGTTTATACCTAAACGTGGTAATTAAATACTTGACAAGGTCTTTCACATTTTTGCTGCACAAAGTTCTCTTATCTTTAAGCGCCTTCTTTCTTGTCTGCAGCTCTTTACACACGCATACGCGTATAGAGTGTAAAGCAAAAAAGAAAGAACAAGTGAAGGAGGCCATAAAAGCCCGCCTACGCCGCCTACACGGACCATAAACAGCCATAATTGATAATTAGTTATTGGATACGGCAGAGGAAAAGAGGAAAACAAAAATGAGTAGAAAGAAAATTAATAATAATAATAATAATAAGTTGGAGTGTGTCAGTGTGACGGCTGCAAAAAAAAAAGTAAACTTGCAAAACAAATGAGGAAAGAAAACGTTGTAGAAAGAGATAAAACGAGCGCGTAAAATGGGTTACAGAAAATAAAAAAAAATAAAAGTAAATAATGCCAAATTGGCATAAAATTATGAACGCTTAATTAAATCAACTAAAATGGCTTAAATGAAAATGAAAATGTGGCTAAGTAAATTAATAAAAAATCAGCTAAAAACACGCGCTGCTTATAAATTACATAAAACACTTGTAAAAAAAATAAATTAATTGTTATTAGTTTGGTTTTTTTTTCGAGGTTTTTCATGCGGCAACAAAAACAACAACAACAAAGTAGATAATAATAATAAAAAAAATATATTGTTAATCTTTCAACTCAAATGCATGCGCCAATTTATATACATATGTACGTATGTATGTATGTGTGTGTTTTTCAATCTGCTTTTTATGCACAAATTCATCATATTTTTGCATTGCGCAATTTAACGTGCCGCATTTTCAATGCAATTTTTCTTTAAGCCGTCGCTACGTCGCTGTCGATTGGTTAAATGAACGTGCCATAAATTTTTGATTTATGTTATTACATGATTTTTATCACATTGCGGCTTTTGTTTTCGTTTTTCTTTTATTTTTTTTTACCAATGCAAATTGTTTTTGTTTGTTTATTATTCAATTAGTAATAGTAATGAGCGCTGCTTGCAAATCATAAGAAACCAATGCAAAAAAGAAAAAAAAACGCAAAGAGTATCACAGAGAGACATAAACAACAGCAACAACAATATTAAAACAACAAATACACATATACACGTTTGTATTGCATTCCATGTGTGTGTGTCTGTGTGTGTGTAGAACAAAAAGTTTAAGAACAAAAACAAAGTTAAGCGCAGCCGCAAATGCAAGCCAGAAAGACTCTCTTTCTTGCTCTTGCACTCACGCATGCACATGCGCTGCCAGCTTTAAAGCTTAAAGCTTAGCTCTCTCTCTTTTAAGCTTACCAAAGTCCTCATCAGCATCCTGTGTGACATTCAGTGTGCTTGACTCATCATTCAATGGCGGACTGAGCGCAGCGGCGTTACTTATCGGTGGCGATGAATGACGATAGTTTGCTGTAAATGAAAAGTGACATTAGAAAATGCTTTTATATTAAAAAAGAAAATTCTATTTTCTCTTATGATATATAAGATAACATACCATGCCACATGGTTGACTTTAATTTTGAGCTATGACGTGTAATTTAAACGTTTATTCTTGTGCTTTTTACCCAAATAAGATGTGTAGAAGTAATTTTTGTGTTTGACAGTTTTATTTTTTTTAAATCTTATCTGCTTAGCTACTTTGTTAAAAAAAATCAGTCAGGGCAGTGTTGCACAGTGCAATGCTCTATAAAAATTAAAATTAAAGCTATTATTATATTACAAAAGCTGTCTAGTGGTACGTTCAGGGTCATCGAGAGAGCTGGGGAGCCTTTTAAATCTTTTTGGACGAAGGGTTTCGATACAAACTATGCAGTGCGGCCTGGACTGTCTACTTTCTAGTGATACGTTCAGGGTCGTCGAGAGGGGATGCCAGCTGGAACTGGAGCCGGCGCCTTTTTAACCTATTTGTTAGAAGGGTTTCGATACAAACTACGCAGTGCGGCCTGGACTGTCTACTTTCTAGAGATACCTAGAGATGACCCTAAAATCGAGAGAGGGTGCCAGCTGGAATTGGAGCCGGGCCTGTTTAATCTGAAGAATGGTTCCGATATAAATGCGGCCTAGACTGTCTACTGAAAATCCTGTTTTTCTTAGGAATTGTGGAACTGTTTAAGAAAAAGTTTTTGAGCGAGTAGGCAGCGAAAGTTCAATGTTGTGTGAAAATGTCAACATTTCGTAGATAATTAGGCTCTTAAGAGTCTAGATACCAATTTAGTTGGTTCTAGCTTGCTGCTTAATAAAGAAAAGTTAAATGTTAATGCAATGTGTAGGAAGGGTGTTCAAAATTACTGCATTTCGAACATAATTTCTTTGTAAAGGTTCGAATGTAATCGAAAGTATATTAATAATGTACACATGTATATGTAACTGACAAATATTTCCCTGCAACAAAATTTGATTTTTTCCTTTGTCACCAACAAAAAATAGACATTTCTGCCTTTCTAGCTGACCCAGACCCTTGGGCACTTCTGCCCAAACCTTTGCTATAAAAAGCGCCAATATCAACCAATGTACACATTTTTACCGCTTAAAGGTATGTATATCTGATACGGCAGATATATTCCAGAAAAAAAATAATACAGTCTAGGCGGTGTCCGACAGTGTAAAACTCTAGTCCTTTTTATCGGAAACATTTTATTCCTGCGTATTCCTTCTAAGAATTTATCAATTGGGGCAAAACTGTATTCATACCTACAAGATCTGCAAATTTGTACCGATTATGAGAAGAACCGAGAGTTATGTTAAAAAATCGACTTAAATTATATGGGGTAACTAACAACTTGATATGTTGAGGGGTGTAGGGAAACACACGGTAAATGGATTGCTGGTGTGGTGGGTTGGCATCGATCAAATTTGGATGTGGATTTGTTCATTAGAGCCGCATGAATTGGCTTACCAAAAATTGTGATTCTAGGTCGTTTATTACCATAATTACGTAGAGTGGAATATGGGCGCAGTTTATAGGCAAGGGGAGGTGATATTTGTAAATTTATGGCTATAACTTTAGTTGTATTTGTCCAATTTTGTTTATTTTTGACATTCAGATGTTAAATTTCAGTTTGAAATATTAAACGGTGTGGCCAAAACCTGCGGGAACAGGGAAATATATTGACATGATTCAACAAACTTCAACTTCTCAGGAAATATGCGCACCAGCTGGTAACTGGTTTGGTGACTCTAGCTCTTCTAGTCTCCGAGATCTAGGCATTTATACGGACGGACTGACGGAAGGACATGGCCCAATCGCTACCCGAGCGTTTTGCTATAAAGGACTTGGGGTCTCCCACCCCTCCTTCTGACCCTTACATACATTGCACAAATCTAGTATAACCTTTGTACCTATTCGTATTTTTAAAGCTAAAAAGCTATATACACCTTATTTTGCTATAATACGGTAGATATGTTCCAGAAACAAAAATTTCTATAAAAAGGAAATAAATTAATAGGAATTCCCTAACTAAGGTGGTCTGGCCATATTTTCCGAAGGAACGTAGATAATCCTCTCAGAAGAACACTAACACGCTGGCATCCGCGGTTACGGTAGATTGATGCAGTCGATGAGGACGCTACAATCATAGGAGTTCATAAATGGAGAACAGTAGCCAAAGAACGTGGTTGGAGACTAAATTTTGAGGAGGTTCTGGCTCGACCTGAATGAAAAAAAATCACTAATGACGATGATTCAATAAGATTAAAAAATATGAAAATAATTTGTACAAAAACATTTTTCAAAACCGTGATATTTCAAAACCGACGCTAGCGCTCAACCGTATCCATCACCACTCATTAATCCTCTGCTGGGTTGCAGGCAGCTAACTGTGCTGTAACGGATATAAAAGACCATTACAGGTCGCGTCGTATCGCAAGTCAGGAGTACGGCTAGAGCTCTAGCGAAAAGAGAATGAGACATGGTGTTGCAACATGGGATTTACGTGATTAGGGATGTACAGTTTTTGATCCTCCTCCACTATTCCTCCCTTTCTTCCCCTTCTTTTAATAAGGCAGCTCAATGGACCTTATGGTCACTATCTGAGGTCCCTATACAATCTAACCTCAATAAATTGTTCCGTTTCCTGGCAGTAGTGAATTTTTCCCAACAAAAGATACATTTTAGACCACATACAAGTAGGTATAGTTTTCTAGACACTTTTTGGATTAAACTTTAAAAATATTTTTTGCTCTGTGGATATACAAACGCATATTTTTGATTTAGTATTTTTTTATTTTTAAAAAATTTACAACATGATGGAATTAAGTAAAGTAATTACGGCATTGGCGCTCCAAGTGCAAAATGGATATGTTGCAGCCGTGGAGATAACTGGATTGATAAAATTCAATCCACACGTAATTCGCTAATAGCAGCAGGAACTGCTGTAATTGTACCCCAGGACCATACTTGATTTCCTCTCTTCGTTCTTTTAAACACTTTTGTTAGTTTATTTTTGTCTGTTTGGTTATGTTCGTAATGGTGGATACTGTTCCGATGAAGCTCTCTGGTTCAGGCGACAAATCATTCCAAGGAACAGCAAATTTGTAGTGTATGGTCTAAGCAATCCAATAAAGGCAAATAAGTTAAAATTTTTTTTTTTTAAGTTTTAGAAATAACTGAATAGATTGCGATTAGTCATATTTGCTCTCACTAGCTGAGATCTAACCAAAATATTTTTAAATACTTCATAATATGTTACATCTTGTCTGCACAAATCTATTATACCCTTTAGCCTGTTTATTGTAGTGTATGCGTATCGCTTTTTTATTTGACAATATTTGACGATATTGTGGGCTAATCTTTGAAGAGCCACTTATAACTACTACACACACTCTTATGCAATGCTTTACCTAGTTAGCCAAGTCAAGTCAAGTCAGCTACCATGGCTATATGAGCCAAGTGACATACATTTTCCGGCTTATTAACTTGAGCCCCAATTGCGACCACAATAACTCTAAAGCGCGCAAAAAAATTTTGTTTGTCGTCCAGTTTGGTTGACGCTGCAGAAACTTTGCCTCCCTCCCGCCCAGTAACTAGCTTAGTACATAAACAAAATAGTACAATAAAAGCAACCCAGTCGACCGAATGGTCGTAACAAAAAAGCTTTTGCGAGTGAGATGCTACTCATTGGTAGAACAGCTTGAAGAGAGCAAAATATGATCTTACTATAAAAAGGTATCGCAATCCACTCTTATTTCTTAATTACTTACTCTTTATTTCGGCTTAAAAAATGTGTGCTGCACAGGAAAACTATTGTCCTATTTCACAAAAACAATTTTGATTTGAATTTTCTAAACGAATATTATACTTGAACTTTTTTTTAATTTTTACAAAATTTGTTAAAAAAAAATATTTTATAAAAATAATTTTGTTGTGAATTTGTTAAACGAATGTTTCAGTTTGAACTTTTGCTTTATAATGAATTTAAAAATTTATACCTTATAGTTTTGTATGTTAAAGTTAGATTGATTTCGAACGGAGCACTAGATCACGAAGTTTTGTTTAGGAAAATTTGTTTAGTAATAAACTGCAAAGGAATTGATCCTATTGATTCATCTAAATTCCCAAAAAAAAACTGTGGGCAGATTAGCGCGCATAGTCGAAAATGAAGCTGCCCATACTTATAAAAAAAAGTCAAAAATATCTGAGTCAATAGTATCCCAAGAGTAAATTTGATATAACTGAGAGATTGTATTGTTTCTTAGACAGCTTTTGACAAGGCTTTTATGACGCCTTTCCGACTGGGGTGGCCTTTTTCAGGCCGAGATATATGTCATCTGGTAAACAAAACATACCTTGAATGAAAGTCCAAGGCATGTTATAATTATACTAGGTAGCGTAATGCTGCCGGCTCGGTCACCAATTTTAGTGAGACCAAGAAAAGGCTAGAGAGAGAAAGCCTGCATACCTTATAAAAAAATAAGCGTGAAGACAAAAAAAGACTAAAAATTGGTAACCGTCGCTAAGAGGCTTCGGTCGGAGTATGCTACCTTAAATAATTAAGCCATGCTCCAAGGAATGTTTTGATTCCAGGCTGCAATCAAGGCTCTGATATCGCGTACAATAAAAAAGTAAACTTAGCTTTAACCGTATTATTTAATTACCCTCTCTTGGTTACCAGGGCACTCCGGTGCCCCTAGTAAGAAGGAGGCAGAGGAGTGTCCAGCATAACCAGAAAGACCCTTATAAAACGCTGTGATGTAAATTAGGGTGCTAGCCAGAGCTCAGGCGGAAGGAGAATATAACACTTCGTCCGGTTGTCACAAATTCCTAGCACTCTGACCATGGCCATCTGCGTTTTCACAAAAGCAGTGCCAGGATGAAGCTATAAATTGTAACGCGTCACTGCACCATTGTCAAATGTCTAAGAAGATGCACGTCTCCCATCACGACTTTTATCGCAGGAAACGGAAAGCATTCAAATCGCAACAAGTGATGTACTTCCTCAAACACGGTTTTCTTTCGCAGCTTTGAAAATGAGGAGTAGACAAAAAGTATCCAACATCTGCTATGTGATTGGGAAGAAGATGAACCCAGTTTCTGGTTAGACTATTCTTCGAAGATCTGGACAGATACTGTCCTACTGTACCTACATACAGCTGAGAGGATTTTGTCGAATTGTCAAAATGTTCGGTGACTAGGAATGCATATCCGTTTTCGACCATGAAATAACATTGTTGAGAATTAGTTAAGGAAGTGTGGTGTGATTAAACTGGTTTAGGTTAGGTTAGGGCGGCAGTTGGGACTGACGTCCCAACTCACTTAGGCCAAGGATAGGCCCTTTGCGATACCGCTAGATTGAGCTAATTCACCACATTTCCCCACTTGAGAGGTCCCCTACGAAAGTTGAGGAAGCCATCCGGCTGCCTGAATGAATCTTAAAAGGCATTTTGGACTCTGTTCAGAGAGCTGAGATAGATCGTCTAGAAAGTGTGACTGTAGGAACCTAAATCTTTTACTGCCCAGTCCAGTGCAGTGACATAAGAAGTGTTCCACCGTCTCCAGCTCCTCTTCATCGCCACAGCTTCTACAGAAGTCATGGTGGGGGGCATTCAACCGGGATGCGTGTTTTCCTACCAACCAATATCTCGTGATGGCACGGATAACGGATGAGATGAGCTATTTAGACAGCAAAGTTTTTTGGTGCAGTATGTCGGCCAGGTTTGCCGCGAGATTCTACACGTGTTCGATATCCGATTCCACGTTTTATTTGCACAGAGAGCGAAAAAGTTTCGTATTCTCAGTTTACAGCTGGCCATGGGTATACCTAGGCTCTCCTTGTCTTGAAGGAGGCTGCTGGTAGTTCCTTTTCTAGCCAGTTCATCCGCAATGCAGTTTCTCTCAAAGTCCCTATGTCCTGGGACCCATATCAGGTGAATTGAAAGCTGCTCAGCCATCTCCCCTAGAGACAAGCGGCAGTTATTCACTGACTTCATACATATCGAAACTAGGGTCTTAATACCTGCTTGGCTGTCTGGTTAAACTGGTTTAGTTTTTGGAAATCTAAATCTAATCTAAAACCGAAAAACAGCGTTTTTTCCTTCTTTTGAGGTTATTTACAGGGTTTTGTACTGTCTGTTAGTTACACTACTTAGTAGCTTGATTTAAGACTTCAAGAGATTATTTTCGATTATTTTTCGCAAAGTTAGGGCTATTCGAAGTTACGAAGTACACCCTTATTTTTTGCACCCTGTACTTAAACTTATAAGTAGTAATAACGCTGTTTATCGGGTACATAACCTCAAATATTTCAAAATCCTGACGCGAATTTGGATTCTACGCAGCAAATTACTTCAAAAAGGGGCCCTTGCTTCCAAACAACTGTCATGAACACGGCATTTGTAGACCTTAGTTATTTTAAGAATATTTTATTAAGTGTTATGAGTGACATCATCTTGAACTTCGCATTTAAATTCATATTAAATGCGATGAAACAGAACATCAGGAATCGGGGAGTAAATGTATCTTTAGCTTTAGATTCGATACCGACAGTACGATATTAATTACCCTGAAAAAACTCCGGCTTAAATATACAAAATTTTGGGAATGGATAAATAAAATAAAATACTACAATAAATGATTTTACATTTTGGAGAATACAAAATTTTAATGAACGAGCTTTACTTTTCGAGACGCACCTGGTGTAAGTAAATATCAAAAAACAGCATTAAGTATCGATACCTTTATCACATTTATGAAACTTACGGAGAGATCTTAGATTTGAAAGATTTTAACTAAATTAGCCAGTGAGACAGCTCCAAACTCTAAAGGATTTCGTTTTGAGTTAACTAAAATACAAACGTTTGCCGTCCGCTTCATTATTTTGCATTCGAGTATCAGGCAGCTCTCCACTATATAGTATTTTAAAGGCAGGAATCGACTTAGTGGCACAATCATACTTAAAGCTATCTCAGTTGGTCGAGTATCGGCCGAGGGACCCGTGTGAGGATCCCAGTCTGAGCCATTAAGAAAATTGAAAAAATAAATGGAATTTTCACAAAAAATAGTTACCAAAAATTTCAAAGCAAGGGAAATATCGCAAATTATTTATTAAAATATTATAATTGGGAGCTCGAAAAAGCATTAATTCGTTTTGAGAAATTCGGAACACGGCTGATTATTTACTTTACTGTCTTGGGCAGACCATAGTTTCCGCAAGTTTTCTACTCCATTTTCTTCGATCGACTCTACCTATGCTTTCCTCCAGTTCAATCTACCAAGATAACGTAGATCATTTTCCACTACATCTAGCCACCTAAAGACGCGTGCGATGCAATTCGCATTCCATTTCTACTTCACAATATGCGTTTGCTTAGACATTCGCAACATTTTTGTCAGCTGGGTTATGTTGAGTCATTTGTGGTTGTTGTCGTATTTTTTCCAAAGGTTCACGCATCGCCTGGCATTGGGGCAGCCAAGCAGCGCGCGCAGCTACAACGCCAGAGGGCGCCAGAGTTACAGCTTTGGCTTTGGGTCGTTGACAACACTATAAAAAATACAACAACCACAACAACAACACTAACCTGTCTAGCGG
This sequence comes from Chymomyza amoena, assembly GCA_037043745.1. Lineage (NCBI taxonomy): Eukaryota > Metazoa > Arthropoda > Insecta > Diptera > Drosophilidae > Chymomyza > Chymomyza amoena. The sequence goes on from JBAMAX010000602.1 coordinate 134,165, forward strand.
TCTACGAGTTTATGCTTTCATGCTAATTTCGGAACAATTTGCGTTGAGCTGGGTGCAGAGAGGCCGCCCTCGGAGCACCTAACTCTGGACAAGCAACTTTTACTCACCTTGACGGTTGACTGCGGCGGCGGCGACGGTGGCTGCTGCATTGCGTGGCTGCGACGCTGACTGCTCTGCGCCGTTGGATTCACGTCTTGTACGCGTCTGCTCCTGCAGCTGTTGGAACATGCTGGCACGTGCGCGCACACTATTGCTGCGTGCCACACCCACACCGCTGGATTGTGTTGTGGTCGGTGTGGTGCTGGTGGCAGCAGATGCATCCTCACCGCCTAACGACTGTATGGCCGAATCTTCATCCAAGCCGGACATTTCAAAGATTTGATCACTTTCAGAGCCCAGCGAGAGCGTTAATTGTTCACTTAGATTGACACTATCGTTGAGGGATTGCTGACGACTTGTCGGCGTGCCCTGAGCTAGGCTGACCACACGCGGAGATTGCAACGGTTGCGTAGAACTGCGCGCGAGCTTAAAGTTGCCACCGGAGCCGGAAAGCGTCGAGGAGGAAAGCAGCAGCGGTGCAGGCACGTGACTCAATGGCTGTCCAGTAATGGGTGAGATGAGCGGCTGTTGGGTTTGCTGTTGCAACTGGGAGGCGCGTATGTCCAGCGGTTTGGTAGGTTTGAAAGCCGACGTAGCCGAGATGTCAAAGGGCGTGGAGTTGGCTTTGAAGCTGCACGAAATGGTTTATAATGGTATTATGCAAATTGAGTTAAGAGTAAGTCTAAAAAGTTTGTTTGTGATGTTCTCTCTCTCGCTCTGTTTTAAAATAGTTTTTTGGGCTAAAACAAAGCACAGTTGTTTCTGTGATTTTTACGGCTAATTATAGCTTCCCAAACTTGGCTAACTAATTACGGTGGTTTTATGACCAGCGGCTGATTTTTTTTTTTTTGGGAAAAAACTAGCAAAGCTAACAGCACTATGCCAATAAAAAGAACTCTTGAACTAAATATGCCCATATTTACAGCGGCTAGTATCTATATCTTTTGTTTATTCTAATAACATTGCCAACTAAAAAATAAAAAAGAGGCAAGAGCTAAATATAAAGTACTGAACAAACCAAAACAAAACAAACTAATTGGATTCCGACTGAACCAAATGCGGTTACATATAACCAAGCAGTGCAGGCTTGCTCTTAGCCAAGTAGGCTAACAAAATTCTGCCGCTCTTTGCAGATATTTATAATTTAAATAGAGAGCCTCGGATACTTCCGTGCGGCGAAGCTCAGATACTCTTTCCATAGTTTTTCACGGTCTTTGAAGAATTCATTGCTTAGGAACGATAAGGTACAGTGTTTAGATTTTACTTCTGAAATTTTTTTATTTCAAAAGAATTCACATTCTTCATATGGGAAATTCTTCCATATTTGAGTATTGTCTTCAACTTCAAGAAGTAAGACTTTTTTTACAACTTTTTCTGAGAGGAATTATCGTAAGACCATTTGTCTTACGTAGTCATTACTATGTCACAACTAGGATGTGCAAAGGGCGTCTTCGCATATACTACTGCTGGTGGTTGAGGGGGATAGGTTTTAAAAAATTGGATACCGTAGTTACATCCGAGTAAATTTCAGGCAACAGAAATGAAGTACATACGAAGAGTCGCAGGAAAAACAAGGCGAGATATGGTCGGAAATGAAAGAATACATTCAGAAGTAGGGCAGAAGAAGTCGATTATACAAGAAATCCAGGAGAGACAGTTCAAATGGTTCGGACATCTACATCGGATAGATGAGTCAAAAAACGCCAAACAGGTACTGGAAATGAGAACGGAAGGCAATGCACCGAGAGGAAGACACCGAAACACTTAGAAAATCGCATACAGGAAGTGGGAAGGATGAGGGGTAGAACCCTGGCAGAGATGAGAAGAGAGCGCCGGGACCGACCTAATTGGAGAAGATGGATATCTCGAGGCTACCCCGACGCCTAACAGCAAATGGGGATTGAAGAAGAAGAGGATACCTTAGTTTGAGTTAGGTACATAGAATGTAAATTTCCATATATGTACCTCAAGAAGTAACAAACAAGTTTCTACAAAAAGATGAAGTTTTATTGATAATTTCCCTCTTCTGCTGCTATCCTTGACTCCCAGTAACGAATAGAGGTTCTAATTGATCATTTTATTGTATAAGAAATGATAAAAGTTGCACATAAGAACCCAGATATGCCCAACTGCTTAATCAGAATAAAAAAAAAAAATGTAATTTCAAGAGTCTTTGTAGGATAGCTCAGCTTTTATGGAATAACTAGTGAGCCTGGCAGACGTTGTCCTGCCCAAACTTTTTGAATACTCTTAAAGTGATAAACATCGTAAGATTCTCTAGTTAGCTTATCTGGAAACAATACACACAAACACATCGAAAAAGGCTTAAAACCCCCGTATTGATAATCTCTAACACACGCAAAAATCAGATTTGAAGTTCATCGACGGGTTCATGAGAACCTTCGTAACACGTAAAACATTAGTTTCTTTTATATATATAGATATCGACCAGCATAGAAACACCTAATCTTTTCAATTTGCTGGCCAGAAATGCATAAGTGCCCGACTAATGAAGTGACTAACTCTAATGCTCGAAACTCGATGCAGAAATGGAAATATGCCAGACCAAAAAAGACAATCAGCTGATTGAACAGTATTGTTAGAAATTTTTTTGAGACAAAAATTTAATTTTAAAGCTTAAAAGATAGATTTTTACATATTTTTTTTGTAGCTTTTCACAAATACAGTCATACACCGAATTAAGAGCAAAGCACTTCAAAAATATATTCTACACTTAGTTAAACCAACCTGCTTATATGCAGAAATGCAAATAAGCCAAATGAAAAAGTCCATCAGCTGATTAAAAAGTTTTGTTAGAAAAGTTTTTGCGACAAGATATTTAATTTAATGGCATAAAGGGGAAAATTTTACGTATTTTATTATTTTGTTGGTTTTGGCTGCTTTTTAAAAATACAGTCATGGACAGAATTGAGAGGAAAGCACTTTAAAAAACATCAAGCCTTAGTTAAAAAGAACTGATTATATTTTATGTACCAATATCTGAGCTAAGTTAGTAGAATGTCATATGTAAGCTACGATTTCTTGGAATCATATTCGATATTTTGGTCTGTTAGATCCCAGATACGGAACTTTTAAAGTTGGGCAAAATTGAGAGTATTACACTAGAAGCACTAAATAATACAAAAAAAAGACAGTAAAAATGAGGCCCACACTGGGCAAATATTATTGCCGCAATGAGTAACGCTTTATGGGCAGAAGTGCCCTACTCATCGTAGTCAAGAGTGACTTTTTTGGTCTGTTAGTCCCTAATGGTGCATGTTTGAGTTGGGCAAAATAATGACAGAAATATTGAGGCACTGACAAATGCACTAAATAAAATGTGAAATATTAAACTAAACTTTTTTGAGGCAGAAGTGCCCTACATCATCGTTGTGAGGGGTCTGAGGCGTGCAGAATTGCAAAATTACTGTTTTCGATCACCAATCAGATTCAAGAAATACATAATATATGGGCAGCAAAGTGCCCTACGCATCGTAGTCAAGAGTGATTATTTCTGTCTGTTAGTCCCGAAGGGCATTTTTAAGTTGGGCAAAATGTAAGCACTATTACACTAAAAGCACTAAATAATGGAAAAAAATAAACTTTTTTGGGCAGAAGTGCCCTACAGCATCGTTTTGAGGGGTCTGAGGCGTGCAGAATTGCAAATATTACTGGCAAATATTAAGACCAATACATTTATCGAGGCAGAAGTGCCCTACTCATCGTAGTCAAGAGTGATTTTTTGTCGTGTATAGATCGCAAAGTTGGCATTTTTGATCACCGGTCGGTTTTGATAAATATTAAGAATATCACACTAAAATTCAGGCACTGGCAAATATTATTTCGGAAAAAAAAAACTTTTTTGGGCAGAATTGCCCTACACATCGAATTGAGTGTAGCGTCTGAGTCTTGCAGAAATGCAAAATGTTGTTGTTGGGAACTTTAGTACTAACTGCATTTTTACTCAAGAAAGTTAGACACTCTAAATGTTTAGCACAAAAACTAAATATTATATTTTTTTACTCCACTAAACTCCAAAACAAGAAAACGTTTAGAAAGCAAAGCTAATAACTCTCACACCTTGAAAGATAACACATTTCCTAACAAATTTATAATACTGCCAACGAACTGAAGAGTATACAAATAAGATCTAATGATTATAGCTCATGCCGCATATTTATGTAGTTAGGTATATAAGGATTGACTGAACTCTGGCTATATGTACACGTCTGTATGGCTAAAAAAGCGATATGAAATTTGTCAAGCAGCTGCTTGGCTATTTAGCTAAGACACAAACCAAGCCACATATTTATTCCATTTTTTGACACTTATTTTAGCACTTATTTCTTTAAAGTGCCAATATTTTGCTTTTTAAACCAAAAAACACGCGCACATAAAAGGCCATGAGTATATAAATAAATTTTTATATAATGTGTAAGATTTTCACAAATTTGCAAATAAAAAAAATTTATTTATTTCCATTTCATTGCACATTTCCATGTAGGCAAATTATTTTTAGAACATTACGAAATGTAGACAGATTTTTTTTTGAAAAATGGCGGACGTAAAGTCGGGCGCGGACGACTTTAGGATACCCTGTACCACTAGCTTGTAATAAAGTCCGATTTCTTCACAAAAAACCAAAAACAGAAGAATTTTTAAGCAAAAATTTTTTTTTGACCGATCGTTCCTATGGGAGCTATATGATATAGTCAACCGATTTCAATAAAATTTGACACGGTGCTTAAATACCTTAAAAAAGATATGAACGCCAAAGTTATTTCAAATATCTTTACAAACAAACAAAACACATCGAATTTTGTATAAAAAACGTGTTTTTGGACCGATTGGTCCTATGGGAGCTATATGATCTAGTCAAACGATTTGGATTAAATTTGGTACAGTGCTTAGGAACTATGAAATACTCACGAATGTCAAATTTGGTCCCAATATCTTAACAAACAAACGAAACACAGCAAATTTTGTTAAAAAATCGATTTTTTGGAAGATCGGACCTATGGGAGCTATATGATATAGTCAACCGATTTTGTTCAAATTTGGCACAATGCTTAATTGGTCTAAAAAATTTCCAAACGCCAAATCTGGTTAGGATATCTTTATTAAAAAACGAAATATAGCCAATTTTTCTTTAAAAAAGTTATTTTGGCCGATCGGTCCTATGGGAGCTATATGATATAGTCAACCGATTTTGATCAAATTTGGTACAGTGATTGGGAACTATAAAAAACTTTCGATTGCCAAATTTCGTTACGATATCTTCATAAACAAACGAATTATTCATCTAAAACGCTTTTTTTTTTCGAGGTCGTCTCAAACACCCCCATGGGAGCTATATAATTTATCCCCGATATCAAAAAAATAAAATAAACTTGCCTCCTATGGAATAATATGGGATCTAATGTGAAAGTTTGGTAACTCTAGCTCTTACCATCTCTGAGATCTAGGCGTTCACACGGACGGACGGACGGACAGACGGACAGACGGACGGACAGACGGACAGACGGACAGACGGACAGACGGACATGGGTATATCGACTTCTCTATTCACCCTGATCATATTTTAGGTAACTTTGGGGTGTCTCCGACGTCTCCTTCTATATGTTACATACATTTTCGGCTTGCACAAACTTAATATACCCTTGGACCATACGGTACAGGGTATAAAAATTGCTTGGGAAAAACGTTTTCCTCACGGCACTCACATCACATACAAGGCGGCGTACACGCGGCTAAGCAGCTCAAGAACCGGCAAGGGAATCAAAACTAATGGCACCAACGCTGGTTCTTTCTATTTCTTTTTGTATAATTTTATTCTACCTTTTTTTTACTGATAAGCACAACGATTTTTGATAAATTTATCAATTTGATAATTTTGTTGTTGCGCGACAATTTCTTTTATTTATTCTCTTGTAGAGCGCGTACAAAAACCACGAAGAAGAAGAATGGGTCGGTCAGTCGCGTTGAAATTGTTTTTCCTGGGACCGCGCGCGCCGCTCTGCGTATTTCGTGTGAAAATGGAAAAAGCGATCGCGAGCAACTGAGCGCAAAAATTTTGTGTAGAAAACAAACTGCGGCCACGATCGGACGGACCACGGACTATGACAATCGTATATACCGTTTATGCGTTCGTTCGTTGTTCGTTCGTTGGGTGGCTTTGACGCCAACGTTGCGGCCAGCGTCGCTGTTGACGTTGACGTCGCGTCGTTGATTTTTCGCAGTTGACGCTAATTTAAATTATTTTCAGTTTTGTTTTCTTTTTTTGTTGTTGTAGCTTTTCTCTGCACGTTGCGTGCATTTCTTCAAGCTCTTAGGGAATGTTAAAGAGCGGCAAGCACCAAGTGCTCTCTTAGAACATAAGAGCGTCAGTTTGGTAGTATGTATTAAATAATTTGTACAAGATTAGGCGCATAGTAGTAGTAACTAGTAAGTCTATTGATATCGATAGGTTCCAAAGTTAAAGTCAAAAAGCTTATCAATGAAACCTGTCTGCAATCAGAGTTATATAAATCTTGCTATTGGTTGTTCATAAATTATACATCGAATTCGAAATTTATGGACTCTAATGAATTACTATATATAGGGAAAAGTAAGCGCCAAAAATAAAAAGGTTTTGATATGTACAATTTCAAAAAAAATCGAGCTAATTGCAGTACATATAAAGTGTACAAGTGTTTCAATAAAAAAGCCACATTTTCTCCCTTATTCGGTCTATCTATAACAATATAAACTATTTATAACTCTGGAACGGCTGGACCGATTTTGTTTATCTTTGATTTGTTGAATTTTTCTTCACCACGACCACGACTAACAGAATAACTATTAAAACTCCGCAAAAACTAATACATTTTGGGATTTCGGTTTATGTGAGAGTTTTGGAAATTTTGCTGCTCAAAGGTTTTAGCTTTTATTGCAAGAATCTTGAAAAATGCAAAACTAGCATCATCGAATTTTGGCTATGATTTCACTTTTTATCAATCTATATAAATTTATCGTTTCTATATACTCAACCCAATTTTTATAGAGTTTTTACTCAATTTCTACACAATAGCCTTTCAAAAATATTCGTTTAAAAGCTGTATAAGGAAACATAACAAAAAGAGGAAGGATAGAAATATGGCTTTGATCTTGTCCGCATTTCTAAACCGTTGGATTAACCTTTTATTATTAACTACGGGGTGGTCCATCTAGTGTTTAGAATTTGAACTACCGATTATTTGACTTTTAAGAAATAAGTATCATTCATATATTGGTAACTATTTAGTAAAAATATTTACATTTACGAAATGGGACGCTATACGCTTGAAGAAAATAGGGAAATATTAAAAACTTATTTCCAAAGTGGTGAGTCTTGAGTTTGGCCGAAGATGGCGAATTTTATTGAAAAATCACGAAGCTCATTTCCACCTCGGTGGTTATGTTAATAAGCAAAATTGTCGCATCTGGGACAAGCGTTTCACGAGAAGCCAATGCACCCACAACGAGTGACTGTTTGGTGTGGAATTTGGTCTGGCGGCGTCATCGGCCCATTATTCTTCGAAAATTAAGAAGGAACCGCCGAAGCCATCAATGGCGTGGGCTACCGCGCAATGTTGACCGACTGGTTCTTCGAACAAATGGAAGATGAAGCTTTGGACGATATTTGGATTCGACGGCGCCCCGTGCCACACAGCGAACGTCACAATCGATCTTCTGCGCACAATCTTTAAAAATCGCATAATCAGCCGAAATGGCGTTGTGAATTGGCCACCAAGAAGCTGCGATCTGACGCGTTTGGACTATTATCTATGGGGTGCGGTGAAAGATGTTTGCTATGCCAACAATCCTCAAGCAATAGATGAGCTGAAGGACGAGATTGAAGCCGCTATTGCCAGGATAAGGCCCGAAACAATCGAAAATGTGCTCAAAAATTGGACCGATCAGTGGCATACTTCCAAGCCAGCCGTGGTGGTCATTTGACCAAAATTATTTTTGATAAACAAATGTCATGAACCAACCTTTCAAATAAAGCTTTGAACATTGAAAAATATTTAGCGGTTTTGTTTTTATAGCAAAATTAAATTTCAATTTTTATATGGACCACCCTGTAGGTACTCGCAAAAACAATATTGGAAAACTTAAGCTTATATATGAAAGAAACTTATGTTTTACGTGTTACGTAGGTTCTCATGAACGCCTCGATGAGTTTCAAATCTGATTTTTGCGTATGTTTTGGCAATATGTTTTCTATCAAATCCACCTGAATTGTGGATAAAATATCAAGATTATTTATCACAACATATTTTGTTTCGAGTACGTCAAGCAAAACGTAATCCAGTGATGGAATTTTCGCCGGAAGTTTACAATGAAGCTTTATATTCATATTGAAGATCTAAGCTTGGCGATGGCTAATAAAGCATTAGGATTATTGGGAATGCCGTCTCCTTATCGATCAATGCATGATGTATTTTATTTGGAAGAAATGCAACGAATCAAATTATTTATCATTCTAATCGTACTGCCCAAGAACGTTAAGATCGCAATGAACGTGAAATAACTGCAAACTAATCTAAAAATCTTATAATTTTCCAAATAAGCTAACTAGAAAATCTTACGATGTTTACTCACTTTAAGAGTATTCAAAAAGTTTGGGCAGGACAACGTCTGCGGGTTCACTAGTACAATATTAATAAAAAAACATAAGGGTAACTCTTAATTCAGAATTTGTCAAGGAAGCTCGGGAAAGGCAGGTAAAGTTGACTCAAAATAGTAGCCGTAATAAAGAGTACAGAAATAGTGTCAAAGGCACTCTTATGGTTAAAGCAAAAGATACGGAGAGGATTATGCAAAGTAAAATTGGATCTACAAAACTCTAAAGCTAATGAGTGAAAAGAGTTTAGAAGTGGAGCGGTATAAAATGCCGGTCAAAGAAATTTTTCGCCAAAGTACGAATTGTCTTGGCGGAAGGCGCTGAATGTATCCCATATTTCTTACGATAAGCACGCACAGTTTTCACAATTGAACGATTATATTCAATGTACAGCGCTACAATTTCAGCCCGCTCTTTTGCCGTAAATCGATCCATGACTAAAATTGACTAAAATGGCATAGACTGACGTTTCAGAATCTGGCCGATTTGTCAAAATCGGCTCAAAAATGGCGGAGTTATTCAACATGTTAAATAGGTCCTGTCTACATGGCGCAGCCCTGTATGGTCCTGCACTTTTTACTTTTTTCTATTTTTCTAATTTTTCCTGACTATTCAATATCGTTATCACTTACACCCATTATCAGTTTCACAAAGGGCAGTCTCTTTGTCTTCTTGGTCTAAGTGAGTTGGGACGCTAAGTTCCAACTGCCGCCTTAACCTACCTACCTACCTACCTAGGCCAAATCGACCAAAGTGCGCTGGTCCGGCGATATTTTTGGGGTCTTTCAATTCGAATCCGAGGACAAAAGAGCCACAGCACTTTATGGCACCGAGATAAACGTCTATCCACAAATTACCTCTATTTACGTTTTTTTTAGGCTAATGTCATACGATCGGATTCAAATTCAGCGACACCAACTACATTAAGAAAGCATGATCTGACTCTTGGATCGGAAATTCGGTATTTTTTACATGTCCTATCAACTCTCGAACTTTCTTCACTTCAACTACGTCGCACTCTCCGCTTAAACACTTCCTCATTGATACCCAATATTTGAAGTACCCTTCAAGTAATCCATATACCATGTACTTATAAGACCTTCTAGTGTTATCTGCTTATTGACAAAAAAAAGTATATTCCAGTTGTATATAGGCGACCCTATTACAAAGCTCAATGTCAATTTTATTTGCATTTACCGTTTTTTGATGTACGCCTCAAACATTTTTCCACTTTGTCGATGTTCTAGCAACATGAAGCTCCTCTATTCTTCTAGTGCGTTCTCTACCGTTCTCTATCGTATCGACCCTTGCATTTCGCAAAAGCGCGCAAAAGGTTTTTCGTATTTTCCGTATATCTCTGGACGCGTCGGAGGGCGGCAACTAACTGAATGCGGATTCAAAGCCCCTCAAAAGCATAAATAACGGGGCACAAAAACAGAATATTGACAATACCGTTCGTTGAATGCAAATGTGGGAGAGTGCAAAAAAAAAATACGAAATGTAAAGCAAACCTGATGACAATTTTAACGCCTTTTGTTAACTTTTTTTTTTTGTTTTTCAGCGGAATTCGTTTCTTCGAGTGGGGTGTGGCAGAACCCACCAAAAAGAATACAAAAGTGCCGACAAAAACAAAAATATAAGCGTATCATAAAAATGTGACATAAAAACACGGTTATAAGAAATGTGAGCAAAACGAGTACATCAGGGCAAGAAAAATTGTGTTTATGAGAAAAAACGTGGAATGAGTCGTTTTCGGGGCGGAAGTTAAGGAGGGGCACTATGATTTTTAAATGGCTTTGCAATTGTTTAATAGGTGAGGGCCGCCAAACTAATAAGTTGGAGCGAAAAGGTCTGATATGGGCTTTGAAAAATTGTAGATTTTAAATTTAAAAAAATGTACTGAGTATAAAAAAATACAGTGCTGCAAAACGGTTATGAACTAAAATAGAGAATTATTTGCCATATTAAGTCCCAACGTACAATTAGGCGAGTTAAAAAATTTATTATAAATCGTTTCTTATAAAATGAAATAGAGGAATTTAAAAACAATATTGAAAATGTTTATAAGTACAAATACTGAAATCTGACTTTCAATCGATGATTTTTCAAAGAAATCTTAAGAATTTATAATTTGAAAATAATTTTTGTTTTTAATTTTAAAACGAGACTTTAGTAAGATTTCCAAAAAAAATTAGGGCGTTTACAGAGATGCCGTATGACTAGTGTGACCAAGCTGGCTGGAAATACCCGGTATATAGCCCAGTTTTGGAAGCAACGTCCTGGTATTCCGCTGACTACGTCCAGGTGGCCTCCAGATTTTCATACGTAGAATTTTACAACATTTTGAAAGAACATCGAATATGTCTTAAGCAACTATCATCGTAAGTCCGATTTTAAGCAAAAAACAACATAAAAATTGATTGCAAATTATCTATAGACATTGTAATGAATTTACAGTTGAAAGTTTCTTTTGCTAAAATGGTCCCGGTTTTGAGTTTAAGTGTTCCGGACTCTTAGTACTTTTTTCAGAAAATGTCCCGGTTTTGCTCAAAATGAGTTGGTCTCACTACGTTTGACAGAAATGCACAAAATGTTTAAAAAAAACTAGCACTAGAGAAGTTGTGCATTTCTGCACCATAAAGTACACTCGCCTACAAAAATTTGGCGTGCAGCTTAAACTAAGAAAAGGGGTATTCACGCGCATGGGCTAACTAAAGTGAATTCTTACAAACAAACCGCCAGTGTTTACATACTTTGTATACAGTTTTTGGTATTATTTAGTCAGTAAGAAAACTAAACAGCTCTGTTTCAATAATTCTAGACATATATATATATATAAATGATTTTCTGAGAAAAATTAGCAAATATACATACTGGTAAATATTCAAAATTTAAGGTTTTATGATTAGAATTGGGTTTTTATATCACAAATACTATTCTGAACACCTTCAAAGTAAGCCGAACATATAGCTACTTGGTTATTGTTGGTCATGTTGTTAGTCTGGCACTTTTGCATTTCTGCATCGTTATTAGGTTTGCTCACGTCACGCCGAAGATAAAAAGTGGTTTAAATATGGCGAGCTAATTAACCCGAAATATATCTTTTTAAAAGGAAAAGAATATTATATGAAGTATTTAAGTAGCTGCATTGTTTTCCTAGTAGTTGCGGTAGTAGGCGGACAACGAAGAATAGGTAGATCCCAAACACATTGGGAGAACCAAGTGACTGAAGACCTTTCACGCATTGGTGTTACCAACTGGAGAAGACGCAGGCAACACAGGGTCTGTGATTGGCTATTACTCAATAGGGTTGTCAAACCCAAGTAATAATAATAATAGTTTTCGTAAAAAAAAAATTCCCAGAAAAACTTTAATTCCAAAAATTGCAAATATAACTTTCAACCTCGAGCGACTTAAGTGAAAAAACTATTAATACGAATTGAATAAATTTATTTATTTTCGTATTCCTGGAAACGTTATAAATCAGCTGATTTTGAAAAATGTTTGTTTTTAGCAAAGACTTCTCAGCTGCCATGCCACTGCGCATGGTTAATTCTTCGGGCACTTCTGCATTTCTGCCTGATAAAATGAAAATGTACTTTTTAGAGCGGAATTTAACACTTGCTATAGGTGGAAAATTATATGAAACGACTGAAATTCTGAGCTAACTTATCGATAATAACCAGATATTATTGAGTAATTTCTTGTAATGCATTTTTATTAGCCGTCTTTCAGATAAGATAATTAGCTAATTTCATAAATAATACAAAAATTGCAGGATTGTTATTGATCCAATGAGTCCAATATGCTAAAATTTTAAATTGAATAACTCGATCTGAAAAGTCTGTGCAAATTTGCCATCTCGAATATTAATAGTAATTATAGGTAAAATTTTTTTTCCAAATTTTGGACATATTCTCTAAAAAATATTTTTTACGAGCGAATTGAAAATTTTGCCTACGCTTAAGTTTTAAAGATAAGAAAAAATTGTTTTTCTATTCCTGTTTTTTTTTTTAAAGTCGACGCTAGTCTTTTTTTAATCGTGATCGGATACATGTTGAAAAATTGTATAAGAATACTTTTACGATTTAATAGTTTTTTCGAATTTAGGTGCTATATAGTAAAGTCTCTATTAATTAAAGACACCGCCGTAGGTGGTTCTGTTCGAACGATTGTTAAGAGAGATCCCCATGTCCCTCCAAGGGGTCAAACAGGGAATTATTCATAGTAAGTAAAACTTTAGCAAATGGCAGGAGGAAGAGATATTTTTGAAAATTTTTATACCCTGTACCGTATGGTACCAAGGGTATATTAAGTTTGTGCAAGCCGAAAATGTATGTAACATATAGAAGGAGACGTCGGAGACACCCCAAAGTTACCTAAAATATGATCAGGGTGAATAGAGAAGTCGATATACCCATGTCCGTCTGTCCGTCTGTCTGTGTGAACGCCTAGATCTCAGAGATGGTAAGAGCTAGAGCTACCAAACTTTCACATTAGATCCCATATTATTCCATTGGAGGCAAGTTTATTTTATTTTTTTGATATCGGGGTTAAATTATATAGCTCCCATAGGGGTGTTTGAGACGACCTCGACAAAAAAAATAAGTTTTAGATGAATAATTCGTTTGTTTATGAAGATATCGTAGACCAAATTTGGTATTTTTATAGTTCCCAATCAGTGTACCAAATTTGATCAAAATCGGTTGACTATATCATATAGCATCCCATAGGACCGATCGGCCAAAATAACTTTTTAAAGAAAAGTTCGCTATATTTCGTTTTTTAATAAAGATATCGTAACCAGATTTGGCGTTTGGAAATTTTTTAGAGCAAATTTGAGACAAAATCGGTTGACTAGATCATATAGCTCCCATAAGAACTGAACGGTCAAAGATAATAATTTTTGCTTAAAAATTCTTCTGTTTTTGAATTTTTGTGAAGAAATCGGACTTTATTACAAGCTAGTGGTACAGGGTATCCTAAAGTCGTCCGCGCCCGATTTTACGTCCGACCATTTTTTTGTAATAGTTTCCATCATAGCGGATTAAAATTTATAAGGAGCAACTTTTTTTTAAGAAAGCTCAATGAGAAAACGGGTTTTCAAAATTTAGTACATCCATAGGGAAGTTGAGGATCACGTACAAACCATGCAGGGGATGGTCAGCCAAAGTAGCTTATATATAGTACATATATGAAATGCGAGATCTATGAGGTTGGTATAGTTGGGTTTGAGAAGCAAACAGGGGATGATGCCCCTAAAAATAAAAAAAATATTCAAACACAATCTACTTGAGATATAAGAATTACAAAAATTTTCACCATAATTCAATCAGGTGAGATATCCTCAAAAGCGATCTGACAATGTGTTAAAAGGTGAGAACTTACAGATCTATTACAATGTTTACTTTATGAAAAGTTTTATCGTAAAAGATATCAAATACAGTTTAAGTCCAAACAGATAAAAAACAATTAAAAATCCATTCATTAGTGTTGATATTCGCTGTTCTCCCAAAAGTCACTCAAATATATTCGCGAATTCATTTTTGTAGAGTAGCTTGTCAAAGAAGAGGACAATAAGATATTCTAGTTTCTCAATTCATGTTTTAGTAATAGTGTACAAGAAAATAAAGGAGGAAATTTAACAAAACTTTCAATGAAAACCAGTGCTCCCTGTACCATTTGGTGCTACCTTCTACGCTTTGTGCTCCACCTCCATGGTTACCTAGGTAATTAGGTAAGCTGTAAGCTGCTTAAATGTCAACAAACTAGACGAGTAGAAAATCAAGAAATATATACTCTATGTAAGACATTCAATTGAGGTTGCCACTCTGGTGAAATTGTTCCCTCCGCACCAGCTGGGTCTGAGCATTATTGATTGACAACATTTTTGAGTAACTAAGCTAATTATTCTTTTGGATATGGTCAGTAGAGAGCACCGGAAATTATTAAATATATAGAAATTTTTGGTAATTTAAACAAAATTAGAGCCAAAAGTTGAGGCCGAAAGTTTGCGCCAATGCAGGCAGGCTTGTGAAAAACTCCGGTGGAAAATTTCACAAAAACAAATTTAGCGAAATTTGTTTAAACAACCGGAGCGAATGACGATGCAGTCAGCCAAATGGAACGGCGGTTACAATGCGGATGATTATGGGTTGCTGCAAATGACCCTGAACTGGGCGGAATGCTTGGACAATGTGAAAATCACAGACGGCCCGACCAACAACAACAACAACATGTTATTATTAGAAAATGGCGTGCGACATGCGTGGAATGGAATGGTATGGAATGGTATGGAATTTTGTAACAAATACTTTAGAGACACCGCCCCCCCAAGTGCCAAATATAGAACTGAGTGGGGTAAGAGCAGCGCTCTGCACTCAATGAAATGTGGCCTATGTAACAGCTTGTCAACTGGGGGAATTTAATGCAAATATTTCTAAGAGATGCCAAGGCGACTTATCCGGTTGGTACTTTGCCACCGCGACGTCCCGGGATGTCGGCGAGGAATCAACATCTAGAAGTTCGCCATTCCCAGACTTTTGCATTCTGGAGGCCCAGTACCAATCTAGGTTATTTGGGTCCAGGTGCGGATCTAGGATCTGGTCTTGGGGGTGCTTCACTTCGAAGAGTATGAATTTTTGACCACGCAAAAGGCTTTCAACCCATTTTCTGATTTTGGATAGGCTCGGACCCGAAGACCAACCCTGGATTCGACATTGTTTGGGACAATCACCCACTCGTCTAAATTCCTAGCTGATTACTGAGACTGATCTCAGCCCTATATTCCTCGTAGCAATTTGATGGATTAAGTTAATATATTTCTGAGAGAGAGCATCACCAACAGAGTGTGGTTAAACAAGTGTACCCTTCGGTCATACTCACAAGCTCTTCTCCTCGCTGGTTACGGGTTGCGTCTTGTAGCGCTCCCTATAGAGATCCCTGCGCAGCACGCTTGGCTTGAGCACGCGTTGATGCGCTGTAGACTGCTGCAGTGGCGAAT
This sequence comes from Chymomyza amoena, assembly GCA_037043745.1. Classification (NCBI taxonomy): domain Eukaryota; kingdom Metazoa; phylum Arthropoda; class Insecta; order Diptera; family Drosophilidae; genus Chymomyza; species Chymomyza amoena. The sequence continues at coordinate 149,914 of JBAMAX010000602.1, forward strand.
CCCAGCTGCTATTTGGCCCATTTGGTGTTGTGGGTGAGGACAACAATTCCATATGCTTTATACGCTCCGCTACCGTAACAAAATCTACGGGCGCAGCAGACTCCGTCAGCTCATTACGCAAACTTTGATTTGAAGAAATGGCATGAAGTGCAGCGGCTAGATCCACTACCGCTGGTGCATCTTGGCGCTCCAAGGAACGCGTGCGACGTTTGAGTAAGCTGGGTGAACTTGTGCCCGATTCGTGTCCCAGTGAGCGACGCTTAGAGGGTGAATCCGTTTTTAAAATAGGACGCATTGAGCTTTCGCCGGCTACGTCTCCATTTTCGGACAACGCGCCCGATTCATCAAACTCCTCGCGGCTGCTCTTGCGTGAGGTTTTTAGTATAGGTCTTATCTCATGCTCATCCGCTTCGCCAAAAGACTTTTTCTTGAGTATAGGCTTGGGTGGACGTGGCGCCTCCTCGCTGGAAGTGCTCTCCTGCTTTAGTATAGGCTTAATCTCGTATTCCTCGTTATTGGGCGTTACATACATATCATCTGCCATAAGCTCAACATCATGCGAGTCACGACCCAGTTCGGCAGCAGCCAAAGTAACAGCCTGCGAGATGGACACATGCTTGGATACATGCGCGGCGCTATCCGAGGGCGTGGACAACGAATCCTTTTTCTTGAGTATGCTTTGCGGTTGGCATTCCGTGGCCGAGGGACAGCCATCACTTTTATTACTATCATAGCTGCTCTGCTTGAGTATGCCATGCTGCTGCTGTTGTTGCAGCTGTAGCTGCGCAGGATTTGCTGCACTGCCCGACTCCTCTAGGGAATTGCGACGTGCCGACTTGATGAGTATGCTGCGCTCATCCGGCGAATGCGAGCGTGAATAGTAACGTGATTCATCCAGACTGGAGCGTTTTTTCAGTATACCCTGACGCTTATTTTTGATGGGCGTATCCAGCACATTTGCCGAGAAGGTAACAGGCGAGGCATTGCTGGAAGCGGAGCTATGGCATTCACCCAAGGCATGTTCATGCTTCTTCTTTAGTATGGAAACAATTTGATTCTGAGCTGGTGGTGAATTTTGTGCCACACTTTGCAACGCGTGCTGCAGCTCATCTGCGCTTTTGCGTCTGAGTACGGGCGACATTCTGGGTGCTACAGTTGCTTCCGGGCCTGCTGCATTTGCCTGCTCGGCTATCTTCATAATCTCAGCCAGGTCCGTTTTGGTGCGTTCATTAAACTTTTGATTAACATCCTCGGTGCGCTGTTTGCGCAGTGAGTTCAAGGGCAAAGTATCGCTGCGTCTGCAAATGCGCTGCACAGGATTAGCATTAGTTCTTAGCGGCGCTACAGCTGCAGTTGGTGGCGTAGGAGCAGGCAGCACGGCTGTCATAGTGCGCACTGGCACCTCCGGATACAGCAGCGGTGGTACCACTATATAGGAAGCTTTATTGCTGCTACTAGTTGTTTTAGAGCTGCGACTGGGGTCAGATCTGGAGTTGGTGGACTCGCTGCAGGAGGATTTCTGTGGTGATTGCAGCAAATCACGTAGCGCCTCATCCTCACCGGGCACCAAAGGACGTGCCATGCCCAGCTCACGACGACGACGGCGACGCGAAGCCAGCGCATCATCTGGAAGTTGGAGAAAAGAAACAAATTAGTGGAGTTTGGGATACAGTAGCTAGGTGTAGTTGTTGGACACATGCAGCGTATGGAAGCTATTGGTGTGGACAAGGAGGCTGATATGGATTGCAATTTAACATATTGAACACAGGTTGTTTCTATATGGAGCGACTGCGCATGCAGTGAAAAGTGTTGTAGTTGTGCTAAATGAATCCTTTCCAGCTGCCACATGGTTGCGTCTTTTGCAAGCTTCCATAGCCAACTGACAGCTAAAGTTTTAACCAGCTGCATTGTGTGCCTATTTTTGAGAATCGCTGATGCATTAAATCTGACCAAATATGGTCAGCTGCAGCTGCCGCCTTCGTTGAGCTGTGCCACTTACCGCCATCCTGAGTGGCCTCCTCATTGAGTGCACGATTTAGATTCGATTTACGCTTGGCTGATTTGTCGCGTTCGCCATGACGTCTTGGTGAGCTCTCCGGCTGCAAAGAACAGTAGTTAGTAAAAATGTTACCAAATATAACTCAAAGTTCCAACTTACCGTGCGCTGCATCTGCTGCTTTTGCACTGGACTCAGCTGCAGATTGGTTAGATTATCACGTTGCTGCTCACGCTGCTGCGTTTCCTGCTCATTCTCCTTAAACATGGTCGAGCTTCTTGGACGCATGCGTACCGTACATTCAGCGCTGGATTTTTGCGGACTGCGACTGGGACTAACGGCTGCTGTGGCTGGACAGCCTCTAAAATGCATCTCGCTTAGGTTCTGCTTAATGGAAACTGTAGCCGTGGGCACCAGACGTCGCTGTGAGGGTGGAGTATCCACGGGCTGTGAGGCCGAGCGTGGTTGCAAGCGTGCCGCACTGCTTGCAGCTACGGGTTCGGAGACAAAGCCGCTGCCCAGCGACTTGGGCGATAGCTCTGAGGAACTTAGACGACGTGCTATGGGCGATATAGCGGACTGCCTGGGCGAGCTGGGTGAGCTGTAGCGCTGACGTTGTTGTTGCTGCTGCTGCTCCTCGCACTTTTTCTTGTCTGTGTTTGGGCATGTGTCAAAATGGAGCATTTGGAAGCGTGCGGGAATAGAGAAAAGTAAACAAAGTTAGTTGGATTCGGCTGGACACTTTCTGTTAGTTACTACAAGTTGAAGGATAACATTTTAGATGTTAAGTTTGGAAGCAAAAAAGAAAAAATTTGCATATGGTATGGTATATGTTATGGTTGTTGCTGTGCGGGATGAAGTTTTAGGTGCATGCTAGTTGCTGTTGTTGTTGCTGCTGCTGCTTTGATGATGCAGTTGATGATGACAACAACAACAACAACAACGTATGGACTCACCAAGCGCAGCGGCACGTAAGCGGCTGGTTTTGGTCGTGCGCACAGCTGGCAGATTCGGTGAGGTGCAAGCGCCTAAAAGCGGACTATGCTGCGGCGAGGAGTTGCCGGGAGCAACAGAGTTGCCAGCTATGCGCAAAGGTGACAATGGATTCCTGCGACGCTTTGTGGGCGACGACGTAGCTGACGCGGCTGATGTTGCAATTGTTGCAGTTGTTGTTGGCGCTGCTGCTGCGGCGGCTTGGAGCACAATTAATGACGCATTGTTGGCATTAGCTAGAGGCGGCATGGGCGTGGCGTTGACGTTAACGTTGGCGTAGACGTTGGCGTTATGTGTCTGTTGACTGCTGTTGTTGTTGCTGTTGCTGCTGAGGCGGCTATGGTTGTTATTGTTGTAGTTGCATTTATTGGAGCACTGCAACAGACGCCAACTGTGACGTCAGCAGTTGTTAACGCTTTGGCTTTGGCTGTGATGTTGATGATTTTTTTGTTGTTGATATTTTTTTGTTTAATGAGTTGGTCTTATAAACATTAAGCAAATGGTTTTTTTTTTGTTGTGTAGTGGGGGGTATTTTGTGCATGGAACTTAGATAACACTGTCCAACAGTGAAAAGAACTTTTCAAGTGACCTAGTGTACGTTGTAGGTCTTGACGAGTAGATCACGATAGCGTTTTTCAAAATTGTCTAACACCCCAAAATCGGAAGTTATCGCTTAAAAACCGTTTTTCGGGTCTGCGATCACTCCCACTATCACAACGTCGCCATTTTTCAACCGATTTTCGATTGCTTTACGGTTTTGGAAAGAAGAAGATTCAAGCTTTAAGATGATATACATTTGTTTATACTTCATACAAAGCAACTTCGTGATTTTTTAAAAGTTATCTAAGATTTACCTTTTTTTATTCGATTTTCACACTTTGAAGTCATTTTTATATAACATTTTGTTAAAACACCTTAACTTTTACATTTAATCTTAAAGAAATATAATTCCGAGTAAGAAAATGTGAGGTTTATTAAAATCAGTCGATAAATGCTTAAGTTACGACGCTTATTGTAAACAAGAAAATTCAATTTTCATCGACAAAAAAAAATGTTTTAGATGGATAATTCGTTTGTTCATGAAGATATCGTAACCAAATTTGGTATAATGCTTAAGAACAATAAAAAACTTACAAGTGCCAAATTTGGTCGCAATATTTTAGAAAACAAACGAAATACAACAAATTTTGTTAAAAAATCGATTTTTTGCCCGATCATTCCTATGGGAGCTATATGATATAGTCTACCGATTTTGTTGAAATTTGGCACATTGCCTAAGTGCTCTAAAAAATTTCAAAACGCCAAATTTGAAGAAAATCGGTTGACTATATCATATAGCTCCCATAGGAATGATCGGTCAAAAATCGATTTTTTAACAAAATTTGTTGTATTTCGTTTGTTTCTAAAATATTGCGACCAAATTTGGCACTTGTACAGTTTTTATTGCCAAGCATTATACCAAATTTGGTACGATATCTTCATGAACAAACGAATTATCATCAAAACATTTTTTTTGTCGATGAAAATTGAATTTTCTTGTTTACAATAAGCGTCGTAACTAAGCATTTATCGACCGATTTTAATAAACCATAACTTTTCTTACTCGGAATTAATATTTCTTTAAGATTAAATGTAAAAAAGTTAAGGATGTTATAACAAAATGTTATATAAAAATGACTTCAAAGTGTGAAAATCGAATAAAAAAAGTGTAAATCTTAGATAACTTTAAAAAATCACGAAGTAGCTTTGTATGAAGTATAAACAAATGTATATCATCTTAAAGCTTGAATCTTCTTCTTTCCAAAACCGTAAAGCAATCGAAAATCGGTTGAAAAATGGCGACGTTGTGATAGTGGGAGTGATCGCAGACCCGAAAACTGTTTTAAGCGATAACTTCCGATTTTGGGGTGTTAGACAATTTTGAAAAACGCTATCGTGATCTACTCGTCAAGACCTACAACGTACACTAGGTCACTTGAAAAGTTCTTTGATTTTTTTCAATTCTGTAGGACAGTGTAATTAAAGCTGATTCTTAAGGCAAAAAAGCAAATTTAGCTAAATGGCTTATAAGAGGTAGCAAAGTAAACAGACAGAGAACTATACTTTGGCAAAACCCAGAGAATAGCGTAGAAGAATTTTTTGAGCCCGTGACAATACAATAAAACCATTAATTATAATATATACTAGAAATGCTATTTGATACATTGCCAAAAAAAAGGTAACTTAGAACTCCGTGGGGGGGATCGAACTCATATTACGAGCTATAAATTTGCGTTAAAACGAATTTTTAGTTAACATAATGAAAAACGCAAAAAAATGTGTGTAAAACCATAAGGAACAAAAAAGAAGTAGGGGTCTCGCTAGTGTCTAGCTATACTTATTTTGAGATATCGTCTATACATACACTACTACCAGGGTGGCCGATTTTACAACATATAACGATTTTAATAACGTTACCGCCTTAAAAGTTTCCTTATTACTTGCTATATATTCCTATTCATATTCCGGGACCATTACATACTTTCGAGTCGTCTTTAAATTTTACAGGCGGTATATGCAGGTAAAATGGAAACTTTTTAGGCGGTGACGTTATCGATATAATATTATTATTTTTATATATATTATGCGGGTTCCTTTCGAAGAATTGGAGATCACTAGAATCGCGCACAGTATCAATGCAGTCCAACGATTTTATATGAAAATATGAATATTTTACATGAAGTTTTTGGAGTAAGAAGCAGAAAAATAGTGCCGGGGACTGGGGCGGAGTACAATATAAGAATAATAATAAAAATTTGAAAAATTAAGTTCATATGAGTCTACACCATGGCCTGTAACTTCTTTCAAAATATTTTTACAAAAAGCTTGAAAATCTGACAAACATATTTATCCAATACTTTTGAAGTTTCATCTGATTTAAGAAATTTATAACTAAGGTAAATTTGGATCCTTTAGTTTCTAGGGTTAGTGTGAATGTGTATACCGAGAAAGTCTTCTATGAAGGAACTGGGATATATATTAATATGAATGTATAATCTTGAGCTGGTTGAAGATAACGCGATTCTTCTGATAATATGTGGGCTCCCTTTATCTTATAGTCATACAGACTGACAGACAGATAAGGCCCTATTCGATTGCTCATGCTGATCAAGAAAGATATATACTTTAGTGCATCTGAAAAATCGCCATCCGCCCATTACTATTATATACTTGAACCGTCAATACAGAGACATTTATATACTCTTCAGAGCTCTTGATATAAACATAAGAAAACTTAGATTTTATAGAGTTTAATCGAAAATAGGGAGTCGTGGGAATCGTGGAGAATCGCGTTAATGAGAGAGGCTTAATGCATTTTATTTTTCACTTAAGTTTTAAATTATTGGTAAGGTCCAAAAATTTCATATATCGTATTATAAGAGATAAATTATAAATTCAGAAAGCTTCTAATAAACATCCATTCCAAACATTGCTATAAGAAAATATATGTTTTCGTTGCGCTTAATTTAACTGGAAAATATCGATGTATCGATATATCGAAGTTTAAATATAGATAATATAAGAAATTAATAATCTGTTCCTGCCAGTTTATTTGTCTTTTTAAATTGTAAGATGAAAATATTCGTTCCGATATATCGATGTATCGATGTCTTCATTTTAAAAGCATCGAAACATCAATATTTTTCTAAAGCTGATTCCATCCCACATTGCTAAGGTGTAATTTTTATTTCAAGAAAAATAAGTAGGTCTTACTAGTTTAAGATAACTGGGAAAATATATAAAATGCATCGAGATCCTAAAAATAATCTGATATATTTAATTTGGCAGTCAAATAAAATATTTCAAAGTAAATATAATAAACTGAACAAATGCGATTTTGAATGTTGTTATTGGAAAGTCTGTTATTTTTTATAGCTCATAAGTTAGAACAGCTGAATTTCATACGGAAGATCATAGCGATCGTAATTTCGATTATTTTCGCTTCAGTTCGTCTCATTAGAGGTTTTGGCTACTGAGAGTTGGAACGGTGAAATTTTTCGAAGTTGAAGTGATCACGAACTTGGCTTATTTTCGCACTAACTAACTAACTATACTTGGAAGTTATGACCATTTAAAAATAAGAACAAAAATTTGATCCGTTTTGTAGAGATCGTGATTTCGAATATTTTGGCTTCGTTTCGTCGTGACGATTGAAAGTTGGAGCGGAAAAATTTTTCGAAGTTGAAGTGATGACGGACTTGGCTTATTTTCGCACTAACTAACTAACTATACTTGGAAGTTATGAGCATTTAAAAATAAGACCAAAAATTTGATCTGATTTGTAGTGATCGTGATTTCGATTATTTGCGCTTCGTTTCGTCGTTCCGATTGAAAGTTGGAGCGGAAAAATTTTTCGAAGTTGAAATGATGACGGACTTGGCTTTTTTTCGCACTAACTAACAAACTATGTTTGGAAGTTACGACCATTTAAAAATAAGACCAAAAATTTGATCCGATTTGTAGTGATCAAGATTTCGATTATTTTCGTTTCGTTTCGTCTCATTTAGAAGTCGTGACGATTGAAAGTTGGAACGATAAAATTTTTCGAAGTTGAAGTGATCACGAACCTGGCTTATTTTCGCGCTAACTCGTTACATTTAAAAGTTATAGCCATTACTTGGTCCGATTTATGATGATCGTGAGTTCGATTATTTTCGCTTTATTTCGTCTCATTTAGAAGTCGTGACGATTGAAAGTTGAAACAGTGAAATTTTTCGAAGTTGAGGTGATCACCAACTTGGCTTATTTTCGCGCTAACTCGTTAATTTGGAAGTAACGGCCATTATTTGGTTCGATCGATGTAGTAATCGTGATTGCGATTATTTTCGCTTTATTTCGGCATTTAGACCTTCGGAAAATGATTTTTCCAGCAATGGATTTTGCTACAGAACAGCTCTGACCAGCAATAAAGAGTCTAAGAATGAATCAGTTAAATCTCATTAAAGTAAGAAATTTCCAAAAGATTTTACCCAAGTATTTTATGAGCTTATTTCTGTTTATAGAATAACATTTATTTGTTTATAGAATATCCGATATAAATTAAGCAACCCTCGTAAATGCTGCTTCTCCTAACAAGATACATACTGGCATCAAAGACGCATTCAAAGACGTTTATGTGACTTTTGGAAATCTTCAGAAGCTGCCCCCCGCCCGATAAGATTGTAATCCGACAGCTCAGGTAGTTACACATAAGTATACCCCATCTCCTACCCTAATCTTGTTTGCCTTTTCACAAGCTTGTCAATGATGCCTCCGGCTTATGTAATTCTTTGGGATGATTTCATAAGCGGCGGCGCTTAATAAAATTTCATTTTTTTTTTCAACGAATCATCTTTCACGCTTATTGCAGCAGTTCATTGGCTTCTAGACAAACCCAAGTAAGATTTTTCTTCCATTGTTTGGCTTGTTTATTGTTAATGTATTTGTGGAGCATTGCCCTAGACATGTCGGTCGGTAGGTATGGACGGACCCTATGTATATCATTTTATAAGGCATCATACAAAGATGTAAAACAACTTTTGCTGCTTTTATGAAATGAAATTAATTTGAAATTTTTTATTTATTTTTTTGGTTTTCTTCGTAGTAAAAAAACCCCAAACAATAAACGTTGGAGGTCTGCACAAAAAATTGCCAAGTTGATAAATATTGAAATCAATACGAGGAGTCTGCGAAACAACTGGCAATCAAAGTTTCGATATCAATCTTCGTCATGGGGCGTTTATAATTTGTGGCTGTTTATTTATTTGACTGACTGTTTGTTTCAATTTTGAAAAATGATTTTTATTGAGGCGAAGACAAACGCAAACCAATCATATACATTTACTTCTATGCAAATTGCTATGATAAAAAGCAACAAATAAAAATTCACTGTGGTCCAATCGTCCGAAATTTTTTCGAGAAAGTTTCCCTGTCTAGGCACCGTTACGCGAGCTTGTCAAATTTTTTATGAAATCTTTTTTTGAATTGATAAAATATGTGTTAAGAAAAAAACAAAAAAAAAAAAAACGCAAGCTAACGACTATTAATGAATGAATTGGTAACTGACGAATTGATTAAATGGAACAGAGCTCGGTTGGCAATTTTATGACATCTTTCTCAAGTTTTTCTATTGTACTTTTTATACACTTTATATAAGATAACTATCAAGTTATTTTGAATTTTATCAAACACTTGGAGATGCTTTTAAATGCGTTAATCTTGGGAGTAGAAATAATAATTGCAGATTATTTTGAATAATCTTATAGATTTTAATGTACAATATATAAACATAAGAGGTGTGTTCAAAAAAAAAGATTTTTATCGGTGGCAGTGCGAGCATAAAATATAATGATTTATAAGTAAAAATGAGATCGCTTCTAATATTAAATAAAGAAAAATTGTTAAATATTTTGTAAAATTTATATATTTTTTTTAATAAAATCCTAAGTTTCTTCTTTTCATACAAAAAATTGTTTAGATATTCTTCCTCATAAGAATAATCATTCATGAGCAAAGCTGAGAGCATTTCTAAATTTTCTATTACAAAAATTGTTAAAATATTTGTAAATTCTGATTTTTTTTAATGCAATATTTTGTTTTTATAAATTTAAGGTTTCATCTTTCATTAAAAAAATTTTGTTTCAATATTCTTACATGCCTACGAGAAATGTCCTATCAAAGGAAATCTAGCGAAATATCGATAACTATCGATTACTCAAGAAATAATAATAAAATTTGCAAATTATTCCCAAATACAATATTTCCTTTTCCTAAAATCCAAATATTCTTCTTTTCATTAAAAAATAAATTTCTTAGGTTATAAAATTAAAAATTTGCTAACTTGTTTTGACAATATTTTGTTTTATAAATCTAAGGATTCTTCTTTCATTAAAACACATTTTTTCAGTTATTCTTATTTGCATAGGAGAAATGGCTTGTTAAAGGAAAGCTTAGCTAAAGATGGAGTTATCGATAACTCAATAAATTATCGAAAATTTTCAACAACAAAAAAATGTGAAAACTTTTCTCTATATGCATGTAAATATCATCAAAATCGAAGACATCTACTTAAAAAGTGGCCCGCTTCATCTTACCTATACCTAGGGGTAAAAATATTTAGATACATATATTCTTATCTAAAACTTTTTTTTATATTTATCAGTATTTTGATTGTTCCTTTCCAAGTTATCCTAATACTACAACCATGGTATATCTATGTCTCGTTATCAGTTAAGAACCTTTAGATCATTACTAATGTCATTTAATAGTTCCAGAGCCACACTCATGGCTCTATGTTCTGCTTAGGAACTGGAGGATATATATTATATAATACCCATGTGATGGTTCTATTTGTCAAAATTAGGCAGTTTTAAAACCAATTTTGCTGACATGCTCCTAAAAAAATTGGATTGCTTGAGCCAACTAAGTTAATGACGACATCGGAAACTTTTCCAATGGGGATTCGAAGGTTTTCCAGCACTACTTTTAACACTTCTTCGACCTTTTTTTAAGCTGTTGATGCGCTGGGGCATCCAGAGCCGGATGACTTTCATTATTGACAGCTTTTTGATTCAGGTGGGCTTACCCTGACAAAATTTCGGGTATTTTAATTTTTTAAAACCTATTTTAATTTTTTAAACAAAACTTTATGCAAATACTTTAAAGAAATTAACTGATTCTATATATTAACAAACTTCTTATACATTGGAAAGCATTTGTATTACTCACTATAACAAATAATTTACTTAAATTCGTAAAATTTCAATATCAAATATTATAAACATGTTTTTTTAAATTTTTTTATGAAAAATATGTTAAAATGAATAGTCAGAACTAGAATTTTGTTCCTATCAGAGAATTAAAATTATAATACTTATAAATTGGATTTAGACAATAGAACAAACTAAATTTATAGGCCTTAAAAGTTTTGAAATTCTGTAAGTCAAAAAATGAATGTGAAACCCCTAATTGAAAGCCATTAGGCTTCTTCTATTTATAGATTATTAAAACTAACGTTTAAATTAGAGAATACAAAATATTTTCGATTTTGAACAACTTAATTCCTAGAATATTGAGCGCTGTGAATTTAATTTTTTTAGCCATCCTCAAAATTTCGAAAGTTTAGAATTGGACAATTATAAGCTGATTTATAATATTATGAAGATGAAATCCTAACTAAGGGTTTATTACCCACAAAGTTCTTTGACTAAAATTAAAGAATACCAAATAAATTCTCATTTTTTAACCTCTTACTAAATTCTTTCGTATATGGGTCAGTCTTTCTCAAGTGGACCACAAAATTACCAAAGTTCATATTTTGTTATTAAACCATTTTTAAAACTGCTTGGTAGGGAAAATTTTCAAAATCTTAAAACTTTCTTATATGCAAAATTTTACAGCATATAAGCATATTTATAATTTTATGGAGTTGTAATCCTAACTAAGGGATTATTATTAGCATAATACCAAAAAAGTGAGTATTTTTGAAAGTTAAATGATATTTTGAGCCCTCCAAAAAACTGTTTGGTTGGGAAAATTACCATAACCTTAAATTTTCTTCTTATATGCAAAATTACAGAAAGTGTCATCATCATATTTATAATTTTATGGAATTGTAATTCTAACTAAGGGTTTGTTATTAAACTAAAATAGAATTCTTTCTAAATGAAATTACATCTTAAGCTATCCTAAAAACTGCTTGGTTGGGAATATTGCCATCAATTTAAAATTTTTTAATGAGCAAAATTAGATAATTTGAGTCTCCCAATAGAGGATTGTGCCTGTTATCTAGGTAAAATCTAAATACTCAGACATATCCTATAGAACATTCGTAATTAATCAAGAGTGTAACATGTTTTGTAAAATTTTTAAAAATTCCGAAATTCAACTCAAATTAGTTAAAAGGAAATACTTACTACCTTGATCAAAAAGTTCCCGGAATCATTATAGTGTGGCAATTCGACGCTTCCTTTTTTTTTAAACTGCCACATCTGTCATTGATATTGCAGTCTTATGACAGCGCAGTATCTTATAATGGAAACATTTTTCATAATCGGTTTGTGGTATGGCCATCAGAACCATTTTAAATTTTTCGGTGACCTCATTTCGGCTGCTGTAACGTATTCCATGGAGTGGGAAATTATTCCGGCAAAATTTTGATCAAGGTAGTGTACAGAAACTCAGAACACACAGAAACGATCGATATTTGGCATTCTACCAATTATAGAGCATACAAACTTCGTTGCGCTTTACAAAGCTGCCAACAATATCTTGCTATTATATTTCTTGATTTCGCGCAAAATGATGTCAAACTAATTACACTTCAAATTTATTTTAATGCGATGACTTCAAAAGTCACAACATTAAGACCCCAAATTGATTTCAAATATTGCAAATTATACAAAGATTTAACTGATTTTTTTTTAAAGTTTAATTTTATTTTATTTTTTAAGTGTTTAGTGTTTAAAGTTGCCGAAGGTCTAAACTATGACTCTAAAAATTAACATTTCGGCTAGAAATTGTTTCAAGCTTGATTGGCACGTTGAAATCTAATTTAGTTTAAATTGCTTTTAAACGTAACACTTAAGTGGGCAAAGTTTCACTAATTTCAAAAAAAATGTTGACAGCGGTTCAGGGCTAAAGCTAAAATTAAAGGCGGGCTAATTGCTTGGGAAAGGTTTGCCAAAAAAGAAATCCAATGAGAACTAATGACAAACACGGCTTGAAAGCTTAATGATATGGCAGCAAATGATGAAAGGATGCAGACAGACAAAAACTGCTTGTTGCAAAACCAAGAGAAAATAACACAGCGTGTAAGAGCAGGATAGTGTGTGTACAAGTGTGGGTTGTGTGTGTTGACATAGTGTTGACTCACCTGGACGTAGGATAACAGCTGACGTTGTTACTGGTGCTGGAACGCTCTCCAAGGATTGACTTGTTTCCGTATGGGGCTTAGGAACTGCTACAAATTGTTGCTCCTGTTGCTGCTGCTGACGACGCTGCTCGGCGGCGTGTGTCATGCCCAACGATGTGGCAGCCGTCTCATAAGCCGAGCTATTGCCGTTGGCTGAGCTGTGCTGAGCGACGTTGTTGCCCAGATAGGACGGTGACAGAGCACGTTGCCGCGTGGGTGAGGGTGAACTGGAGGAATCGCTCGGATATTGATGACCTGGTAGCGCGACTAGGCCGGCTGCGGCTGCTGTTGGTGGTGGGGAGCTGTGACCAGCGCTCTGGCGACTGGAGGAACGCGGCGTGCGCGTTATGAATCTGCAAGCGAGCAGAAAGTTTGGATTAGCTAGCAATTTGGATAATGATTCTACTAGGCATTGGTTACGCACAGCTAGAGAGCTAGTATATGGTATATATGTATGTATGTACTATGTATATTATATATAGTATCTGCCTGCTTGCAACAGAACACGCGCGAACACACACAAACACACACTGACGCGCGAGTAAAATTTAACACCAAGTGCAGACAAAGCTGGCAATGTATCTGTCAGATACGCGTTGCAAAAATCAACCGTTGTACAAAGTAGTTTTTTTTGTTTTGAGTTCTTGTTTGCTGGCACTAACAACAACAACAATAATAAGCAAAAAAACAACCACAACAACACACGCGTTGGCAAAAAAGTTCCGCTACATGCGGCACAGCTAAACGCCACAAAACACGCTCAACAACTGCCGCAGCACCCGAGTTGGACGCTCAAGGCAACCCCGAAAAAACAAAAAAGCAAAATAAAAATAAACAAAAACAAAATCAAAATAAAAGTGGAAGAAAACCAAAGCAACAACAACAACTGAGCAGAAAAAACCCAAGTCAAAGCGCAGCTCTCGAAGATCGTGGTGTCTAGAGAGTGTAGCGATAATAACAAGACTTTTTGGCTGTTTGTATCTGCCAGATACAAAACTCAACCGGCGAAAGGCAAACAAACACACACACACAGATACACACAGCTACACAAGGAAATGACTCAAAAAGAAATCACTCAACTCAAATCAACTCATTGAGAGCGCGTAAATTTTGCACATATGCGCCAGGCGGGCCTGACTTGGTTTCGTCTTTGGGTTTCCATTTGGTTAGGTAGCCAGGCGGCTATCTGGATATTTGTTATGGTATACAAGTAACTCTACATTGTATCTGCAAGATACAAATACAGAGCACAATTCGTGCTGCTGTTGCTTTAATTTTGTTCATCTGGCAGCGCAACACGTCAAGAACAAAAGCATAACAAGTTTGTTATTGTTATAAATTGTTTTAATACTCTTACGCAGGGTAGGCCTAGTAAGTGAGCTACCTTGGCAGTATCTACCGGGTTATAAACAGTGTAAACAAAAATTATTCGAACACTTTTAAATAGACTTTAGTAACTCGAGCTATTTAGTAGATTATGTCAGAACATTTACGAGCTTCAGTTTTTTGGACTTTGGGTTCTGATTCAGCTATACCGAAAATATTTTTGGTATCGTAAATGTTGATCCCATGAGGTCATCGAAGTAAAAATATTAAAGTACAGATCATAAAATGCTATACCCTGTTAAAAGGTATTTACATTGAATATTAATTTTACAAATATTTGAATTATTATTAAAAAAAATTGAAAAACAATTGCTAGGGAGCTTTTACTTATATTTATAAATTAATTTAATTTTAAAATTTTTTTCAAATTTTAATTTATATTAAAAAATTATTAAAAACTCAAATTTTTTGATCTAAAATAAAAAAAAAAAATAATATAATATTTTCTACCTCTACAAAATGAATTGCAGCAAAAATTTTTGTTCAATTTATAAACTAAAAATTAATAACATGTAATTTTTTTCTTCAATTTTGAAGATATTTAATTTCAAATCATAAAAAAAATTGAGGGCTTGAGAACTAAGTTAATGACGTCATCAGCAACTTATATAATGAGAATTGGACGATTTTCCAACACTTGTTTTCAACCTTTTTTCCAGCTCTATGCTTGCCGTGCCACCTAAAGCCAAATGGAGTTCAATTTATTAACGAGAAATTAACAAGTATTTTTTTTTAATTTTTGAATAATTCAATTTCAATTTAAAAATAAAGAAATGCTAAATGCAACTTTTACTTCAATTCAAGTGATGCGAAAGTTCCTCACCAATTCTTTTAAATTAAAAATGAATTATCTTAAAAATTGAAAAAATATTCTTTTTTCATTTTTCGTTTATAAATTGAATTCTAATGATTTTTAGTTTTATATAAAAAAAGGGTCCAAAATATTTTTGTTTATATATAAATTTAAATTTGAAAAAGAATCGTTTCAAAATTTTTTTTTTAATTAAAAAGAATTGGTGAGTAACTTTTGTATCACTTTATAAATTAATAATAAAAAGTAACAAATAATTTTTTTAGTTAAAATTTTTTTGTATTTTTTTTAAATTATAAAAAAAATGTTAATTTTTAAAAAGTTAAATTTATTGCTTTAATAATAAATATTGGGCAATTTCTATTTTTTTTAAATTATTAAAAAAATTTACAATTTTTAAAAAGTGAAATTTATTGCTTTAACAATAAAAAAAATTGCCAATTTATATTTTTTTTTCGATTTTTAAATTTGTTATAATTTTATTTTTTAATTTTAATTTATACTAAAAAATTATTTTAAGCTCTTATTTTTTGAATCTAAAACTGAAAATTGTGAAATAATCGTTAAGAACTCTTTTTTATAGTTTTTAGTTCTAAAAAGTTCTTCGGTAACACTTCCTATAAATAAAAATAAAATTGACCAATAACTTTGATTTTAAATTCTTATTCTCAAAAAAATTCACATGTTCTTAAGCAAAAATAATAAATAACCATTTAGCGATTTTTATAAAAAAAATGTTACAGTTGATTCATAATTAATTTATATTTAATTTCGGGCCAAAAATAAAAGTTAAGACTTGATTTTAGTATAAATTCCAAATAATAATTTTTTCCTTTATTTTTTTAAAGTTATTTAAAATATAATTTCCATTTGCTTTTTTATTATTATTAGTTTTTTATATATATTTGTAAATTATAAATAATTCTAATTATTTTTTTTTTGTAATTTTCAGCATTCTTAATTTTTATTCTTAAGAATTTTAATTCTTTTTGGTTTTATTTATTTTCGAATTATATTTTTTTTACAAGATTTATTTTAATTTTTTAAATTATTTTGTATTAATGTCTTAATAATTACACTGTCCTACAGAATTGACTAAAATCAAAGAACTTTTCAAGTGACCTAGTGTACGTTGTAGGTCTTGACGAGTAGATCACGATAGTGTTTTTCAAAATTATCTAACACCCCCAAAATCGCAAATTATTGCTTAAAAACCGTTTTTCGGGTACTGCGATCACTCCCACAATCACAACGTCGCCATTTTTCAACCGATTTTCGATTTTACGTGTTTGGAAAGAAGAAGATTCAAGCTTTAAGATGATATACACTTGTTAATACTTCATACAAAGCAACTACGAGATTTTTAAAAGTTATTTAAAGCTTACACTGTTTTTTTTCGTTTTTCACACTTTGAAGTCATTTTTATATAACATTTTGTTAAAAACCTTTACTTTTTACATTTGATCTTGAAGAAATATTAATTCCGAGTAAGAAAAGTCATGGCTTATCAAAATCGGTCGATAAGTTTTTAAGTTACAACGCTTATTGTAAACAAGAAAATGAAACTTTCATCGACAAAAAAAAGTTTTAGATGGATAATTCGTTTGTTCATAAAGATATCGTAACCAAATTTAGTATATCGCTTAGGAACTATGAAAAACTTACAAATGCCAAATTTGGTTACAATATTTCAAATTCTTTATTATGAGCCCTTTTCGTTAAGCAGAGAAAGCTTTAAATTTAAAAGTGTGCGAGTACTTTTTATTTTCACTGTAAGTTGTACTAAAAAAAGGGTGTTTTTTTTTAACTTGTCCGATCTTTTAATAATAATGTGTCAGAATTCACACGAAACGATGGAATTATTCAAGCGTAATTTTTGTCTATTATTATTTCATGCTATGGATCTATTTCCTGGTCTTGAAAATCATGCGATTTAACGCCTCTTGATTATTATTTGTGGGGTACTTTAAGTATCTGTGCTAGGTTGACAGGTTAGACCATGTTTAATAAACTTTTTTGAAATCGTTGAATTCCAATTCGAGTTCTACAAATATTCTTCACGTTCTCAGGGTTCTCAGATTGCCTTGAAAATAAGGCAGATCCCCGTAGCGATAGGCTACGTCAGGGTTCTAAGATAACCTTGAAAATATCTTGGAGGTTATGGCAAATCCTCGTAGCGATAGGCTACGTCAGGGCTCTAAGACAACCTTGAATATATCTTGGAGGTTATGGCACATCCTCGTAGCAGTAGGCCAAGTCAGGGTTCTGAGATAACCTTGAAAATATCTGGAAGGTTAAGTCAGATCCATGCATTGCTGTTTATGGGAGAATCAGGTACATATTCAGCTACATCAATAACTTATAAAAGCATTGTTGAAAACCATACATCTTAATAGGTTTTTGGAGATTGTCTCAGAACCCTTGGCATCTTTCAAACTTCGAATTAGGATTCAGGTACAAATTTCATATGTTACAAGTCCAAATCACTTTCTTTTCTTTTATGATCCAATGCTATTGGATTTTGGAACCTTTTTATACCAAGTAGAGAGTTGTTCTAGGGTATTTAAACTTTGGCATCATAAAGTACTTCCCTGCATATCTAATTTTGTTGTTATTCTTGCAACAACACGCATGCGCAGACGGCTCAGCATTGGCAGTCGGCAAAGCAGGTAGCCCAAAAATGTATCTCAAACTAAACTTCATGCTGATTTACTTTGTTTTGTATCTATGCCTCTCTATCTGTATGTAGTTTATCTTGTCAAATGCTGTGCTATGTAAATGATATCCATTAGCAGACAAACACATTTATAGACACAACAACAACAACAAAGAGAGATATATACAGCCTTGTCGGCTTGTTTGTTTGCTTCCTAGTCTGCCAGTTAGTTTTTAGTATCTTTTGAGTACATTTGTATCTTTTTGAGTCTTTGGCGTGCAACTGCAAATTTGCAAAAAAAAATGTGCGCCGCTCTTACCGTCTGTCTGTCTGTCTATCCGTCTGTCTGTTGGTCATTCAATCAAGTCAGTTAGTCTGTCTGTTTGTCAATAAGTCCGTCAACCAGGTAGACGCAGCCGACGCTAACGCTGTCAACGTTAGCATCGCTGTCGCTGTCGCCGTCGTCGGCGACGCGACGTCGCAGTTTCCGTCACTCTGCTGTTCATTTAAATGTCGCGCCGCATCAATGTCAAAGCAACTTTATGTGCTTTATGAGTCCGTCTGTATCTTTCAGTTTGCCATCGTCAGATGGAAATTTCCATAATTTCACATAAAATTTTTGCAGCTACTGTGCGCAGTATTCCGGCAATAACCAAAGGATATGATATTGAAAATTGACATATTGACTGGATTACATTATATGGACATGGATATGGATATGATTTGGGTTGGGGTTTGGGTTATGATGATGCATTGTGTATATGTGGCAGAGAACTTTCCAACGTGTTTGCAAAGAAAAGTGATATTAACCGGTTCAGCTTTTCGTTTTTATCTTTGGGGCTACACAGCTGCGGCGGAAAGCGAAATCAGGACCAAAACAAAAA
The DNA here is from genome assembly GCA_037043745.1 of Chymomyza amoena. Lineage (NCBI taxonomy): Eukaryota > Metazoa > Arthropoda > Insecta > Diptera > Drosophilidae > Chymomyza > Chymomyza amoena. The sequence goes on from JBAMAX010000602.1 coordinate 168,571, forward strand.
TAAAAATAAAAACAAAATATATGTACAAGATAGACAAAAAAAAAATAATAAAAACAAAGCGCCTCTAACAACTAAAAATTTTCAGATGAACTGGACCGCCAAGCCAACGTGTATCAGCTATAAAGCCGCGGGGCAACACTGACAGAAAATTCAATATCGTTGAAGTTAGGGTCACACTTAAAAATATTGAATTCTAACAATAAGTTTTAAACAGAATACAAATTATAAAATAAGCGAATAACTTTTTACTTATAAATTATTCTAATGAGAAGACGGAAGAGGAGATGATTCAATCAGAAATTCCACACAATTTTAGATAAGGTCATATATAACCTATATTCCAATGAGTGAGAAGACCAAAGTGGAGATTATTCAGCCAGAAAATTTCATATAATTTCAGATAAGGTAACACTTAGAAAAAAATGGCAATATTCTTAAATTATAGTAAAAATTTGCCAAAAAAAAGCCTAAAAGTTTATATTCTAATGGGAAGATTTGAAGTTGAGATGTTCCAGTCAGAAAATTATAGCTTGGAATACAATGAGAAAACTGATATAATTCTGCTAGAAAACTCAATTTCATTTTAGATAAATTAACACTCAAAAAAAAGTCAATAAGCTTAAAGATGACAAAATAAGATGATATAAGAAATCCAAAGAGGTAATGCTTTAAAAAGCTATTGAAAACTTCCTCTGTAAGACTTCTTATTGAAATTACACACCACAACACAAGATACGTCATTTAATTATCCTGGACATTTATCCAGGAATTAATTAGAATTTTCTGAGAGGAAAATAAATTATGTTTAAAGCTATTCCCAGAGCCTTATTTATAAAAATCATTTCCAACTGACACTTAAGAAATCTTAGCTAATAATTTTGACTCCAATTTCTTATAATTCATAAACGGTCAAATTTTTAACAGATGCAACAATTCGAAAAATTATGAAATAAATGCATTTTCTGGACAGTTCCTTCACAGATTTTGGGAAATGAGTTCACAAAATCCCCTAGTACGTCAGCATTCTGATATAACCTAAGAATGGCCCTTTATGAATGCGATTCTGATTGTTTCAGAGCGCCAAGTGCTCGATTTTTTGTCAATTTTATTTTCAAGACATAAAAATGTATTAAAAATTCCTTTAAAAAATAATTGAGAAAACGATTATTCCTGGTCAGTTTCTACATTAATTTTCGTCTAGATTTTGCGAAATGTGTTCACATAAGCCCCTAGTATGTTATGTAAGAGTTCCAAAAAAATATCAAAAATACCTCTTTTGAGATTATATAAGAACCATGATCTCAACTTCAAATCTTCTCATTAGAATATATATAGCTTTTAGGATTTTTAGTCAAATTTGTTCTTGTTTTAGCATAATTTAGGAATATTTCCATTTATTTTAAAATACTAAAATGTATGAAAAAGTGCTAGTGTGTTTTGGAACTCCGATTCCGAGTAGAAATACTTCCAAATCTAAAAATATTTATATTTTTTTTGTGTGACCGTGCTATCAAAAAAATCCACAAGAGTTATTTTTTAAGTCTGATTGTCCGGCAAAATTTTTTTTTTACTTATTGGGGATCGCTGAATTCGGCCCCTACATTAATAATACCCCAGCACGTCAGGTCGCTGAGATAACCTTCTAAATGTCTTCTTAAATGGGTTTTTTTGAGATTGCATTATAAATCGGAAGTGATAAAGAGGGCTGTGTTATCAAAAAAAACCACAAACATTTTTAAGTCTTATTTCATTTCGGTGATATTGTTTTTTTTGTTTCTGGGGTCGCTGAATTCGAATCTGACATGAACAATACTTCAGAATACTTGATTTTTAGGGTTATTTGAGGTTATGTCAGAACCTTAGGGTACTGCTTTTTTTTTCAGTACAGATTCAGCTGAAATCGCTCATATCTTTGGTAATTTTTGGTTCGTTATAGTCAGTTTGGTTGACATCAGTTGTTTTTGTATTTTCTTCTTCTACCTAAAGAATTGATATTTTGGAAAAAATTTGTATAGTATGTAAAACAATCCGAAGTTATATCAGCCCAAAATTTCCTCATCCTTATGGGGTAAACAAATTTGATTTGATGTTTATACATTAGGGTGGATTAAATTTTTCGGCTCTGAGCGATTGGGATTCTTTGGGTTATGTTAAGTAATTTTGCCCGTAAAATTATGGTTTTAAAATGAATTTCGACTCAAGCACTTCTTCCAAAAAGGCGCTCAAAATTAAAAATAGATGTCAAATATGGATTCCTAATCCCCAAAACCCCCAAATGCACATTTGTATAGAGTAAAAATAACGTTTTTAGGTCTTGTAAATGGAAGGTATAAGTTGATTTTTGAATATGACCTCAAAAGGCGTGTCCCATCAAAGAAACTACTTAATTTTTTAAAATATTGTATTTATAAAGTAATCTAAGCCATAGAGTGTATAGTGATTTACTCTTTTTTATAAATGTTGGATCATAACCCTTAGAATCATGGGTTGATTGCCAATAAAATAAATTTTCGAGAAACGAATATTTTGAAAAACATTCGACTCGAAATTTTTTTTAGATCCATAGATCTCTTGGGCAAAGTTTCTTAGAATGACCCAAATAAGCATAATCGCTGAGGGCCTTAGAACGTTTTTTTCCCATATACAAAATTATCCGCCCTATTTTACATATATCGCTCAAAACTAATGAATGAACTAAGTTTAGTTTTCAAACTATTTAAATATCATAATAACATCTTACTAGATTTTTTCTGCCAGTGTTTTATTGGTTATCTGCTGGCCGGTCTCTAAACTCGTGCCTGGCTGCCGTGTGGTCATAAAATTAATGATCGGCTAGCTGTTTAGGCGCAGCAGGTGATCAAGACCCAGACCAAGAGAGTCCAAAAGCGTTGACACCAGACGACGACTGCATAGATAGAGGAGGGAGGGAAATCTTTTGAGGCTAAAGACATGCTCAACTATAAATTCCAAGCTTAATTGATCGCATTCAAATTTGGCTTTTCTATCGTTCGTTGGTGTTAAGACTTGTCCCAAGCGACAAATTCTAAGCTGAATGCATTTCGTGAATAAAACTTATTTCTTTTAAATATATTTTTTTTTAGAAAATTTTCTACTTTTCGTTTTTTTGGTTGTCGGCATTTTTGTAGCGAAAGCCGCATCCAATGGAAAAACTTGTCAACGCTGGAAAAATTATACTGCAGCTAAGGTGTCAGCCGTGTAAAACAGGTGCTTTCTACTTGGCCAACCAAACGACGGATCGTCCGACTGACCGCTGCTTTAGAGAGTTTTGGAACGTTGGCGTTGGGGTCAGCCATAACTGCCTGACTGCCGACGACTGCCTTTGATATATGGCATTATAATTGATGTATCGATCAAGTCAGCAAAAGCAACAAAATCATCGACTGAATTGCAAACAAATGACATTAAATAAACATGTAAAAATACAATAAACTTGTGCGTATCTTACGGATACAGATACAGATACCAACAAACAGCTGCTGCCTGCATTAAAGCAGTTGGAGCATGTCGGCCTTAATCAGAGGCTACCAAAAAGAAAAAAAATATAAAAAAAAAACTTTGTCAGACAATAGACAACGTAACAGCAGTCAAGGCATTAAATAAGTTTAGATTGAGAAAGAGCTGCAGATACAAAACAAACTCACAGATACTCGTTGAGAGTTCGAAATGCAGGCAATGAAATAAAACCGAAATTGTAAAATACACGGATTTGGTTTGTTAACAAGCCAAGAGCGCATAAAAAACAACAACAAAAACAACTTTTTGTGGGTTTGTTTGTTGGGACCGCTTAGATACATCGTACTACCAACAATCATCGATGTCTTTGCGATTGTATAATGTTTTGAAGATACACACGCTCACACTCAGATACAAAACAAGGCAATTTGTTGGAAATTGTTGGGCTTAACTTGGGATTAGTTTTTGACTATTTCAATAGTTTAGTTTTTAGGGTGTAGTGTAATTTTGATTTGATGGCTGAAGAGTATTGTTAGGCAGTGTATATTTTTGAGCTTTATAAGCAATTTGCTTGTCCAGCTGTTAGTTGTGCCTAAGAAGTTATTGAAAGCACAATTTGTTCTAGAAAATATTACGTAAGACGTATTCGTTTATCAAGATCGTAAAGAATACATGAAAATTATGATACTACGGACAAACTTTATAATCATCCATCCAACAAAAACCGAATTCTCCAGATTTTTCCCCTTGCGAGTTTTGTCTATTCGGTCGACTCAAAAAGACGCTCCGTGGAACACATTACACCCGAGATTAGCTGATCAAGGTGGTATTATATTAATTACATTTTTGAATATTATGAAAATAAATAAAAACTTGGAAACTATTTTTATGGAATCGTCTACCAATTTTGTTAAAATTTAGGGTAGTGTTAGGGAACTTTCAGAAACTTCCGAGCTTCTAAATTTGGCAAATATATCTTTATTAACCAATAAATTATGCGTCCAAAACTATTGAATTTTTTCAGCTGCTCAGAAGAACGGGTAAGGAGGTTATAAAAAATAAGCTTGATAGCGAAAAATCAAATACATTTTCTTCCCGGGAGTTTTCAAATAATTTAAGCCGAAAATTTGATTGCTCTAGCTCTTACCATCTCTGAGATCAAATGGACAGACACCTTCCCTATTATATCTATATCGACTTAATTTATCAGGTCACTTTGGGGTCTCCGATGTCTGCTTCTTTATGTGTTAAAAATGTTGCCTTTCACAAACACGATAAAAAAGTTTCGGGAGCGTTTTATTGAAATAACCTCAGAAGGATGATTTGTTTCGAAATAGGTTTATGGGAACACATTTTTTATTCCCGAATGTCCGAAAAATTTTTAAATTCAAACTTACAATTCAATATAAAAACCAAATGGGTTGTGAAGATTCAGTCTGGATAAGCACAAATGGCCTATGGCAATCAAAGCAAATTGTTGGTTTCTATATTTTCTAAAGGTTCTCGAATGTGTCTCAAATTGGGTAAGTATATATCTTAGAATTATGAATGGGTTACTTGCAGGACACTGCAGACTCAGGAACAAAAGAAGTTTTTGTTTAACGCGGAAACCCCCAACGCATACTTGCAGAGCATGACGCTCTAGCCGGAATAAGAATATCCCTCTATCGATAGTTCTAGTATACCGAAGGTATGAAAATTTCTTAGGATGCTGATTGGGAAACACCTGCGTAACCAACAAAAGCGCATATAATCAAGACAAAAGATTTTGGCTGAGCGGACTTACACACTTTAGAGTGTAGACCTTGTCCCGAAGATGATGAAACCACTAGATATACTCTCTGAGATTGCCCAGCGCTGGTGGGGAACTGAGCCAGTCACATGGGATCTTAGGTCATTACCTACCAAAGTCCTACTGCTATCGGGGTTTTCAATAGGGACGCTACAAAAGTGGACCGATAGGGACAGCAAACGACGCGATATTTTTTCCCGATCTCTTGACATTTCTCTTCAGGAAGGTTTGCCATTTCAGATATACGGGCCAACAACGAGTCAACTTTAAGAGCGCTACGTCAAATTTATAGTCTTCATAATTGTCCTGCCAGATCAACAATTGAGCGTCTAGGTGAAAAATTTGAATTCACAGGCACAGTACATTTTTATGGCGTCGTTGTACCGAATTTTGCGAAAAGATCTTGACCAGCATCCTTACAAGATCAAATTGACGCAAGAACTGAAGCCGCTTGACCACCAGAAGCGTCGTATGTTCGTGAATTGGGCTGAACAACAACTTGAAAATGATCCGGATTTTCATCGAAAAATCATCTTCAGCGATAAGTCTCATTTCTGGCTGAATGGCTACGTCAATAAGCAAAATATCGCTACCGCTCAATGATAACCGAATATTTTTAGCTCAAATTGGATGATATGGACTTGGACAATATGTGGTTTCAACAGGACGGCGCCACAAGCCACACAGCGAATGTCACAATCGATTTATTGAAAACAAAGTTTGGTGAACGGGTTATCTCACGAAATGGCCCAGTTGGCTGCCAGGCCAACGCCGTAAGACTAATTCCCGTGGGGTTACGTCAAGTTTATGGTCTATGCCAACAAGCTAGCGACGATTGATGGACTTTGTACGACTATCGAGCGTATAGGCCGATTTATGCTGGAAAGCCGTCGCAAATTGGGTTCAGCGTCTGGACCTCTGCAAGCGTACCCGTGGTGGCCATGCAAAAGAAATCGTTCCACACATAATGGCATCGAATGTACTTCAACAGGAATAAAGAATTTCATTGATATCCAAAACCGATTTTGTTTTATTTAAAAAAACTTTTGTAGCGCTCTTATTGAAAAACCTTTTATGTAAGTACGAAACAAAACATCTTCTAGTCGCAATGCCCCACCTCATTATGAGGAACCCATGCGGGGGAAAATGAAGTAGGAAACCACCACACATAAACTTGCAGAGCATGACGACAGAAGGAGAATAAGGGTTCTTCTAGAACAATCGAAGTCAATCTGCTAGGCCCAGCCAAAATAATTCATATTTACTTCAATGTTAGGCTAGTTGAGGAGCTTTAGGGCTAGTTAAGGAGCTTAAGGGCAATAGGAGAGCACAATAGCTCCTAAGGGTCGCAGTGCAACATGCAAGGATTTCAGTCAAGCCCCAGAAAAACAACGTTTCTGGTTTGTTTCCTATTTACATCTACTGCGAATATCCCCCACATACGCACACAATTCAATAGAATTCGAACCATGCCATTTTGGAAATTCCAGCTAAAACACAACATCCCGAAATAGTACAACAACAATTACGAACTACAATTACGTGTAGTGTAACAACAATTATAAACTAATTACGAAAGGGTCTCCAACTCCAAGCCCACAAAGACGCACGTGGCGTACATATCTAACATCGACCATACGCAATCCACAAACACCAAAACTAATGATGGGTTTAATTAAGCTGAAATTTCATCCGCATGATGGAATGCTGAACTATGCATATAGGGAGTTTAACAGTTATGTGGGTGGTGTGTGTGTGTATGCGTGTACAGTTACTACATCATATAATAGAGCGAGCTTTTAGGGGCACTAGATTAGACTTACCTGCGCGCATTGGTTGCATGATGTGACTGTGACTGTAATGGTGACTGAGGATGAGTTGGTGATTGTGAGTGATGACCATTAGCACCATTTAAAAGTGGTTCATTGGCCTGTGCCAACTCCTGTTGCCAGCGTGCTAGCGTATTGAGCACCTGATCCGGATCATAGCTATCAATATCGTAGTCATCATCATCATCATCGTCGTCCTCATCATTGTCAAGGCCATTATCGTGTTGTTCGGCAGCCTTGTGGCCGGCCAATTGACGCTGCAGCTCGGACATGCTTACGTTGGGCGGTTCTACGACCAGCTTGGATGTGCTAAAAGGTTTGTGAGTGCTCTTAGCACGTGCAGCAGGCTCCTGGCTTTTGGTACAACGTTGTACTTCACGCACTGGTAGCTGCTCCACCTGCTGCTCTGGTTTGAGGTAATATTTGGCTAGTGTTTCATCTGGCGGCAACGAGGCAGACTTGGCACTTGGCGTTTGCAGTGCCAGCAAATTTGTATGCTTTTGACTAGAGTGCAGCGCATGCACTGAATCATCGTCTTTGAGCAACGCTCGGCCAGCCTGACGTTTGTTCTTCTTGGCCAGCTGACGCTGTTGGGGACTGCCCAGGCTACTGCTCATGGGACTGGTGTAGCTGTGATGCAAGGGCCAAAAGGTAGCCAGCGTGTCGTTTGAGTTGGTTGTGGCTGGATATTTGTTCGATTGGTGCTCCGGCGCCGGCGCTGGAGAATCGTCCTCGTCGTTGGTTGTTGTCGTATCGCCTACGTCCAGGCCCTTCTCCTTGCATATTATGTCGTAGAGCGCGCTTATGGGACGCGATTCGCTACGCACCCGCACCGCACGCTTATTGCGATTACTAAAGCGTTGGGTATGCCGGCTGCTGCGACCCGAGGAGTTGGAATTGGGTTCAACGTTGTTGTTGTTGTTGTTGCTGCTGCTGCTGGTGGTGGGCTTGAAATTCGTACTGGCAAAGACTAGACTAGCGTTTTCTACAGACTCTACTGGTTCACTACTACTGGGTATTATGTTTTGTTGTATATCAGACTCTACTTGTTCACCTTTTGTAGGGCTCACAGATGCCGCTGATGACTTCGCGCAACGTTCGTAATTTCGGCGTCTTGTGCTGTCTATCGACGCAGAGTCGCCACGAAAAAACCCCGCCGTGCGCAAAGGTGTCGGCGACTTGGACTTGGCCGTGGGTCTACCGCTACCAATGGGCGGTGGTGCTACCGTGGCAGTGCTGCTTTTTGGAAAGAAACGTTCGCCGCCCACCAGCTGTGTTGGAGTGCTATAAACGCTCTGATAATTCTCATTCAAGGCTGCCACATCGGTTGCATTGGGCGTGTGTATGCGTAAGTTTACGTCCGTATAGTAAACAGGCGCTGTATGATGATAAAAATGTGGATGTTGTCCACGATAGGAGCGCTTTGAGCTAGATTCGGATGAATCTTCTTTTGTTGGTTGTTGTTGTTGCTGGCAGCTAGTTTTGGCAGTGGCTGATGCTGTGGATAAGTCACTAGAGGCCGCTTTTGGTTTGTTGCTGACTAAGTCGCTACTGGGCACGTTGGCGACAGTTTCTGTGAAGAGACGAGAAATGGAAAGAGGTATTTTGCGGAATTAGTATCATGTAACATTTAATTAAAGGTAATTCAATTGTGACATGACACACATGCTGACTTTGTCAAGCTAATGTAATTGCAAATAGCGGCCAGCGTTCGTAGTAACTGCTGCTAACCTCAATAACCCAGCAAACAAAATTTTTGAAGAGCTTTTGTAAAAGTAAACTAATGTGATATAAATTATATCATATGGTTGTTATATAAGATATAATGATTAAAACGATTTTAATTAAATTTGGCATAGTGATTAGATGCTGCAAAAAACTCCAACCCATTCTCCGGTTAACATTTTTGTTTAAAAGACCGTTGGAAGCCACCTACGAGACCTACTTTTTTCTTGACGTTCCTGCTTGATGGAAAGATGCTCTTACTCTTATCATCTTTGAGTTGTAGGCGCTCATAAGAACGATCCAACGAACAGATCTATATGGATATCTCTAGTCACCGTCATCGTATTTTAGGTAACTTTGTGGTCTCTGACGTGAAAAATCTTTCTACCTCATTTTATCTATATGAAAAAAGTATAAAAAAGAAATATCTTCTTAATCTTAATCTAATTTCCTTGCTCTTATCATCTCTGAGTTTTAGGCGCTCATACGAACGGTCCAAGGAACAGATCTATATGGACATCTCTAGTCACCGTGATCTATTTTAGGTAACTTTGGGGTCTCTGACGTGAAAAATATTTCTACCTCATTCTAACTTAAGGTAAAGGGTATAAAAAACTTAAACTGATTCACAACCTCATGCCCAATCTGATCTCCTTGCTCTTGCTCTTATCATCTCTGAGTTCTATACGGACGGTCGGTCGAACAGACGGATATATTTATGTTGACGTAAAGACACTAAAAAAAGACCATAATGATATTTTAGGTCACGATGGGGGTTTCTGCCACGAATAATCTTTCTACCTCAAGGTACAGTGCATAAATAACTGCTTCGCAATCTCAAGTTTGGTTCATCTCTAATGTAACCTTCAAGATCCACGCGTTCTAACGTACTAAAAACGGATATGTCTGTATCCAATTTATTTGTACGGTTTTTCCAACAAGAGGTGTTATTTTGAATCACCCGGTATTTCGGTAGCTGTCACTTTTGAAGCTTTTATTCTTTTGGGACATGTTAGTGATGTGAAGAATAAAACCCGTGCACGTCGCTTAAGAACAACTGAGAATATTGCTGCTGTAGCCCAAAGTGTCTTTGGAATTGGGCATTCCATAAACGTCACTACACCGTATTTTGCATACAAATTTGGGTCTTAAGGCTTATAAAGTTCAGTTAACACAAGAACTCAAGCCGGCCGATTATCAACAACGTCGTGTCTTTGCTGATTGGGTCCTTGAAATGCATGAAAATGATTCGGAATTCCAACGAAAAATCATCTTGACTGATGAGGCCCATTTCCACCTCGGTGGCTACGTCAGCAAGCAAAATTGTCGCATCTGGGGCTCGAAAAACCCAAGAGTTATTGTTGAGAAGCCTCTCCACCCTCAACGTGTGACTGTTTGGTGCGGTTTATGGTCCGGTGGGGTCATTGGTCCTTACTTTTTCGAAAATGAGGTTGGATCAACAGTTACGGTGAATGGGTCGGAGTCGGATGGTATTGATCTGGACAACGTTTACTTTCAACAAGACGGCGCTATGTGCCACACAAGCAACGAAACCATTGCTCTTTTACGGGAAATGTTTCCGGACCGTCTTATCTCTCGAAGAGGTGATCACAATTGGCCACCGAGATCTTGTGATTTAACACCTTGCGACTTCTTCCTTTGGGGCCACGTGAAAGTCGATTCAAGACCTCAAAGATAGAATTCGTGAGGCTATCGAGGACATAGAGCAGCCATTTTGTGATTTGGTTATGGAAAATTGCATGAAAAGGATATGGTCCTGTAAGCGTGGTTGTGTTGGCCATTTGGCTGATGTTGTTTTTCATTATTAACGGCATACCTTCCTCTTTATTATTATTATCTGAATAAAATAACATTTTTCTTTGAATACCAAAATATCACCTCTTATTGGAAAACCCTTTATATTGAAGATAACTTTGCTTGTTTTGACGTCCTATGCTCCAACAGGAGATAAAGGAAATCTAATACGTATATTGTTTGTCAGGGCTGTAGGAACTTTCCCTCGTGGCGAACACGTGCATGGCCTCTCTATTACACTTTGAATAATAACATTACGACAGTAATTGCACCGCGCCCTTGAGAAAATTCCGGGAACGGGTGGAATCCCCCCTTCCCCCATCACTCTTGAACGGTCTGCTGCTAGCTCTGCCGCATCTTCTTCTAACTCTGACCTACAGTGCCCACAAATAATGTTTGCTGGGTTATGCTTCGCCAACCAGCGCATACATCCGAACATGTGTATTTAACTGCCTGAGTGCTAGAACGATTGCGAGAAAAACGCCGCAAAAATAAAAAGCAAATCTTGGCAGCAATTAAATTGCACCTGAGCACTCTCGTATTAATACGGCACCCCCGTAACCCACCTTCCCCAACCCATCACCCACACAGCAGCTGCAATGATGTCAAGGTAAGTTGAGGGTTGCTGCTTTTTATAGCTCTGGCCACTCTGGCAAGACAAATTGCATGCACTTTCAAAATTTGCACACAAAAACTAAGGAAAAAAAAAGAAAAAGGAAAAATAGCATCTGAAATTTTTTTGCAAGGTATACGAGCAATTTAACATGATGCATTGTGAGCAGTTTTATATGCAAATTAAGGCGGTGGTCTTAAGAGTTTTGGGCAATCAGTTATGGGCTTTAAGTAATCAATATTTAATGTGGACTTGCAAAAGACCAAACGAAGTGAAACAATATGCAGCTACTAAACTGCACAATCTTATTCACAAAAAATATAAAATTCTTATCTGTAGTATTAAAATTTATGAGTCTCAAGCTGTAAAATAAATATGCTTATCAAATGACCTCAAATGCAACTATGATAAGTTGAGCGAGTTTAAAAATGCTGAATAGATTGTAAGATATGTATAATTTTTAGAGATAACATAAGCTAAGTGTGCTTTCTTGGAAGAACATAATTTTATATGTTCACATATGACAAGAGAAGATATTCAATGAATGGAAGTGGTCAACTGAAGTAGACTGGCAGTGGATAGAGGCCAATGAAGGATAATCCTGGAGAAAGCTAAACTCCGGTATTAACACTATTGAAGACGAAGAAGATTTTATTGATCGTATTGAGTCGGTCTAATAAAAGCTTCCTCTGTACAAGAGTAATGTCTACTACTCCACTACTCGACTTCAATCAACGAGCATGGACAATCGATTGGAAAGTTTAATCTATCGTTCTTAGATGTCTTGTAAGCCGAGAAAGACGAAAATCTTTGGAAGAATCAGGTCGATGGCACCCCATTGATATCATTCATGGGATAAAAAAGATATACTAGCATTGAGATGCCTCAGTCAAGTAACCCAGCTATCATGACTCGTTAAGGGAAGAAGAAAGCTTTTACTAAAATAAGGGAACGTACCTTTACTAGGTGACATGTTCAGAGGGGTAGAAGCGTATTAAAAACAGGGGGAGTTGGGGTAGATGATAATGAATGACTACGGGGGTTTTGATCACCGAGGGGAGGAGGAGATACAACTTTGTAAAGTTGATTCACAATGGGTACGTTCGTTAAGAGCCGCTTTTCTGTTTTTTTTTTCGAAAGCCCCGAATTTTGATGATTTTTTAAAACAGACACAGGGATATTGAGTTCAATTGCATTGCAAACGAATTGGCAACACAAGGAACTACCAGCATTCTCCTTAAGGAAAAGGAGCGTCAGGGTGTTCTTATGGCAGGCTGCAAATTAAGTATATAAATGCATTTCGCCCACACTGTAAACAATACGTGAAATCGAATATCCAATACTTGCAGGATCTGACGGCAAACTTGGCCGGTATACTGCAGGAAAAGAACCAAGGAACTTTTCTGTGTAAATAGAGCCCAATTTTTGAATGTTATCCGAGCAAATCAAAAAAGACAAGAAAGCTTACTATGATGATCTGGCGAATAATACGCAGATAGCGGCTGAAAAGGGGATATGAGAAATCTCCATAGTCTGGTAAAAACTACTGGAGGTTGGATGCACGTTGCAACGGGCAAGTGGCATCATGGTTTTTGCTCAGAATGAACAGTTGGAAGTTTGGAAGAGATACTTCGAAGCAACACTAAATTCCTACAATAGCTCCAATGAAAGTCTCCCAATCCGAAAGATACATAATGTAAACAGGCAAATAAAAACTAGCCCTCCCACACCAGAGAAAATTGAGAGTACAATTAACACCCTGAAAAAAGGCAAAGCTCCAGGAGCAGATAAAATCGCCGTTGAATGCTTCCAAGCGCATGCTCACATGATGGCGCAAAAGTTAACTCCGATTTTGGAAGCTGTTTGGATCTCTGAAAATGTACCTAAATCTTGGAAGTAATCGGTAATTATCAAGATTCCAAAGAAGGGAAACCGACAAATATGCTCTAACTGGATGGATCTCTCTTTCCTCAACCAGCCGCTTAACAACGTTTTCGCCCTGTAAGATCATGTATAGATCTAATAAACAATGGACGTATTATCGTAGAGCAATCCAAAGAATTCAACTCTACGTTATATTCAGCTTTCATAGATTTTCTGAAAGCGATTGACACCTTCGATAGGGAAGCAATTTGGGTAACATTTCGATCTAGAGGAATTCCAGACAAAATTATTAATATCATAAAAGCGCTTTTGGAAACTTTGCGAACAAAAACCAATTGAAATTGAAATTCTCAAGCGCAAATTCGGTTGGTTGGGTCACACGCTGCGCAAAGATTATGATGAGATACCGCATGCAGTTCTGGAATGGAACCCACAAGGCACTCGATCCAGAGGTACACCTAAAATGACCTGGCGCAGGACGCTCAACCTGAGACCGGGAAATCCATCATCGAGCTTCGAGCAATGGCGCGAAACAGAGCTCATTGGAAATCCTATGTTAATAACTTATGGGAATGACTACGTTTATAATTTGTTTAAATTATGAATATGTCCTTAATAATAATAATAATCATCCAAGCAATCACTAGACACTGGCTGGTGGGAGCTCACGCATCAAGGCTTAACGTTCCTCACCATGACATCTGCAGAAGTTCTGATAAGAAAGAGCTGGGTATCTCTTCTGTCACTTGCCAAGTTACCAAGTTCAAGTTACACTTTATTCCAGCTCTCAGATCATGGCTGTAAAAGAGAAAATCTAGAGGACCTACTAGTGGGAAGGGGTTTCCTCTATCATTGCGGTGGCACAACGGGCATATTGTATCGCCCAAGTAAATTGGGACGTAGTTCTAGCTGCCGCCCTAACCTCACTTAGCCTCGACAAAGATATTCTTTTTTTCGCTTAGATCTAACTCAGACTCTCCTTTGTTGAACTAAATTCAATTTTTTTAATTTTTAAAGCACTTTATATTTAAGTTCTATTGGACCAAAGTCAATTCTTAGACATCGCCTCGAATGGGCTTAGTTTTGAGAGTATTTGAGTATTTCAGACTATCTTGCTTTAAATACTATCATTTATCTATGACCAAATTCAGCTGCTGAGTTGATAAAAGCATAATAATAGTATTTGTTTTGAAGCTATTCCCCATAATTTCCCATTAATCGAATTACACTAGATTGTAGAATCTGCAGCTCATTTTCCATTTAAAACATATTTTAAATACAAATCAAAGCCACAAATGGTTGGAAAATTCTTGAAAAATACAAAGACTTTCAACCATTTGTTTCTATTAAATTTTTTCAAACAAATAAATCACTTCTTGGCATAATTAACAGAGTCCAACGACGTCTCCGTATATATCTACATATAGATATATCGACTATAAGTCTCATGACATTTGCAATTCTTTGACAGCACGTGCACAGCTACAAAGTCAATTTAAATATAATATACATATCTACTATGTACTATACATACTATATGTATTTTCCACATTGCAAACGTTTCGTTGAGTTATTGCCAATTCTTTGCACTTGACTTAACGATAGTCATTAGAATGACATTTCTTGAATAACAAACGAGATTCGAACTCATAGGAAACTTTATTAAAAACAATTAATTAAATTGTTCAATGTTGATTTGACAAATGGGCTGTGTTTCCTCTTTCGACAGTTTGTTCCCATCGTAGTACCGAAGCCCTTTTCATTCAATTAAAAACTAAGAGAGGAAAAAAACAAATAAAACTAAGTAAATATACCAAGTTTTTAATTTAATGGTGGGCGTAAAAGCAGCTTCGAAACTGCTGCTTAATTGTCCAATGTTCCAATGTTTATATGAGTATTCGTGTGTGCCTAATCTGCGTCTCTATTTCGTATACTCTTTATGTGGTTCAAAGTAATTAGGCTCTGGCAAAGAGTTTGTAACAGTCAAGATGAGGGTTGGCTGAACCATATCGTAAAAATATTTAGTGACCTATTGTGTCGCAATTAAGTTTATTATTACGAAGAAAGCAATAACCGAGTTACTTGGGCATAAAAATGTTATGCTCTTTTAAAAGTAACAATCTTCTTCTCGCAAGGGTCTCAATCCGTTAAAATGTGCGAAGAGAATTCTTTTTCTTACTCATAAAATGCACAAATGTCAGGGCGCGAACTAAACCGGAGCAAGACGGAGAGTACCTCAGAGGACTAGAGGTCCATCCTTAAGAAAGATTTTCGTTCAGTTTGGGCACCAAACCAATATTTTATGGAATAAGACAGAGAGTACCTCAGGGAACCGCTAGTCTATTTTGAAGATTTTTATTTATTATAGTTATAGATAGAGGAAAAATCTTCTTCCCGCTAAAATCTCGTTCCATAACAAACTGCGGCGAGAAATCTCATGCTCATACAATCTACAAATGCAAGACAGGAGGTATCACAGTGAGCATTTTGCATATTAAGGAGTTTTTCTTGAAGCCTCGAAAGAAGTGACTTCAATCCCTTCTCACTTAGTTTACATATCGTGACAACATGAGAATTGCTTCCCTACTACTGGAACTAGAGCGAGGAGATTCAGCATTTCAGTGGACCTTTGGCCTTTCAGGAAGTTTTTCTTGAGGAGGTATCCTAGTGAACATTTTTAGCCTATTAAGGATTTTTTCTTGAAGCCCTTCTCACTAAGTTCACATATCGTGACAACACGAGAATTGTTTGCCTACTACTGGTACTAGAGCAAGGAATTCAGTACCTCAGTGGAACTCCGGCTTCAAGGAAGTTTTTCTTGATGCCTCTAAACGAGTTACTGCGGTCATCAATATTGTAAGATTGTGAGGGACATTCTTTTGCCCGCTTGGCTTATAGTCCATGGCAAAATGCTGTGATAATTCGTTCTTAAGCTTAAAAAACTACAGGTGTTAGAGCCGGACTAAAAGCGGGGCAAGTTGAAGCCCATTAGGGAGCCCACCTTTATACCGAATTACCTCAACTACCGGAATTTTATGCACTTCTATGTGGAGCATTCTTCTTTTCACTTAAGTTTACAATCCATAATAATTAAGCGAACTCTTACCCTATTACATGTATTCGATCAAGACAGTCAATGCCCTGAGAACCTCAAGAAACTCATTAGGAAATTTTTCTTGATGTCTCTAAGCGAATTACGTCGAGAACCAATATTTTAATGGAGATATTCTCCCGCTTGCTAGGATCACAATGCATGGCAATATTTTGCGAGATTTAAAGGCATGGTTAGAGCTGGAACTAAACCGGAGTTAGACAATCATCACCTTGATGCCTCTAAATGAGTTACTATCGAGTTGTTGTCATCTAAGAGACTGACTATTGGGCCGTTCATCGCTACTAAAGTACTTTAAAGTTGGGGTCAACGCTCCAACAAATGAGCTACGCTGTGTAGAAATTTTTTCTACGGCTCTTGAAAATCTACAGCCGTAACAAGACCCAGTGAAATCTCTTGTCGATTGGGTAGTTTTTCTTGA
This sequence comes from Chymomyza amoena, assembly GCA_037043745.1. Classification (NCBI taxonomy): domain Eukaryota; kingdom Metazoa; phylum Arthropoda; class Insecta; order Diptera; family Drosophilidae; genus Chymomyza; species Chymomyza amoena. The sequence continues at coordinate 185,236 of JBAMAX010000602.1, forward strand.
TGCCTCTTAAGCGGGTTAACGTCGAGCATCACCTAATAATAACATTAGCAGGTAATGCTCCTCTAAGCGACCGTAGGATCTGTTGTGCTCCCATCTAGCCCAAGAGCGTCCTTAACTATTTAAGATGGTGGGTCTGGTTTGGTGATCGAGAATCCATATTTGATTCTCTTCTAGTCATAATTCTTGCTTTGCTAGAACTTCTCTTCTGTCTCCGCTGAAGATGTATGAGCCGGAGAAAGACCAGTGGACCTCTCTCCCATAAGCTTGCGCTCCTGGAATTTATTTAGAGTTGCGAGATCGATTTGCATTGGTATATATAACCTGGATTATAGATGCCATGTACAATTCCTTTAGAACTCTCTTTATCTCTTAATAACTGCTTTAAGATTTTAAAACTAGCCTGTAAGCTCATTAGGGTTCCCAGACACTGATATTGATCTTAGTTTCCTCCTGCATTGATGCTTCATAAGTAAATTTGAAGTAAAATGTGATTTCCACGAGTTAGACAATTCTGAGCGATTCTGGTATTATCTAAAGTAATTTATGGATGTACCTACGCAGTGCTAAAAGCAGTGCCAAGGATCACAGAATGGACGATTCTGTTTTGAAATAGAAATCTTAGGTAATTTGGGCAAAGTTCAAAGTAGTAGTCGCTTGTTAATGACGACATGTTTTGAAGGAAAATCTCTTTGGCCCCTAAAATACCAAACTCCATTTTTTCAGGTATAAAATCACACTATCGAATCATAGTTGTACATGCTAAAAATATACTGACAATATATAAAAAAAAATGTGTGCCTCCAAATTAAATTCGGTTTGTCCATGCTATTTCCGGTAAATTTTTTTAATAGAGCAATTTAAAATCGATAATATTCGAAAAAAAACTCTTCTACAAAAATTCTACTGTATTTTTGCATATCGGTCCTATGACAACTAGTTAATTTTTAAGCCTTTTCGTACGCAGTATTTGAATTTCAGCCCATAGTAGTCCGGTTTTGGATAAAACTTTCCAAAATTATATAGCATACAAGCAAGTAGCTTAGTTACGATATTTTGAAATATAAAAAAGTTTCTGCATACAAAATATCTGCTTTTTGGTCGATAGTTAATTGATCTTGCTTGATCTTAACAATCATTTTCTAAAGTAGTCAAATTTTCAAAAAAATAGTCAGAATACAGCTTATTTCAATACGACACAAGATGTCTTCACACAAAGTATCTGCTTTTTAGCCGATAGCTACTGATAGTTAGGATCGATCTTAACAACTATTTCATGCAGTAGTCCAATTGTAATAAAAAATATTTGGAATTCAGCAAAGTAGCTTATCGACGATCGTCAATTTTAGAATATAAACAATTTTTTTCGTACAAAATATCTGATTTTAGGTCGATAGTTATCGATTGTTAGTTGATCGATCTTAACAAATGTTCTTATAGAAATAAGAAAGAAGATTCTATGCTAGGTATCAGATCCTATTCTATAATTTTCGTGTGAATTATGATCTTCTGGATGATCTTCTGACTCACACAAATCCGATTTCAAATAAGGTTAAGCGTATTTTCTTCAAGTGAAGAGTACACAAAGTTCGGCATTCGCATATTTAAATTTCCTATGGTATGTCTGGGGCACAGAGTCTGTTGCGTGGGCCTTATGACAAGCCCTTAAAAACGGCGCAAAGTCTGCAAGTTGATTGAATTAGCTTGAAAAGCAAAAAGCTTAGATACACAAAAGGGGTAGAGGGGTTGAGAGAGGAGCTCACAGCTCGGAAAAAGATTCCCAGCTCGATATGCGTGTCAGTTGTTTATAAAATTAAAACTATGACAAATGCCAACCGTCGTGTCAGCTGCTCTTTAGGTTTCATTTCAATTGTTCGTTCTCTGTTCCTACTTTTAATTTTTTATTTTTTTTTATTTTTAATTCAATTAGAATTTGTACGCTGTGTATATTTTTGTTGTTGTTTTTGTATCTGACAGATATTTTTGCAACACATACGCGTAATTTAATTACACGTTTGTTGCCGCAATCGATTGCCAACATTTTAATTACTGCAGTTGAATGTTTTTTTTTTTTAATTTTTCATGCAGCAAATTACAATTCTATATTGTCAGAGATTGTCGGAGGAGTCATTAAATTTTTAAAAGTGACAAATTTACTTTTGGTTTGGTTTTTATTTGCGTAACGTAAAGAGATTGTGGCGAATCACTTAAAAATTTACATTTTCAGTAATTTTGTTTAGATATTTAAGAAAAATAATTTTTATATGTCTGCTAATTGCTTAAGCGAATATTTTTATTTTACAAATAGTTTTTGAGCTGTTGCATTTGTTCGTCATTTCGCAGCACGCAAATTTAAATTTATATTTATTTTATATATAGTAGATTTATTTGTTTATGGGCGAGAATAAGTCAAGAGGGTCTAATTATTTTTTATTTGATCTTATAAAGTTGATTAAAACAAAGAGAAAAAGTGTTTTATACTCTATAAAAGTAAAGGACATATTAAAATATTTCTTAACAGACTTCAGATCATAAATGTAACTCTTTTTTTTAATTTATTCTAAAAAAATATTTAAGTTTATTTTTTAGTCAAAAAAAAAAGTATTATAGCTAAATTTAAATATTTCTTTAAGAAATACGCAATAACTTTCAAGGCTGACTTTTATTAGGAAATTGGAAAATAAATTTTTGGTAATTTCATAAATTTAAAAAAATTTAATTTAAATGTTTTTGAAACAATAAATTTTTAGGTACATGGTAGAACCATTATAAAGGATACCACAAAAATATATATAAAATCCATTTTTATTGACTAATTTTAAAATTAAAAAAAATTATTTTAGATTTTGTAAATTTTACTTTTTAAATAAAAGTTGCGAAAAAAATATATTTTTATTTATCAAATAAAACTTTTTGAATCATTTTATTGTCCAAATTGAAAAAAGAAAAATGATTTTTATTAACAATTTAATGCTTCATACATATTTTTTATTTTATAAATTTTACGTCTAGCTCAAAAAAAAAGATAACAGTTCAACTTTAATAAAAAAAATAATCGCAATTTAATAATAACTCTTTGTATTTTTATTTGAAATATATTATTTTTAGATCCAAAAAAAAATTGTATTTTTTAAAATTTTTTTTATTTCATAAATTTTATTTTTGGTTTATTTTTCATTTATTTTATTTTCATTTTTTTTTTATTTCACAAATTTTTTCTTCAAATTATTTTTTAGTTTTAATAGAATGTAAAGAAATAAATAATAGTTATTTATTGTATGTTTTTCCATTTTTTTTATTTCATAAATTTTATTTTGGATTTATTATACCCTGTACCGTATGGTACAAAGGGTATATTAAGTTTGTACAAGCCGAAAAATGTATGTAACATATAGAAGGAGTCGTCGGAGACACCTCAAAGTTACCTAAAATATGATCATGGTGAATAGAGAAGTCGATATACCCATTTCCGTCTGTCCGTCTGTCCGTTTGAACGCCTAGATCTAAGAGATGGTAAGAGCTAGAGTACCCAAACTTTCATATTAGATCCCATATTATTCCATAGGAGACAAGTTTATTTTAAATTTTGATATCGGGGATAAATTATATAGCTCCCATAGGGGTGTTTGAAACGACCTCGACAAAAAAAGCGTAATAATTCGTTTGTTTATGAAGATATCGTAACTAAATTTGGTATTTTTTATAGTTCCCAATCACTGTACTAAACTTGATCGAAATCGGTTGACTATATCATATAGCTCCCATAGGACCGATCGGCCAAAATAACTTTTTGAAAGAAAAGTTCGCTATATTTCGTTTTTAATAAAGATATCGTAACCAGATTTGGCGTTTGGAAATTTTTTCCATTTAAGCAATGTGCCAAATTTGAATAATATCGGTTGACTATATCATAGCTCCCATAGGTCCGATCTTCCAAAAAATCGATTTTTTAACAAAATTTGTTGTTTTTCGTTTGTTTGTTAAGATATTGGGACCAAATTTGACATTCGTGAGTATTTTATAGTTCCTAAGCACTGTACTGAATTTAATCCAAATCGTTTGACTAGATCATATAGCTCCCATAGGACCAATCGGTACCAAAAACATCGATTTTTATACAAAATTCGATGTGTTTTGTTTGTTTGTAAAGATATTTGAACTTAATTCGGCATTCCGATCTTTTTAAGGTATTTAAGCACTGTGTCAAATTTTATTGAAATCGGTTGACTATATCACATAGCTCCCATAGGAACGATCGGTCAAGAAAAATTTTTGCTTAAAAATTCTTCTGTTTTTGGTTTTTGTGAAGAAATCGGACTTTATTACAAGCTAGTGGTACAGTGTATCCTAAAGTCATCCGCGCCCGACTTTACGTACGCCATTTTTTATTTTTAAAGTTATAAAATTAATGATTAATTAATTATTTTTAAATTAGTGACTAGGCCATATTTTTAGTTAATAAGTTTCATTTTTTAAGTCAAAAAATAACAATTCAACTTTAAAAACAAAATCCGCAATTTAAAAATAGTTTCATATATTTTTATACTTTTATTTGAAAAATTTTATTTTTAAGTCAAAAAATAGTAATTTTTTAATTTAAATATAAAATTCAGCATTTAATAATTTTTTGTTTTTATAAATTTTATTTTTGACTTAAAAAACAAAAGTAGGAAAAATTACAAAGAATATTTTTTTTTATTAATGTTTCATAAATTTTTTTCTTAATTAAAACAAAAATTTTATTTTGTATTTTAAAACAAAAATTAATAAATAATAATGATTTATGGTTTTTATTTTTAAAATTGCAAACATTTATGAGCGCAATTTTTTTATATAACTGCCTAGACAATATTTGCCGCCCAATAATCATTTATCGAGATATCGATACCCAAATGATTCAGTAGACCTTTCGCTTGAAATTCAAAAATAATAAGTCAATACACTTCATAACTTTTTTTTTTTTTAATTTTACGAATAATTAAAAAATTATTCAAATTTCAAAATAAAAATATTCTGGTATTAATTAATCGAATTTTCGATAAAAATTTATAAAACAAATCTTAAACAAAGAAATCCATTGAAAAAATGGCCCGTTTCAATTATTTCTACCCATATATACCATAAATTTCTTAAATTCTTGACCAGAAATGTGTGCAACTGTCAGGAATTTATTTGTTTAAGCATTTCGATTACTTTTTGCCACAAATTATAGAATTATTTATTGTTATTTTTCTATATTATATGCATATAAATTTTGATTGGCAGACATATGCGCCATATACATCATATAGAAGGAAAAGAATAAAATAAGATTTAGCTTTAAAGCAATAAGAACCAATAAAATATGGTTACATTAAGTGGATCGTAAATAAATATAAAAAGCAACTTGAGTTGTTTATCGAATACTTAATAAATTATAATTCGTAGGATAAAATTGTTAAAATCGCAGTCACGTTAATAACTTTATCAGTCAGTGTCAAGTTTAAGTGCTGCTTAAAAATTTATTGAACTGTGCAGAAGTATTTTTTCATACAAAAAATTTGTTTGCAATTAAAGTTCATAATAAAGTTTGGTAGGATATTCAGTACTGGCCACTTCCGCCCTTCCCGGGCTTCGATGTTGGCAGAAATTATTCTGCGTTAAAGTGTTAACTGATGTCAATTTTTTATGTAATGTAAATAAAAATAAATTGAATTGTGTGGGAATTTTTTTTATTTGTTTTTGCTTAACTTTACTGTTTTTAAATTTAACATTTTTATTAAAAACAAGTCAGGCAATGACGAATTTAGGATACTCTGTGAAAGTAATAATAATAAGTAATCGTATCTATTTCGATAAAATTCGATATAGATAATAATTGCAAAGATAATTCAATAAAATTTCAAAAGCCAAATGCTTCTAGATCATTTATGTGACCTGTCGGCCCTTGGGATCTATATGTTAAAATATATATTGATTTTTAGAAATTTTGGTGAAAACAAAAATATTTAAATTACAAATTTCATAAATTATCGATAAACTATACATTAAGTAATATATTTTTGACCGATAAGTCCTATGTGGGCTGCAGGATATAATAAATATAAAATATAATAAGCTGATATTGGTTCCATTTAGCAGAGGAACTTAAAAACTTTTGAGGTACAAATTTAGTTTCAATATCTTCCCAAATTTATTAAAATGACTCTAAAATATGAAGCGGTAAAAATAAATAAAACAGTCACTTCTTATGTGGACCTTTTTAAATTTTGATGATTTTTTCATATATAATGGAGCCAATACTAACCAAGTATTTCCGATTTCCGATTATATGTCGATCTATCGATAACTAAATAATTACATTTCTATTATCTTTAACAAGACATATCTCAATAGCCAATAAGTATATTTCAAAATTCAGCAAGCAAGAAAGCATTAGAAAAAATTACGGTTTTTTAATATTTAGAAAAAAATTGTATATTTTTTAAATATTTTTATAAATTTTTTTTAAATTTTTAAAAATTTATTCCGCAATGAAAGATAACATTTTCAACTAAAAAAAGTGGATTAACAAAATATTTTAAATTTAAAAAAAAAATTAATTTTTTTAAATATACAAAATTAGGTCTTTTTAATAACAATTTTAATTTTTTTAAATTTAAATAAATATTTTTTAAAAACGATTTCATTTAAATGTAAAAATTCAATGTAAAATTCAATTTTTTGAAATGCTTAAATAATTTAGAGAAAATTTGGTTTGGCAGAAAATCGATTTTTATGACTTTAGAAACGCGCTCCTGATATCTGATTTTACTTTCAAAACTTTTTAACATCATTTACTTTCAAGTAAGAAGGATTTTTTTGGAACGATTACAAGGTACAATGATTGGCGTTGTCAATCACTAAAATAATAATAACTTTCTTAATTTCTAACTTATCGATAGTATTTTTGATTTTCGCTGCAAACTCATAAATTGTAATTAATTTCGTTTTTACTTTTAAATTAAAACAAAGAGTTAAAAAATTAAAAAAAGGGACAAAATTCAATCAAATTTTAATTCACAACAAATTTTACTGAAAATAAATTTTTTTAATATCTTTATTTAGTTGGGAGATATAGCTGTCCGAAAATATGTTTAAAAACAAAACAATAAAAATACATTCATTTATCGATAATCGGAATTTCGCATTAAAAATCGGATTCGAGATCAGTGGTCTGATCTCGGGATACAAAAGTCGGTTCTTATTATTATCCGTTGATATTGATCATTATCGGAGATAATCGCAATATATTTATTTTGGTGGCAATTCGAAGAGAAAATCACGAATTAAGATTTTAGCAATAAAAAAATGGAGAAAATTTTAAATTAAATTTTTTTATTTGAAAATACATTTTGCAATAAAAATCGGAATTTGAGTTCAGTGACTCTAAAAAGTTTGGCAAATCATAGTCTGATCTCTATATAGAAAAGTCGTTTTTTGTATTGTCAATAATATCGGAGATAATCGCAATATATTTTGGTGGAAATTCGAAGAGAAATTTGCGAATTAAGATTTAAGCAATAAAAACATAAAGAAAAATCAAAAAAAGTTTAAAATTAAATTTTGTTTTTATTTGAAAATATATTTTTTTAATATCTTTATTGAGTTGGGAGACATGGCTTTTCGATAATATGTCTAAAAATAAAAATACATGAATTACGTATTATCGATAATCGGAATTTTGGAATAAAAATCGGAATTCGAGTTCAGTGACTTTAAAAAGTTTGGCAAATCATGGTCTGATCTCTTGATACTAAAGTCGGCTTTTTTTATTATAAATAATATTTGAGATAAACGCAATATATTTTGGTGGAAATTCGAAGAGGAACTCGCGAATTAAGATTTTAGCAATAAAAATTGGGTTTGAGTACAACGTCACTAAAAAGTTAGGGAAAACATGATCTGATCTCTAGATAAGAAAGTTGGTTTTTTTATTATCAATAATATTGGAGATAATCGCAATTTTGATGGAAATTCCAAAAAAAATTTACGAACTAAGAAATTCAACGACTCTAAATAGTTTCAGAAAACATGGTCTAATCTCTGGATACGTGTTTTTTGTTATCAATAATATCGGAGATAATCGCGAAATATTTCAATGGAATCACAAAGAGAACTTCAACAATTTAGAGAGTTTATTAAATAAAAGCATTTTAATTATTCACAAAGGTAATAAAGTTTGTATAAAATAAGATTAAATAGATTAATTTTTTTTTAAATAAATTTAAAAGCGGAAATTTACGAATTTAACTAAAATAAAGTCAGAACTCTCTAGCCTAGCAATGGATGTCCTATGGAATTCAGAAGAAATGTGTTTAAAAATTAATTAGGCTGTGTTGTGAAAAAACTCACACTTTCTAGCTAAAAGAAAAAATGGTAAAACGGCTTAAAAAAAATTTACTATTACAAAAGTACGTCTCATTATTCATCTGACTATACGAAATTTATTTCTTGACAGATATCTCACATTTCTCCCACATGAAAAAAACTTTCGATGAAAAAAATGTGTGAAATCTTGGTTCAACAAAAAATAAACATATAAATTGTATCTATAGTTACGGATTCTAATATCTTGTTGGTTCAGCAAAAAAAATTCTCAAAATTTAGTCTGAATGCAGCGCAACTTTTCGCTTTAAAGCAAAAAGCAATATTCAGAGATATTCGATACCCAAAACATTTCTCATCATATAGCTTACGGCAGCCCCCGTCAATTTTATTGTGTACCAGAATATGGCTCAAATGGTTCAAACAAATTGAAAATAAATATTTTGTCAGGCCAAAGTGTTTGTTTTTCTTTTCTGGCAGCTGAACAAAAAATCGTTTCAAAAATTGATAAAAAAAATTTCAAATTGCATTTTTATGAGTTCGCGTGGATTTACATCAAGCAGAGTAAAAAATAAAAAACAAAAATATAAACCAAATAAAAAATTGTTTTTTTGGACAAAAGTTTTGTTGTTGTTGTTATTTGTTAGGTGTCAGAATTTTTAGCGTTTTAAATTGTAAGTTGTTTTTATATGGACAAAACATATAACTCAAAATATTTATAGATGCACGTCAAGATCTAAAATTGGACATAAACAAATTTCTCTTTATGTATATATATATATACTGTATATATACATATATGTATGTATCTGCGCTGCATATGAATGAAATGAAAAATCTTTAAACATCGGCAACTTGCCAGCGTGGGAGATTTTACAAAAACAAATCGCTGCCAAAAATTAAATCAGCCAAAAAAAATACCTACAAAGGCTGCAAAAAGTTAGAAAACGTTGCAACCTTTATTTTATATCCGATTTTTTTATTTTTTATTTTTATGCGACTTTTTGGCAGTTTGCCTTTTTATATTAAAAAAATGTAATGCAAGTAATAAGAGAAAATGTTTTATACGGCAGACGTTGCCCAAAGTCGTGAGATTGGAATTTTTTACAAAAAAAAAGATTTATGAATACGCCAAAATTTAAATTTTAGGCGCATAGATATTTTTAAAGTAATATAAAGCATTAAACTTATTAAGAATTACATAGTTCCTATATCTTATGCAGCATTTTATAATTTCGTGAGTAATCGGCCGTGCTTCGTAAAACGATGAATAGAAACGTAAATAAATTTGTTCCTTTTCGATTTGCTGTGCTCCATTTTTTCGCTTTCGATATTTACTTATATTTTCCATAACTTCCCCTTTCTTTATTCACGCAGCTATCGATTCCAATTAAACACGACTAAGCTATTTCTAGGAATTTTTTTTTTATTTAAGACTAGATCCTTTTATTTAATAGAATCGAGTAAATTTTTTTGTTTTCGTTTTTCTGTGCTCCCAATTCCACATATTTCGCTGCCAATATTCACTCATATTTCCCATAATTCCTAACTCTTTGTTTTCGAAGCTATCGATTGAATATAAACTCGATTAAGCTATTCTTATTAGAAGGGAAATTTTTCTTTAATGCAAGACTCGAACCTTTTTATTAATAGAAATGAATACATTTTTTCATATTCGTTTTTCTATACTCTATATTCTAAATTTTTCGCTGTCAATATCCATTCATATTTCCCTTACTCCATTACTGTTTGTTCTTATTACAAGGGAATTTTTTTATTCAAGACACGAACCTTTTAATCATGAGCAACAATTTTTTAAGCAAAATATGAACCTTTTTTGTGCATAAAACGTATGCCCAAAATTCCGGAACTCAGAAAAAAAAAATTCCAATAAATATCCACTTGACAAGGGCATTTACAGAATGCAAAAATATTAAAGAACATTTTTAAAATATTATTTTAAATATTTTACAAATTTAAACTACAAAAAAAATTAGTTTTGCTGACATAGAAAGGACCAAAATGTGGATTCAAAATGAAACTTATTTTCGCTCTTAGTCTTCTCGTTTAGAGATTAAGGCCTTTTAAAGTAAAGAAAATAAAATTTGTTCGATTGGTTTCATAAATACACCCGTCATAGATTTCGATATTAATGACATGGAAGACATGGACATTTGGAAGATAAAAACAAGAACTTCTAATTTCAAAGATATTGGCAGTTAAAATACAGAAAATAGTGCTCTCGTATAAATTTCCCATTTTATCTCTATGTCTTCTCGTTAAGAATTTATGACCATATAAAGTTTTTTTTTTTTCCTTAAAGGGTTGCTCACAAAGAGGTGCGGCACTGCGACCAAAAGGTCTTATGTATCATACCCTTAAATTAAAGCAAAAGACTTTCCGCATAAATAGCAGTAGGTCTTTTGTTGGTATTGATCTAAGATGGAACGGACTAATCCGTTGCTTTCCCAAGTGATAGGCTCTGTCCCATACCAGCGCTGGGCAGTTACAGAGAATATGTCTGGTGGTTTCATCGTTTTCTAGACAGAGTCTGCACTATGAAGAGTCGGATAGGCCAATTTTTTGTAGATGGTATCTAACAGTGTGGTGGCCTGATAGGTAAGCTACCAGGAGCTTTAGGTCCGCTCTGCCAAGACCTTTTGTCTTGATCGTATCCAGAGGTTTGATTAGCACTTTTGTTGACGAAGCCCCGGAAGGGAGAACCAGTTCTCCTATGTTCTCGTGCAGCCCATTTGTTTATCATGGTTTTGATTGTGGACCAACCAATACCACAAAACGGCGCAGGAGATGTAGTCAGGGTGGAGGCACACTCTCGTGCTAGATCGTCAGCGATCGCGTTACCATCTACTCCCGAGTGTCCAAGCACCCAACATAGCACGACTTTGTTCCAGGCGGACAGAGTTTAGAGGTAGTTATGGCATTCTTTCACATCCTGGAGGAGATGCTCCAGGATGGTAATGCTCTAATGGCAGCTTGGCTATCTGAATAAATGCAGATGTTTGCTCCCCTAGCTTCCTTGAGAAAGATACTAAAGGCGCAGATCTCTATGGCATGAATCTCTGCTGGTTTGACGCTGGGCCAGATGGCCATTACGGTAGAGATTCTAGAGGAGATGCTCCAGGATGATAATGCCCTAATTACAGCTTGGCTATCTGAATAAATGCAGATGTTTGCTCTCCTAGTTCCCTTGAGAAGGATATTAATTGCGCAGATCTCTATGGCATGAATCTCCGCTTGAAAGACGCTGGGCCAGATGCCCATTACGGTAGAGATTTTGAAGGAGATGCTCCAGGATGATAATGCCCTAATTGCAGCTTGGCTATCTGAATAAATGCAGATGTTTGCTCCCCTAGTTCCCTTGAGAAGGATACTAAAACGCAGATCTCTAGGACATGAATCTCCGCTTGAAAGACGCTAGGCCAGATGCCCATTGCGGTAGAGATTCTGGAGGAGATGCTTCAGGATGTTAATGCCCTAATTGCAGCTTGGCTTTCTGAATAAATGCAGATGTTTGCTGCCCTAGTTCCTTTGAGAAGGATATTAAGGGCGCAGACCTCTATGGCGTGAATCTCCGCTTGAAAGACGCTGGGCCAGATGGCCATTGCGGTAGAGATTCTGGTGTTGGCTCCAACGATTTTAACACCTAAGCCCTGCTCCGTTTTGGACCCATCCGTGAGCCATTGTTGCCACAGGGGGTTTATACAGGGGCTGCCATCAGCCCAAGTCTACCGACTTGGGAGTAGAGATCTAAATTTCTTGTTATGAAATAATTCCGTGATCATAAGATCTGATCTAGAGCAGATCGATACGTCAGGAAGGGAATATACTATATAAGTGTGGCATGACCAGTGTCACTTGCTAAGATCTAATCTAACATAGATACTTAGTAGTTCTTACCATAGGTTAGGTTAGGTTAGGTTAGGCCGCAGTTGGGACTGAGGCACTTTGTGAAACCGCTAGAATGAGCTAATTCACCACATTTCCCCACTTGAGAGGTGCCCTAAGAAAAGTGAGGAAGCCATCCGGCTGCCTGAATGAACCTTAAGGCATTTTGGACTTTGTTCAGAGAGCTGATATAGATCGTTTAGAAAGTGTGACTGTAGGAACCTAAATCTTTTACTGCCCAGACCAGGGCAGTGACAGAAGAAGTGTTTCACCGTCTCCAGCTCCTCTTCATCGCCACAGCTTCTACAGAAATCGTGGTGGGGAGCATTCAACCTGGATGCGTGGTTTAGTTCGTACCATAATTTTTAAACAATTTTGCTGTAAAAGGATAGGGAATAAAATTTGATTCGAACTACTTTTAAAATTGTATGTTGTAGATCAAGCCATAGGTCGATATATCTAGGTTATATTTAATTTTGTAAGTCTTTCTTTATAATATATTCCGTTTTTTAATACAACTCCTTTTCTTCAAAAATAAACAAATTTTCTTGAATTTAAAAACTTTAAAAAATACACCCAACTGCTTAGGCCCAAAACCGACAGCGTTTTATAACATTTTGCGGAAATCTTCAACAAACTTTGAGCTGCATTAAAGCAACAAAATTAGTTAAGGAAAATTGTGAAATAGAAAATTTACAAAAACAAAGTTAAACTAAAAGAAAAAATTAAATCAAGAAAAAACTAAAAGCAACTCAGTCAAACTGTGCAATGAGCGTTAAATATTGAGGCAGCCCGATATGCCAGTCTTATTGTGCTAAACCGCTTAAAATAATAACAACAACAACTGCCACAGCAACAACAACAACTGCAACTGCAACATTTTTGTGGCTTCATTGCGTATTGCAAAATCACTTCTGTGTGGCTGCCACAGGGCTAAAAATACACAACAAGCTAAAAGCAAAAGTTGCAACAACAACAACAACAAGCAGCAGCTACCAGAAGCAACTTGCAACTGCCACAACAACAACAAAAGCAACAGCAACAACAGCTGATTGATCGATTGGCGGGCTGGGCAGCTCTTTGGTTGCATAATTAATATGCAAAAGTCTCAACTTGCTAATGGTAGCGAAAAAAAATATATATCAAATTTTCAACAAGAAAAAAATATATATTACGTATACGTAGCTGAGCACAGTACAGTGAAGCTTCCTTATGGCTAATGCGCAGTAAAGAAGCAGCACAATAAATGACTTGTGCAGGAAATATGCAAAAAGAAAGCAAAAAAATGTAAATCAGAGGAGTGACGGACGCTTCAAACACTTTGTTGGGATATGACGACTTTGGTATACACTGAATTTTTTATTTATTTGGTGGGTTTTGTAAAAAGTCAACATTTCCTTTGTTTAATAAGCTCACATGCTGATGAAACCAAGTGATATGTTGGGGGCAGCTTCTCGAGGTCTAAAATTTATGCATTTTGTGTTCAAATCTTTAAAAGATTCCATCTGGTCTTGAAAAAAATTTTGACCGAATAATTGTATATCTCTAGCTCTTAACATCTAATTTTAATCATAGAGACAGGCGGATATGGCTCGAAAAGTTTGCATCTGGATCTTAAAAGCGATTTTCGACTGAGTGTAAACCGAAAAAATTGAACATCTGTAGCTCTTAAGTTCTGATTTTGGTCATGCAGACATTCGGATATGGCTCAATTATAGGCAGAGTTAAAGCCTAACTTTTTTTATACAGAACTTAGCGTCTAAAACGCCTTCTTCTGCCTGCCACGTTTGCCATATTCCAAATCCATAATACTCTTAAACCTTTTAATTACAGTGTATTCAAAACAATTTTTTACATTTTATTAAAAAAGTTTTTAGCAGTTTTTATATCGAACATAATTTTTAAGCTGCAAAAAGTTTCTTAGTATTTAAGTAGTATCTCAAGCTGTAGGAAGTTTTTGATATACTTCAAGTATTTTAAAAACAGCTGAAGCAATAGTTAAAAATATAAAAAAGTATTTAATTTCCGATTTAAATAAGGCAATAAATTTTTTATTAAAAAATATATAAACAATTTTAGCTGTTTATAATTATTTTTTTAATTGGAATAAAGCTGGCTGCAAATTTTTGCGCAACAGAAAAAAGTAAGCCAGTATTCAAGTTTCGTAGAAAAATTAAAGATGGCGCACAAAAAAAAAATTTTTAGGCGGCATTATGACGTTCGAAGGGAAGTTAGTAGCTTAGAGATTTTGTTAAGGTGAGCAAAAACTGTTAGAAACAAACGAAACCGGGGAAGGAGAAGGCGAGTGGGATACCGAAAGTTGAACTCACGAAGGAGACTATTAAAAAAATAAACAAGTTTTAATTATTAATTTATCTATACAAGTACCTTACGGGAAAGTCGAGTAGAGTGTATATCACATAATAAGAATCAAGCTTCAAAGATATTTATTCATATTACAAAAATTCTTTTGTTTTTAACCATGGTATATCTCTTATTCTATTAACTAAATTCGAATTCAAAATTATTGGTCAATGTTCATTATTCAATATTTCAATTTTTAAAGTAAACCCTGTAGCATTAATTTTAAGTACAAAGTACTAGACTTTGTGCAATGCTATGTAACGCGACAGAAGCGAGGCGCGGCATGACCCCAAGCTCCTTTATACCAAATTGCTTATTCATTAACCTCGGGTAGCAGATTGAGCCATGTCCGCCCGTCCGTCCGAATGAACGCCTAGATCTTGGAGACTAGAAGAGCTAGAGATACCATAACTTTACCAGCAGGTGCGCATATTTCCTCAAAAGATGAATTTTGTTGAATCATGTCAATAATTTTCATCCGAAATTTAACAGAGTGATGCGTTACGGTTTCGCGCATTTGTATTGCCAAAAGTGAACAAAATCGGACAAATACAGCAAAACCTATAGTCAAAAATATACGAAACAGCGTCAATATTTTACTGTAAATAATTATGGTGAAAAGTGACTTCGAATCACAATTTTGGGTAAGCCGTATCTTGATGTGGCTCTAATGAACAAATCTACATCCAAGTTTTATCGATGCGACCCACGCAACCAATTTACCGTGTTTTCTACACACACCCCTTAACATATCTACTTGAAACTGACCCCATATTTACTTTAATTAGCTTCTTTGACGTTCGAGTTTCAATCACAATTTCGTTAAAAAATTTCGGAACTTATAGGTATAAATTAATCGAATTTCCCAAAAAAAACAAAATGTATTCAAATTTTAAAGTTCTTAGTGGGAATCAAAAACATATATATAAAAAGTGACAGGGTACTCCACTGTAGGTTACCTGGCCTCGACTGCAGCAAATTTTTAAAAGAAAATTGTGCAATAATTTTTAGCCGAAAACAAAATTATTATTTATAATACTTTATAATGGTTCAAAATATATTTTAATCATTATAATAATAAAGTTTTTTTTTTAACCATGATATTTTTTAAACATATTGACTCAATTCGAATTCTTAAAATAATTCAAGTCAATGTTCATTATTTAAATATATATCATATTTGTATATTAATAAAAATTGAATCAATTATATTTTTTGTCATAAAATTCTAAGTTATTTTATTATACTATTAATTGAATTTTTAATTAAATAAATTATACAAACTGACATAATTGAACCTATGTGCTTCAATAAATTGCTATTCTCTAAAAGCTAATTTTTTCTAAATCTTACATAAGCATATTTTTAAATTAAATTATTTTTATTTAAAAAAATTACAATGAAAAAAAAAGTTCTAGTAATTGTATTTATTTGGATTTTTATTTTCAAATTAATTTTCTCTAAATATTGATTTTTAGAATCTTAAAAATAAATTTATATTATTTTTAAAATTAATAATAATTTAATGCTTTTTTTTCATTTAAAAAATTTGAAACAAAAAAAATTCTAAGAATGTTTTTATTTGGATTTTTTTTTCAAATTAATTTTCTAATATTGATTTTTAGAATCTCAAAAATAAATTTATATTATTTTAAAAATTATAGTTTAAAAAACTAAAAAAAAACGCTTTTATTGCCAATCGAACTAAAAACTAGAATATAATTTTTGATGACAAAGAGTTGAATATAACTGTAGTAAAGATGAAAAACAATCATAGACCTCCTCAAAACAAAATTATAATAAAATTTAAGTTATTAACACAATAATTCAATTCAGAGTAAAAAGCGTGGGGTGCTTGATATTTTTAAATATTACAATCATTTTATTGGCTACTATCTATGAGAGGATAGTTATGAACTATAGTAAAATGCACCCCACGCTTTTTACTCTGAATTGAATTATTGTGTTAATAACTTAAATTTTATTATAATTTTGTTTTGAGGAGGTTCATTATGATTGATTGTTTCATCTTCTACTACAGTTATATTCAACTCTTTGTCATCAAAAATTATATTCTAGTTTTTAGTTCGATTGGCAATAAAAGCGTGTTTTTTTAGTTTTTTAAACTATAATTTTTTTTTCATTTTTTAGTCTATGCCAAACTCATTTTTAATTGTCTAATATATTAAATAAACTCATGGCTTACTAAATTTTTTTTGCATTTATTAATCCTTGCGGTCCTATTAAGGATAATGGAAAACTATTATGAAATTATTGCATTGTCATCGATCCTAAATACGTATGCAAAAATTCAAATTAATCAGACTTCTGGAAATTGATGAAAATTATGTTCAAAGATTCCATTACATACATACATACATACCACCCAAGCTAATATAAGCGTGTTAAAAATTAATAATCATTTAACGCTATTTCATGATGATTAATGTTAAAATAAAAATAAGTTACAACATCTAATGAAATAAACAATTTTTTTTTGTTTAATAATAATTAATTTATAATTCTAAAAGTTTTAATTTCATTTTTATAATTTGAAAAAGTTCAAGAATTATTTTTATTTATATATTTTTTTAAATTACTTTACTTTAACTATTGACTTTTAAAATAATCAAAATCAGTTGTTTTTATTTTTAAAATTAATATATATGTCAGTTTCCCTTCATTCGCTGAATGGAAATCCGCACATTGTCTTCTTATTCTTTAATGTTTATAAATAGCCTAAAGAATTCCCAAAGAATTTCCCTTTGCAATTTCTTTAGCGATATCGCTAATCGCTCAATTTTGAAAGCACGGAAATACTAGGTTTTAGTATAGTCTAGCTTTTAATAACATTTTATAATTGATAACAACGAAATAAATTGTATTTCTATATTATCAGCCTAGAGTTTATAAGCTTTTATAATAAAAATTAGATCGTACAAAATCAGGTGCCCTAAAAAATCCAGCCTGAATATTTCCAAAACTAAATGTCTCATTAATTCCTAACTCAATACACAATAAATCAGGCGAACTGTAAAACATCCAGAAATGGATCCAATTTACTTTTAATTAGACATCAAAACTGACCCAATTTAGTGACGGGACAATTTATGTTCCAATTTATTTCGAAGTTTTAACGATTTCAATGCATTTAACTTGAAAACTAAACCTTTAAACCCAAATGATTAGTAATAAATTAAATGAGTAATACCCCAACCTAGATAAGGCACAATTTCAATTATAGTAGAAATAAACTGTAAGTACATACATATACTATATACTATATATATATAGCCTAATCTAGTTTATTAGTGTGCAATAAACCTTTATACTAAGGCTTGACTGTACAGTGGCGTATTTATATAAATACTTGTACTATTTCTAGTACATAGCGAAAGATTTAAAGCAAAAAATTGAATCAATATTGAGAACTGCAATTTACATTGGTCTCAGTTCCCGTTTGTTCTACTTGTTTACATTTACGGAACGGAACGTCGACGTCATTTTCAAGAACCGTCCGTCGTCAACGTGAATATATTTTTAAAATTGCAAGGGCACAGAACATTGCCTACATCGGCAGGCATCGGAGGCATCGAATTTTACTACAACTTGGTATAGGGTGACCAGATAGCTACAATACACTATGATCCAAAAGTGCATAAAGCCAAAGAAAAATTTTAGAATCTGAAATTGTTAGTTTTTTTTCTACTAGGTACAAAGGTTCTACTAGATTTGTGCAATGTATGTAACGACCAGAAGTAGGCGTTGCAGACCCCAAGTCCTTTATACCAAAATGATTATGAAAACCTCGGGTAGCGACAAAGTCATCTCCGTCACCTAAATTTCGGAGACTATAAGAGCTAGAGATATGAAATTCATGTGGCTCTTATGAACAAATCGCAATCCAAATTGAATCGATGCGGCACCCACCATCCGCACCCCCTTACGGTATTTTTGCTACACCACTCAATATATTATCTTGAAATTTTTAGCATAACCTTAAAATAACTTCTTTGGCGTAAATTACGATTCTTATTAAAATCGGTATAAATTTATGGAACTTATATGTATAAATATCGTGTTGCACCAAAAAAACACGTTCCAATTGGGAACTTCTTAGAAGGAATATACAGGAATACTTTTGTTTTCTATGAAATGATATAGGATTTGATCATTTCTAGTGTTAAAGAAAATACGAATTAAGAAATAAGCAAAATCTGGTAATCCTCTTTATATAGCAACTTATAACGAGATTTTCATATCTCGCGGGAGAAAATTAATACTTTATAAGATCTTCATTGAATGTTGATATTTGGAAATATTTTGTTAGGATATATATTTTCGAGTATGCGAAGATTTTTGTTCGAATCGATTACTGTATAATATAGCTGCTATATATCCATTGTCAGTTTTAGTCATGCCACCGTCATAGTCATATAATCCGAAAATAGTTTAAGACGCATCTGCATTATGTATTAACATGTCTCCATCAAAATTGACGTTTAGAAATCTTTAAGGTAGATACAGCGTATATCCGTGTCAAGTTTGATGTGAATAGAACTACATTAATATTGTTCTTAGGTTTTTCGTAGAAATTTTCGTTTTTTTCCCTCGATTATTTATATCATTTTCCAAGTACTTAAGTATATTTTCCTAAAGTGGATCAGAGTACCTAAGCAAACCCGTAGTTAAGGTTTCAAAGCTTTAAAATCATATTTTCCGTCCCAAGAGAACTCCCCGAAAATAATAAAAAATTTCTGTGCGAGCGATTGTGGAATGTCCGCTTTTTCACTCGGACCATTTGGTAACTCTAAATGTGGTGCCTTATCACCATATTTCCGTCAACTATTAAGATATCGTGATCAAATTTGACATTGTAAAATATTTAAGCTAGATGTACGTGTGGGAAGTTTGTTGCGAATAGGAACGAAAAAAACCGGAACCAGTCTGCAAGGCACAGTGGTCCGAAAGCCCAATTTTTTGAAAAAACAATTGTTTGGTAACACGTTTTTAGTTTCGTAGTTTTTTTTGATTTTTTATTCTTTTTATTAAAAAAAAAATAATTGAAAAGTAACATAATGCTTACAAGGTAAAAAAGGTAATTTTTCTAATAAAGATCTATAAGATTCTATATTATGAAAAAAAACTTTTCACATCTACATGAAACTTAGTGTTATTTTTTAACGGAAACTATTTTTAGATAAGGAAGCCCCAAAAAATTTTTTTAACGTTTGTTGATTAATATATTTTTAAATATTTTCATTGACTGACTATATTTTATAAAAATCGCTTGACTATAACTCCAATAGGACGAAACGGCCAAAAAAATATTGCCTACAAAATTCGGTATATTTCGTTTGTTTATGAAGATATCGTTACAAAAAATTTGGTACTAGGAAGGTTTTTATAGGTCCCAAGCACTTTGCCAAATTTGGTAAAAATCGCCTATATAGGACCAATCCGCCAAAAAAAATTTTATGTACAAAATTATTGTACCATATTTCGTTTGTTCGTATAGGTATCATAACCCAAGTAGGCATTCGAAAGTTTTTTATAGATCCCAATTACTATACCAAATTGTTTCGAAATTACCTTAATTATATGCCTCCATATGACGGATAGGTCAAAATAACGTTTTTGGTCTATCTAATAATAATATTGTTGTCAAATGTACCATATAAATATCTTTTTACAACGTGGAGGTGGAGGTTATCCCCGTATATGGATTTTTTCAGTTGGTCCTGGGTAGGGATCTCTATTAATAACTATTCAAAGAGAACAGGGATCTATAGCTTATAAACGAATCCGAACGATGATGTTTTCAATTAATGAAAATTTTGCTAAATACGAGACCAAAAATATGCCCGTATATTCGATTTCTGAGATAACCTTCAAAAACGTGCGCTATTTCTGGAGTATTCTTGATTTTGTATTCAGCGACTCAGAAAAATTTATTGGCTTTTTTTACCCCTTTAAAACGGGGTACTTGGGGTTTGGGCTTTTAGGAGGTTGTAGGTTTTTTTTTTACCTCGGTTTCTTTTTTGATAATAGCTCCCATCTTCCAAAAAATCGATTTTTGAACCAAATTCGTTGTGTTTCGTCTGTTTGTAAAGATATTTGAACTAAATTTGGCATTCAAATATTTTTTAAGGTATTAAAGCACTGTGTCAAATTTGATCGAACGATCGGTCAAAAAAACATTTTTTGCTTAAAAATTCTTGTTTTTGGTTTTTTGTGAAGGAACCAGATTATATTGGAAGCTAGTGGTACTGGGTATCCCAAAGACGTCCGCGCCCGACTTTACGTACGCCATTTTTATTTTTGTTTTGTTTTATTTAAAAATTTCTCAAGTCAAGACTTCTCAACAGAACCCTAGAGCTCCGGATATATAAAACAATGATCCGACCAATATTAACGTATGAGACGTTGACTCTAAGGGAATCAGATATAGGACTCCTAGAGAGGACACAGAGAAAATTTTGACGAAGAAATTCTTGGTCCGAGAAGGATAGCTGCTAAAACATAATTACCGGGTTTGACACGACTAAAACCTACAGGAGATATTTAACGACAAAAGTCTAGCTGCCTATGTAAAGCCTGAAAGCCTTAGGTTGTCCGGAAAAATTTGTAAAAACCGGCTTTAATGAACTCTGGTTCTGGAAGAAGAGTAGGTTTGCGAACCCGTGCGCATTGCCCTAAACTGGGAAGAAGCTGCAAGGTATAGAGATTATGGCAGAAATAGTGTCCGAAGAGCCAAAGTAGAAATAAAGTTGTAGCGCCAAGGATAATGATTATGAATAGCTGTCAAATTTACCACGGATAAAGATATATGAAAGACTGGGACATCGGTGCACACTTTCCGGCCAATGGTCAAAATATTCACCACAACGGACAGTAGCGAAGAAGATCGCGAAATGCGGACATGGAGCCGATCAGCTGTTTGAATGCAACCAAAGACAGCATTCTGAGTTCGCTAATGATTCCCTACATAGTTTCATGAGGCTTAGCTTCAAAACAAATTCCGCATCAATTTGATATTTCTCAAAAATGATATTTCATTTAAATCCTGATCTCCGTACATGGGATTGGATTTGGAATTTAGGCAGACCAACCAAAGACAACTTCTTCAGCTCGCTAATGATGGTCAAAGAAATATAGCTTAGCTTCAAAATGAATCCCGATCAATTGAATATTTCCCAATATTTAAATTTTCTGGTCTGATGTCTTTCTGGACATCCTGATCTCGCTAATGATGGTCAAAGAAATATAGCTTAGCTTCAAATTAAATCCTTCATCAATTGGATATTTCTCAATATTTAAATTTCCTGGTCACCCTGTACTACGCGTACTACTAATAGTAGCTGCAGCAGCCGCAGTGTTGCCTCGTCGGCTTTTAAAAATAACGTAAATTTTTTATGTTCGAACAGATAAAAGTGAACGAGTGCAGGAAGATTCAGAACAAATGCAATAAAAATACCCAATGAAAAAAACGAAAAAAAAGAAACATTTAATTATCAAGAGTTCTTTGTATGGCGCTTCACCCACTGACCGACCCCCTCTCAGACGAATATTGCCTGCTTGGCCTATAAGTGGCATAAAGATAATGGCAAGTACTTGGGAAAACTTCAATAAAAATGGTGCATATTGCTTCGGAAGAGTGCAGCAGAAGATTGGAAACAACTTGTGGGCGTAAATTGTCGCCAGTTAGTGTGGGCGTATTACGTGTAGACTTAATTATAAGATATATAAGTACAGCATGTAGGAGTTAATTTGTTGAAAATCTCTTAATTGCAAAGTTCAGAAGAAGTCAGCTTAAGTTGGGAAACATTTTCCGTAAAATACTTTAATTCTACTTTATAGCCAAAGACAAAATTCTAACTTCTAACTTATTGTCCGCTCTTATCTCATATGCAGCATTAAAAGTTTTACTTCGAATATAATGTGGGCATACATTCGTTCGTTCGAATATATCTATTCATTTGATTGGGAACAGCTTTGTAAGCAGTTTAGTCCCTGGCACCGTAGCACTTAAGCCCTTTTGGACACAGCCCAATACAATAAACAACAAAAATAGTTAAAATGTCCATACATCAACGCTTATACATTTAGAAGATACAGGAAAGAAATAAGAACCTGCCAAGTGATATCTAGAAACAATCAAAATTAAATAAAAGGTGCTCATTCGAGCGGCACTAAAACCAACACCAACAACAATATATAATAGTTATACATAGAAATAAATATATCTATGGGAAAGAAGAAAAAAAAAAAAGCTGGCCAGGCACTTTATAGACAAATGACACAATCAGCTGGCCAACAGGGGTTAACTCTGGCGCTTTATCAAAGCCCGTCAAGAGTCAGAAGAAGAAGAAGAAGAACTCGAGACTGACTGCGGCTGACAGTTGAAATTCAAAAGACAATAATAACAAATTGTTGTTGGTAAACTAAAGCGATACAAATCATTAACAGTTATTAAACAATACAAGAAAAACATAAATAATCATAAATAAATAATCAAAGAATTTTTTATTTATGTTGTATAAAATGCGGTACTTTAAAGCACGGGGAACTACGACAATAAAATACCCTGCGATAAAATTTGGTCAAAAAATTAAAAAAATAACAATTTCTTTAACGAAAAGCTTACACTAGATTACATGAAAAATGAACCTTGGAACGAAGGTGTTTTGTAGGGTAATTTGAAAAAAAAATTTTTGGGATTTTCATGTTTCTCGATTCAAAATTACCTTAAAAACACTTACGAAGATTCACTCAAGGACCATTGGATTTTGCAAACCAGTGTTATCTAAAAAAATTTTTTATCAATTAAAAATCTAGCTGATCATAAGAGCAGATAGCGGGCCTGTGATTGAAGAATTTAACAGCATCGACAAGTTAGGTGAATAACATTTTATATCTTAGATAGATTATTTTTCAGAAATTACAGCTTGTCTGATCCTTATAGTCTAATCATTAGATTTATAAATGCCTGACGCGATCATGGAGTGCCCCAACTTGGAAACCAAAAGATATGGAATCATTTTTGGGGCAAAGATGAAGATATTTGGCCTCATGCTTCTCCTAGATGAATTTCTCGGCTTATATCCACACTATAGAGTCATCAGAATAAACACCTTTTTTATAATAATGAATAACGTGCATCATACTCTTTTAAGATCATCTCAAAAGCTCATGGCATACTCATGAGGAAATTATGGATTTCGTTTTCATTTTTAAATCTTCAAATCGAAATCTAAAACAGACTTGAACGTATCAATGACAAAGAATTTATGCAACAAACAAATTGCCTTTTCTGTAGACAAAGAAAAATTATCTTTTCTGTTGACTAAGATAAATTTACCAGGTAGAAAAATTGTGTATTTTCTTTTGTATTACTTTAACGATACTCAACATTTTCAATCCATTAAATCGAAATCTTGAACAGACTTGAAAGTATCAATGTCAGAGAATATTTGCAACAAGCTGGCAAAAAACATCCCTTTCAGTAGAAAGGAGCACAATATCCATTTCTTTTGACTCAGATAAATTTACAAGCTAGGGATGCTAAAAGAGCTTTTACAAGCCTATTAAATGTGACTTTTACTGGCTTCAAAAATCGGCAAATCGGAAGCGAAATCTAGAGCAGTCTTAATTTGCTCTAACAAATCTTACAAATTTCCCTCTCTATAGTTGTAGATCAATTTAAAAGCTAGGAGGTAAAATTTTGGTATAAATAAATTAAGGGACCTATTTGGACAAGTGAAATATATGAAGAATCTAGAATACCTCACGGAAGGTGTGACATCATCTTTTTGTGAAATCGAAAAAAAAGTATATAGTTGTCTTGAATGTCTTAATTTGCTCTTACAAATCTTACAATATATCAAGAATCTAGAATACGGAAAGGGTGACATCTTTTATTTTGTAAAATCGAAAACAAAATCTAGAGCTGTCTTAAATGTTCCAATTTATTTCAACAAACTTTAACAAAATATTCCTTTTTGTAGTTATAGATAAATTTATAAGCTAGGAAGTAAAATTTTGATATATAGTAAATACTCTTATGAACCTACTAAATACAAAATGTAGATTCTTGTGGACTTGCAAAATCTACAAATCGTAGTCTACAGAAATTTCGAGAAACTTTTGAACATATCTAAATTTTTGACTATCATTCCAATAAACTGCAGAAAATTTCCATTTCATATATATCTAGTCTAGGGAAAATTTGGCATAGACTCTTTTAAGGCTATTAAGGAAAGACAAAATGTTGGCTTTTTTTAACAAAAAAAATGGCGGACGTAAAGTCGGGCGCGGACGACTTTAGGATACCCTGTACCACTAGCTTGTAATAAAGTCCGATTTCTTCACAAAAAACCAAAAACAGAAGAATTTTTAACCAAAAATTTTTATTTTGACCGATCGTTCCTATGGGAGCTATATGATATAGTTAACCGATTTCAATAAAATTTGACACAGAGCTTAAATACCTTAAAAAATATATGAATGCCAAATTTATTTCAAATATCTTTACAAACAAACAAAACACATCGAATTTTGTATAAAAAACGTGTTTTTGAACCGATTGGTCCTATGGGAGCTATATGATCTAGTCAAACGATTTGGATTAAATTTAGTACAGTGCTTAGGAACTATAAAATACTCACGAATGTCAAATTTGGTCCCAATATCTTAATAAACAAACGAAACACAACAAATTTTGTTAAAAAATCGATTTTTTGGAAGATCGGACCTATGGGAGCTATATGATATAGTCAACCGATTTTGTTCAAATTTGGCACATTGCTTAAGTGCTTTAAAAAATTTGCAAACGCCAAATTTGGTTACGATATCTTTATTAAAAAACGAAATATAGCGAATTTTTCTTTAAAAAAGTTATTTTGGCCGATCGGTCCTATGGGAGCTATATGATATAGTCAACCGATTTCAAATTTGGTACAGTGATTGGGAACTATAAAAAACTTTTGAATACCAAATTTCGTTAAGATATCTTCATAAACAAACGAATTATTCATCTAAAACGCTTTTTTTTTGTCGAGGTCGTCTCAAACACCCCCATGGGAGCTATATAATTTATCCCCGATATCAAAAAAATAAAATAAACTTGCCTCCTATGGAATAATATGGGATCTAATGTGAAAGTTTGGTAACTCTAGCTCTTACCATCTCTGAGATCTAGGCGTTCACACGGACGGACGGACGGACGGACGGACAGACGGACGGACGGACAGACGGACAGACGGACATGGGTATATCGACTTCTCTATTCACCCTGATCATATTTTAGGTAACTTTGGGGTGTCTCCGCCGTCTCCTTCTATATGTTACATACATTTTCGGCTTGCACAAACTTAATATACCCTTAGTACCATACGGTACAGGGTATAAAAAGTTCTTATCTATTACTTTAATAAAATTTATAAAAACTTATAAAAGATTGTCTGTGGCAAATTTTAAGTAGATTTCACCAAAAGGTAATAGATAAACGTCGAAAAAAGGTCAGACTCAGTAAAGACAGCATTCTATTTTCCTTTTTGGCGTGACGTTACATTTAAAGATATAAAATGATATAAAAAGTGGGATAAAAAGCTACGTTACAAAGGAAAATTACTTAGTACTATTAATTAATAATATTTGGTTAAAAGTGGCAAAATCTGGCCATATCGATTCATAAAGAAAAAAGCTATGCATGGCGTGACGTGACAAAATAAAAAAGCTGAAGTGGGCTTGAGAGACTCAGAATTTCAAATGTTTTCGCTTAATTTTTTTAGATGGCACATTTTGGCATAAAGTGCCAGAGTTTGATTTATCAAACTTGAGGGAGGCTACTTTGGAAAAAAGGCAGATCCACTAGTTACTACTAAGTATAAATATCTAATCAATTTTCGAATCAGACAAGCCAATATCCCTAAAATTGTTATGGGTTATGGGTTTTAAGCTCGTGAGAGAAGATTTGTAAAAAATCTATTTTTGGTCTTACAAGTTTTTTTGTACGAGTGACACATATCATGAAGTGGAAAATCCCACGTTAGGTGTGAGATCATCTTTTTCGGCTTAGACTCATTAGATGGTTTTGAAAACATGAAGCAAAGGCAATTTTAGTGTAGATTTTCTCCAGATCACGCTTCTTTTTTTATTTTGTTACTTTTTAGTATAAAGCAAAAAACTTCAATCGTTAGCGTGACGTTACATGGCGCGAAATTGCTCAAATCATTTTATCATTATTATCATTTAAAATTATTTTAAATTTCGTTTTTTGCTTAATAAGTCACTCAAGAAAAACATGAATTTTGGCGAAAAAAATATATGGGCATTTGGCGTGACGTTACATTTAGACAAAATATTACAAATAAAAGTAAAAGGTAAATGTAAAAAAAGGATCAATTAAATCAACATTATTTTTAGTAAAGAAATAAATAAATTTGTCTTATTGATTTAAATAACAGTTTATGGCGTTACGTTACAAAAATATTAAGGTAAATTTTGACTTGAGTTACAATAGCGCAAATTTTAGCTAATTGATAAAGCCTTTTGGTATTAAGCATAATTTTATAATAATTTAAAATATTTAACGTTAATTTTGCAATTAGTAAAATATGGCGTGACGTTACTTAAATTTGCTTTATTTTGTTATCATTGATTGGAATAAATAGAGCCCAATTAAGCCTGCCATTTTTGTTTTACTTATGAAATTTGCTGATTGTTTTTAGACAGATTGTAAATAAAAATACATTAATTTAAAAATTGTTAAATTAATTAATATAAATTAATAATTTTATTCATTTTTTTTCATATATAAAAATATAAAAAAACCTTGTTATTTACTTTTTTCGTTTTCGCAGTGAATTTAAAATTATTTATCCTTTTTGATAGAACGTAGGAAAGCACTTTGAAATTTTAAAATTATAAAAATTTTTCAAAAATAATTTTGAAAAATTTCCATAAATTACACAGTACTACAAAATCAAAATACTTTTCAAGTGACCTAGTGTACGTTGTAGGTCTTGACGAGTAGATCACGATAGTGTGTTTTAAAATTGTCTAAAAAAAAGTGTAAATCTTAAATAACTTTTAAAAAATCTCGTAGTTACTTTGTATGAAGTATAAACAAGTGTATATCATCTTAAAGCTTGAATCTTCTTCTTTCCAAAACCGTAAAGCAATCGAAAATCGGTTGAAAAATGGCGACGTTGTGATTGTGGGAGTGATAGCAGTACCCGAAAAAGGGTTTTTAAGCAATAACTTGCGATTTTGGGGGTGTTAGACAATTTTGAAACACACTATCGTGATCTACTCGTCAAGACCTACAACGTACACTAGGTCACTTGAAAAGTTCTAAATCACTGTTGTACAGTGTTATTTAAAAATTACAAAACTATTTTAAAAAAAAATTCCAAAAATTACTTTAAAAAATATTCTAAAAAAGATACAAATTTTTTTTTATATCAAAATTTTGTTATTTCAAATTTTTTTCTAATTCTAATATTTATCTTTACATTGAGATTTTTGAATATACTATATTTCATTAATTAAAAATAATTATAATATAATGCTAAAAATATGATGCGCTTAAAAATTGTCAGATCTTAAAAATATGAACTTTTAGCTTTGTAGCCATATGAGAGAAAAACTTGAAACTCTTTAATTTTCCAAAAATTATTTTAAAAAGTTTCCAAAAAGTATTCTAAAAAATTTTCCAAAAATTATTTTTAACAATTTTCTAAAAATGATCAATTTTTTTTTTTTAATATCACATTTTTTTTTTAATATCAAATTTTTTTAAATTAACTTTTTATATTAATGAGATTTTTAATGAACTAATTGAAAAATAATTATAATATAATGCTAAAAAGATGATGCGCTTAAAAATGGTCAGATCTTAAATTTATGAACTTTTAGCTTTGTAGCCGTAATTCTCGCCATCGAAAAGCCTTAATTATGAGAAAAGCTTGAAACTCTTTAGTTTTCCAAAAATTATTTACAAAAGTTTCCAAAAATTATTCTAAAAAATTTTCCAAAAATTATTTTTAACAATGTAAAATTAAAATTATAAATTTTTTGGTTTTTAATATCAAATTTTTTTTAAATATTTCACTAATTGAAAAATAATTATAGTTTTGATGATGCGCTAAAAATGGTCTGATTTTAAAAATATGAACTTTTAGCTTTGTAGCCGTAATTCTCACCATCGAAAAGCCTTAATTATGAGAAAAGCTTGAAACTCTTTAATTAAAAAGAAGATTGAATATTTTTATTTAATAATAAGAGATATTACAACATACTAAATATATTTTTATGCAACTATAAATTTTTTGCTCACGTTGGATCTATCTATGGAAATGCACATTAGATCCTAAGATCCAACTTTTACCAAAAACTTTGTAGCTTTGATAGCTTATATCTATAAGATATACAATATATCCAAACTATTCAGTCAAATACTATATGCTTTTCTAGAGGGTATTGAAAAAAAAAACGCCCTGCTCAGTATTAGCTAACTGAATGACTACGACATCGTCTAAAAATAACACTTTATTCAATACAGACCCCCTCCTCAGAAATCTCCGACCGAACATAAAGACAGCTGGTTACAAGTGGAAATTGAATTTAAGTTTGAAAACAAAAGAGTTTTTGTAGTATTGTGTAGTTTTTTTCTGGTGGAAATTGTGTTCAAGTACAAGTAATGCAAGCACATATTATGTATCTGTCAGATACGCGCTATCAAAAACTTGCGTACGCAGATACTACTACAATGTATATATAGCTAGATACTAACTGCGATAACAGGGCTGCATATCCATATTGTTATAGTTGTTGTTATAGTTGTTGTTATTGTTGTTGTTGTAGTTGCTGCCGCGTTGTATTTGTTGTTGGGTGTAAATGTTGCCGCTGCTTTTGCTGGGATACAACAAAGGCGTCTTCTTTATGCTGCTGGGGCTGCTGTTGTTTTTGTTGTCCAAATTGAGCACACCTTCGCGTATAAGACACTCCTTAATGGCCAGCATGTTGCAACACGCACACACACACACTAAGCCTAGTTGGCGTTGCACTTGCTACTATTTATTTTGGGATTTCCTTTTTTTTTTTGAAAATCTTTTTCTTTTTTTTGGCGAGTGCTTCTAAAACTTTATAGTTAGAAATTAAGACACACGCAAGAAAAGCGAAAACTGGCTAAAATTATAATGCAACATATACTACACACACACTTGTATATATCATATATATATACACCTTATTTTTTTTTTAGCACTTTTTTTATCTCTTACAAAAAAGCAACACTGCACTTGAGGCGAAAATAGAAAAGCGCTTTTCACTTGCTGCCAGCGACAACGACAAAGACTCGTCAACTTTACAAGATACTCGACACACAGACAGGCTGTGAATTTTTCACGTTTTCACGTTGTTTTTGTAAATTTTCTCAACAGTGTGTTGTTGTCGTTGTTGTTGTTATTGTTATCAGCGTCTGACTGACTCGGCGCTAAACGTTTTTGCGACTGAATGCGGCATGCTAGACAAAAGTATCTAGAACTCGTCAAGCAGCGACTGCGGCAGCGGCAGCGCAGCGCCAACCACAACACAAACATAACAATGTGTGCAAGTGTGTGTGTCAGTGTGTGTGCGTGCTTTTAATCTTTATCTGTGCACGAACACAACGACAAGAACGGCAACGAAGACGACGACAACGAAGCAAAAGAATTAAAACAAAAACCGACAAAAGGCAAGAGTCAAAGCCGCTTCTCTCTCTCTTGGTCACTCTCTTTGTGGCTATATGTGTGAGTATCTATGTGCGGCCGTTAATCTGCGAGCGTGCAGCTGTGTGTGTGTGTGTGGGCAGAAGCAGCAAAATCAAAACAAAATACTCAAAACAAAACGAAAAACGTGCAGCGGGCAATAACAATAACAATAACAACAGCAACAGAGCTGCGAGCAGCGAATCAAATACAAAATAAAAACGAAAAACTAAAGACGAACCGAAGGCAGCTAAACTTTAAGTTGCAGCTGATCCGAACAGCTGTTTGGTTGATGGATCAGCTGGGACGGCATTGGGTTAAGCGCAAGCTTGCTTTGAGAGAGCTTAAGTTGTTCGTAAGGCGGGATTCTTAAAAGATTGTAACGAATTCGAAGTTAAGAAATAAGAAAATGCTCCAAAGTTGAGCGGTTCGAGAATTCATTGAAATATTAAATGAATCAGAGGGATTTAAAAGCAATATTTACCGATCGGTCTGGCTAAGTGCGTCGAATTTTCGTATAATTTGTTTACGTTCCATAGAAAATATTTTAATATTGCCTCTAGAACGTCACGTTTGACCTCCAGTAAATATCTGCATAGTACTACTTACTATGGAAGCCCTTGGTAATGCCTTAGGTAATTGACTGACGAGCGAAATATAACAAAAACTAGACTCGAAGCGAAATAAGAGGTAAGAAATAAGGCATTTCGACGCTTAGGCTTTAATTATATTTTTATAATACCAGAAAAAGAAAAAGGAATTAATTGCGACTCCTTTACCTTATTAATATTATTATAATTTCGTATGCAATTGGATATGGGGATCTTAAGAAGTCACTAAAAAAACGGCCAAGCTTCAAAGGAGCTAAGTACAGCTTGTTTTTTTTAAGGGGTTCAGCAAAGAATGACAAAAAAGAGATGCGAAAAAAGGAATTTCGACTCTTCGGTTTTAATTATTATATTATATATTAATTTCAAAAAAGGAAAAAAAAATTAATTTCGACACGTATGGTTTATTAAAGTTACTATAATTTCGGATGCAATTGAATATGGAGCGGAGCCTTTAGAATTATTTTCGAGAAAAGGTCTAAGCTTCAAAAGAGCTTCCTATCAGTATATAGTCAGTGTGATCCAAGTGAAAGCAATTATCGTAAGAGTCTTTAAAAGTTAGAAAAAGGCCAATTTGATTTAGAGGAAAAAAGCACAGTGGGAGCCTTAAAATCTGCCAAGATATCAGACTGAAAATATTATTTGGGAAAAAATCTTCAACAACGCAAAAATAAATATCCAAAGATAGTGAATATACTGAAGCCAAGAGACGTTGATAATCTTTTTTTAATGAAAGAAATTCGATTTTTGGAACAAAATCTTGAAATCTTGATTCAGATAAAATTTTTTCTTATTTAAAATGTCAGGTTAAACTTGATTCAA
Source organism: Chymomyza amoena (assembly GCA_037043745.1). Classification (NCBI taxonomy): domain Eukaryota; kingdom Metazoa; phylum Arthropoda; class Insecta; order Diptera; family Drosophilidae; genus Chymomyza; species Chymomyza amoena. The sequence continues at coordinate 217,031 of JBAMAX010000602.1, forward strand.
GTATATAATATGCTCCAATCAAAATCTTTTTTATTTGATTCAAGTGCACTTTAAGAGTAAATAAGAACTAGATACAAGATGCAAGTATCTTGGATCAAAATCTCAAACTCTTGATTTAAGCTTATATAATCTTCAACTTTGGGTCAGCTTAGTCCAAGTACGAGATGTTTGTGGAAGAACAAAAATTGGCTTTTGCACCACGATAACGCCCCTGCTCACACATCGTTGTTTGTGCACGATTTCTTGGCCAAAAACAACACACTTATGATGCCGCAGCCACCGTATTCCCCAGATCTGGCCCCCTGTGACTCTTTCTTGTTCCCTAAACTAAAGAGACCCATGAAAGGATGGCGCCACGCTACGATTGACGAGATAAAGACGGCAGCGAAGGAGGAGCTGAACAAGATAAAAAAATGATTTTTTGAAGTGCTTCGAAGATTGGAAAAACCGTTGGCACACGTGTATAATATCTCATGGGGATTACTTTGAAGGGGACAAAATATATATTCATGAATAAATAAATAATTTTTGAAAAAACACAAAATTCGCGATACTTTTTGAACACACCTCGTATAGAATGCGCTCTTATCTAGATTTTTTGATTTGATACAAGTACATTACGCACTTATTTTAAGAGTAAATATGAACTTGATTCAAGATGCAATTATATTAGATCAAAATCTTGAGAACTTGTTTCCAGAATATTTCATACTCATAATATTTCGACCTTTTTTTATAGAAATCGTTTCTTAATTAAAGAATTTCGGACTTAAAATCGAAGTACTCGATGTGAGATTGCAATTCTTCATTTCAGGACTTTCATGCTTGCACCCAAATCTATAGTGGATTGCCTAGTTCTATGTACTTTTACTTGAAAATTTGTATATCGAATAGTTACAGAGAATAAAGAATTGATCTACTAAGATAATCCAAAAGAAGACAAAGTCATGGGTTCATGGTCTTACTTTAATGTCGACAGCCAAGTCGAGTATTCCTGGGAAAATAATAAAAATTGTCCATTTCGTGGGATCCGTTGTCGCCATTACTGAAGCACTCTATCGAATATAATTATTTAGATTTTGTTGAGTACTTAAGGAAAAATACGACACTTCCTACTCCACATGATAAAAAAAAAATGAAGGTAGATTTTTTACGGCTATCGTACAAGCTTCAAGTGCTAAAGGTTTTTAGATAGCTTAAGTTTCAGTGATACCAAAATCATATACATACAAACATTGTTGAAATCCATAAATCGGAATAATTGTTTGGGATTTTTGGAGGTTAGCACAGAGCCCTGGGGTTTTGGGTAGTTTCTGAACCCAAAATTCGGATGGATCTGCTCAAAATCCGTAAAACTAGCAGCGTAACATGTTAAGTTGATACCACATTTTCTTTTGGGGGCCTTAGTATAGGGTGGGTCAACTGTTGATTTGGTTGTTAAAAACATATAATTCAGAACACAATCGTCTAAAGTGGACGCTCTTCGAAATATGTGTAGTTTAAAGATACTCAATTTTAGTCATTTATCGTTTAACAATCGCAAAATGCGCAAAAGTGATATAGCGTTCTAGAAAATTATCGATCTTTGAAACAAACATAGTTGTGGCTAGTGTCGACGAACCGCTGGGAATACCTTGTTAGAATCTGTATTGACTCGCTTACAAGATTGAGTTGACGCAAACAATTGAAGTCAACGGACTTAGTCCGGATATAAAAAAAGTCATCGAAAATTACGATGATCGCATACGGGCATCGCATTTGGGCTATATTATTTTTAAACTTAAACGAGTCGTTTCCAACTTGCATTTTGTAAATACATAAATTTGCCCAATTTTGGAAAAAAATTGAAAAAAAAAATCATTTAACGAACAAACCAGCAGATGGCCCACCCTATATCATGACTTTTATAAACAAATTTATATTCAAGGAAGGACAAAGAAAAAATGAAAGATCTGTGTCAAAACAAAAGCTCGAAAACAGTGCATAAATATTGTTGCTCGGTACTCCAGCTTTTATAGCCACCAAATAAATGGGACGGAATTGGGTCTTCCTATAATATGTATCGACTCGCAGATGTTCATGCGGATCCAAAAATATATTTACTTCATAGTGTCGGAAATGCTTCCTTTTGTTAATTTTTTGAAGTCATATATTATTTCAGAATTTACGTAGGCCATAAATATACGAGGTGTGTTCAAAAAGTATCGCAGATTTATGAATTTTCGCGGGTTACGCATATTCGAATTTCGATTTTTTTGTGGCGTTATGTTGGTACTCATGTCTTTCACTTATGCCGACAAGCTCGACCATTTTGAATGTTCACTTAATTGTTGACAGCTGCTTTGCTTGCACGTGTTTGGCCCGTCTTCGATTTTTACCTATTCAAAAAAATGGATCAAAGAACCTGTATCAAATTTTGTGTGAGAAATTTAAAAATTCAATTAACACACAAATCAGCAGCTGGCCCACCCTATACACATCTGACAGCTTACTAAGGGTTAAGCGCACATTTGCTCGACTGCATGGCTCTAAAAGAATTTGTTACAAATGTTATTCAATTGGATTTGGTTTTGATTTGTTACGTCTACAGATACCAAGTATTTCCAATGTGCCACTTTTTGTGGCAACGACAACAAGTGAGCTGCCACACTCGAGCCACACTTCGTGCACTCAAAGAACGCCTCATTAACTAACTGCCACATATTTACTGTGTTTACGAGGTTGGGGCAACTGTAAACGATGTGAAGTTCTTGCGGCTTGACGCTGCCAACGACTTCGTGCCATAATTGACATCGTCTTGGTGCATGCCACATGCCCCATGGAAGCTTTTGCAGCAGGTGTCACTGGCATAATGGCAATGCTGGCGCTTGTCTTGATCCCTCAACTAACGGCTGCAAAACGTGATGAACAAAATGTATTAACTTTAATTAGTGATGGGCACGTGACAAATTGTTCTGTCACGCAAAATGTTCACACGAAAGCGAGAAATTATTCAAACAAAAATTTGTTTTGTTTTGTGATTTGTGGGAAACTTCTGTCAGACAAAACACGCTAAAGATTTTTATATGGAATAATTAAGTCACGCCAAACATTTTAATTTAATTTGTAGAGTAAATAAAGTTTTTAGAAAACTATAATAAAATTAAATTTATGTGTTTAAATTGGTAAATAAGGCAGCTTAAATTTTTAAATAGTTATTACGGGTGCGGCAGCCCGCCCATAAAAATATATGACTATCATTAATCAAAACACTTTCAGTTTCCATTAAAATGCTGTTGACATCTCAGGCACATTAATTAAGGTTTTGTTATTTTTACCCATCATTATTATGACACTGCTTGTCACGTGTTCATCCCGAGTGTCAACATGTCGAATGTGCAATATTTTTTGCTTTAATGTTTAAGGTTTGTACCATCCCGGCTTAACCCAAAAAGTAAATTAGCATATCTACATTTCGCCAGCATTAAATTAGCAAACATAATTAATAAATTAATATATTTGGGCCTGCCTTAATTATAAATATCTAAAGTATCTTCGTGGCGCTTGATTGAGCAATTTGCATATAAATGGCAAAAAGAGAGCGCCATATTTTTGATATGCATGAGATGGGGGCAAGACAGGGCAAGGCCACAGTCAGATTAATTTTATTGAATTTATTTCTTTTTTTTTTTTGTTTTCTTTAAATATTTATTTAAAATACAATATGACATCCATGGCTTGACATAGCCATTTAAGAGACGTCAAGTCGTTGCCATATATCAAAAGTCAAATTGTTTCGTGACCTTTGCTAACTGCCAGACAAGCAACTACACTGAGAGAAAAATTATTATCAAGTTTAAATATAAAACATTTGCATAATTGAATTTTTATAAAGTTCATAGTTCAAGATGAAGAAAAATAGTTTTTTCCGAGACACTATGACAGCTCGGCTAAAGTTATTATTTTCTTTTACACTGTAGGAAAAAGTCTAGTGCACTGGTTTTTAAATTCTTTTTTTTTTTGCCTTAAAACTCAAAATTTGTACCATATGTTTTATAATATTGTATTGTAGAAAAAATTGCTGTATTATAAAACGAATTTTTGTGACAGCTCAGCATGTTTTGTGTCACTCTAATTTTCAAATTTTATTTTAAATATTTTTCTCAACAATTTTAAGCCCATAAAAAAGCAATGAAATATTTTATGGGATTTGTGCTTTATCGATATATAAGTAAAAATTAAAATGATGCTCACTATTTGATGATATTACTACTTGATATAATATATTTTTATATTTATATTTTATTGACAGTTTTTCTTTATTTCGATATCTCATCTCCATGATTAAATTAATTTAAACAAACTTAGAAAAAATAAAAAATGATCAGCCTGAAGGCCTACGTTGCTCTGGCTACAAAACTTTTTTATAACTTAGAATTAAATTCTAGTTTATAATTATAAAAAAAAAATTGAATAAAATAAATAAATAAAAACTGATTTTTTTAGGTGTAATTTACTAGAATAGATTTCTATAGTTTTCATAAAATAATATAATTGTTTTTATTATAAAAATTTTAAATCCTTAGGGGATTTTGTTTGGGTAAAAATTTTAAAAACGATCGTCATGCAGGATACAATTTTATTGAGCTGAGGCAATAAGGCTATAAAGCATCTATAATTTTGGGAAAATTTCATTTTTTTTAAATCTTTTTTTGTACTTTATTCACATATTTAGATAACAAATAAAATTAATAAATATTTCTACAAACATCTAGTTTCAACATATTCCTACTAGTGTACAAAAAAATTAAGTAAAATAAAAAAATAAAATAAAAATATGAAATAAAAAAAAATTTGAAATAAAACTATTGACTAGATTGGGAATCGAACCTTGGCCCCAAAACATTGCTACGCTTCGTGTTGCGGTCGACACTTAACCAACTAAGCCAGCCTCCTGCATGACTTGTAACTGAGTGGATTCGATTTCCCATCCTTACAATAATATATTGTAAGTATCTCAGCTGCCTATGGTGCGATTTTAATGATTCTGGCATTAATCGAAAGGGATTATTTCTACATAAAACTTTTGTGTACGCAGAAAAGTTGTAATTTTAAAAATATAGAAACAACTCTACTTTTAAATAATTTGGTGTTGAAAAGGCTGCGGCTCAAGTTTAAGTTCAAGATATCCTAGCACTTATAGCTTTTAATACTTAGGCGATTCGATTTCCCACCCCTACGATAGTATATTGTGAATATCTCAGTTGTCTGTATTGCGATTTTTTGATTCTGAGCATTAATCAAAAGGGTTTTTTACTTCCCACATTTTTTTAAATGCACAAAAGTTGTAACTTAAAAATTATACAAAATACGCCTCTTTGAAATTAAATGGTGGTGGGTGGTGAGGGGTGTGGTTCAAGTTTAAATTTGGTTATTCTTATAACCTTTAATACCTAGGCGATTAGTCGGAAGAGCAGACGGATCAATTTTTTGTTGGCCTCATGACCTTATTGAAGGTAACTTGAATGATTTACTATGTTCCGTTTTCTACTTTACATACATTAATAGTTATACTCGTATAGTACTCCTTTTCTTTGTTATAGAAATTTACATTGGTATTCTGTTCCCAAAATAAATGTTAAACTTGACTGTATAATTTAAAATGTATTAAAAAAAAATTATTATAATTAATTTCCTTAAACGTAGCGTGATATGAAAAAAGAATTTAAAAAAAAATTATTTAAGACCACTTCCCTTTGGTAAACTCAAAACAGTTTAAGGGACAGCAACACTGACTCTATCAAATATTACTACAGCAAAGAAAGGCCTTGCTTGCTGGAGAAAAATACTTAATCAAATAATCAGGAATTGTTTGGGATTCTCTTCTAGGCTTAAAAAAGGGGTTATCGTATTCGGTGGAGAGCGGCGTATTAAATGGAAATGTTATTCTCAAAAATAAGAAGAACTTAGTGCACATATTTTTTGACCTAACTTCGAAACAATAATTCGAATGGAGAAATATTGGTTCATAGGCTAATTTTGAGCCTCCAAGCCTCCAATTTCGTTTAGCTACATAAATAACAGATTTGTCTAGTTACGAAAAACTTATCGATTTTTAGCCTTCTTTGTAATATTCTTTAATTTGTACACATATTTTGAGTTTCCAGGGAATATTTGGATTTTTGACAAAAAATATTCTTAAATGACTCAAAATGCTCCAAAATTAACATACAAAATGTTGTGCTTGTTCGCGGAAATCAGGAGCGAATTTCAGGAGATAGATACTCAAAAATATCTTAGTTTCTTACAAAAGAAAGATACATGTGATACAGTGTTTAAAAAACTTACGTTTCCTGTTTAAAGACGTAGAAATCTCTATTTGTTTTGATTAGAGAGATTAGAGATTATTTCTCTACGCCGTTTTTGAACTTAAATCTGTAAAAAATTTAACCATTTTTAAAATCTTGTCAAAATTTTTAAATTTTCTATAATCATTTATTTTTAGGAAAAGACATAGGTCGTCAAAGTCGTTTATATAGAATTTCGAAAATATAATGTTATAGTTCAATTTAGTATGATTTAGTGAAAATTGCAACTTTGGCATTTTCCGTTCATGGTTCCATAACATGTAGAGTTCTTATACGATATCGAAGATCTTAGACTCTAAATATTTGTAAAAGAGGTCCCTTTCAGCTTAATTCTTTACAAAATTTTTAAAACATTAAATTTTTAATAAATTTTTTTCGGTAATACAAAGCGTATCAAAAATGTGTGTGTTTGCAAAATGGTCAAAAAATTTGGACTTTGGTGGCCTGTAATTTCGAAAGTTTTTACTAAATTTATATATCGGCGAAAATAAGTGAGGCGGGCCACTTTTTCTTTGTTAAAACCATTGTTCATGTGAAATTTGAAATGAATATCTTTCAATTCCGAAGAGTTATGCTTATTTGCTATTTTTCGAAGTACTGTTTACTATGGCGAAAATGCGAGGTGTCATCACGAAAATAAGCATAACTTCTACAATCGACCGAGTTAAATACTTTTCTTTTTTTCGTCCTTTTCAGTGAATTTCCACGCGTAAAATGACATTCAAACTTTTTTTTTTCAAAAGTGGGAGATCACTTTCGAATTTTAAAATCAAAAATGATAAAACATTAAATAAAAATTTTAAAAATAAAAAAATATCTGTTTTTAAATTTTATATTTTATCTGTCATGATAAAAAAAATTCGCTTTAATATCTTTATTCTTTTAGAAAATATAGTCTAAAAATGAAAAACACAATATTCAGTTATCGATAACTCGATAAATAATCGGAATTTCGCAATAAAATTAGATTTAGTTACTACCGGCTAGTAGCTCTACCAAATACGTCTTTAAAATCGGAGAAGGTCGGGGAAAAAGTATTTCAAAAACGGTGCATCAGAAAAAAAAAGTTGCCATTTTCGTAATTCTCGACCCCAAATTACCCTACAAAACACTTTTTTAGGAAGGTTCACTGTTGCCCCTAAATTTGTAAACTGTTGTAGTCTTTTCTACTTTTCGAATAACCTGTGTACTGGAAATTTGAAAATCTTCTGCACTACTTTAATATTTATTTAAGAAAACTATTTATCTACGTATATATGCGCTGAAACTTGGAATTCCTGCATGGATATATTCGCTTAACTCCACCTAAAGCCTTACAACTTATCCAATTCTTCTAGACTAATCAGCAGTCAAAAAGAAAACAATTTCTAAAACGTCAAATATGAAATAATATTAGCTACTATTTGCCATCAAATTTGTTATAAAGCTTTAATTTCTCGCAGTGTATGCACAACTTACTGAAACTATATATCTTTGTTTCTGTGCATGTGCATATAAGTTTTATGGCTAGAAAATGGAATTTTCAAATAATTGTAACATATTTATTAGAGTCAGGCCAAAGGCCACAAGAGCAAGCCGGCCAGCCAGCCAGCCAGCATATGTGGTACATGAGGCGTATACTTGATGCAAAAAATATATTCTTGCTGCCTCAGGCACGTGTGCATAGGTCAAATTGTTAAATGCATGACAAGGCAAAAAGTATCTCTGGCTTGAATTTGTATCTTTTGGTTGTAAAAGGCCAAACTGCTTAAATTTTTGCATAAGGTCAGGCTTAATATAGATTAAGCCAGATAAAAATTCCAAACCAAAAAAACTAATTGAGTTTTGTATTAGCTAAAAGTGCTTCCGTTGTAGGTGGGGGCTCTGAACTATTTTGTTTATCTACAAAGCTTCCTGCTCACTGACAATCGAGTCACTTAAGCTAAATGATATTTGTAATGGAAACCACAAAGCGCCACCTGGCAGCGGTTTCAACTGCATCCGAGCAGCTTTGGATGGTTCATTTGATTTATGAGCGACAAGCAAGAGTAACTAGTTCAGCTACTAGCGCTCCAAATGTATCTTTATGCGTACCAAGTTGTTGTAGTTGTTGTAGTTGTTGTTGCTCTCATTTTTTGTTGCATGTGCCATAAATTGTAGCACGCAAAAGTCAGTCCCGCCCCGCCTTCCGTTCGCATACCAGGTCGCCCACAATTGTCTCGGTCTTTGACCATATTTGCGGATCGCGTATTTCCGTAATGAGCTGCATTCTTTTTTTTTTTTTTGTTGTATCTTGTTTGTATCTTATTTGTATCTTTTGTTGTATTCATTTTACACCCGCTACAATTTAATTATTGAACCGACACTGTGGCAGTCATGGCCAAACATGGCAGCTTGTTGTCGTTGTTGTTGGTGCTGTCGTTGTTGTTGTTGCTGCTGTCGTTGTTGTTTTCGCTCTTGTTGTCATTATTGTTATCTTTTTTTGCGCACATTTTCAAAAGATACATAATGGCAATTATGATGTAAACAGAGACCACAAACTGAGCAGCCATTTTGGCCATGAATGACGCCGTACAGAGGGGCGTATGCGTAATGTTAAGCGTCTAATGAGCTTATTAGGAGGATACCCATGAAGTCGAATTGGCTGGCGAACAGATGCAATCTTTTGTACACTAGACCCATAACAAAATTATTACCATAACCATGGGTAGCATTTTGAGACATAGATAGATGTAGATCTGGAATTATTGAAGCTACAGACAGCAAAGGATGCCTATTTCTTTATATCCAAACCCAAATATGACCAAAATTGTTGCGTCAGTTTTATTGTAAATAAATACCTTTTTCGGTAGAAATAAAATTTTAGAAAACAATTTAAAATGGCTTACCGTTTACAGTTTCAGCTATGGTGCGATTTCCTGCAAGAAAAACAAAAGATTCGAATTAGTTTAAAGGAAAAATAAAGCAGATTCTTAAACTAGGTCAAAAGTTTTTGTGCGAAACCTAATTATCGGTTTCAGCACTAAAAAAATTTTTAAAAGTACAAAAACATATACAAAAAATATTAAAAACCAAAGTTTTTCGAGATACCATTTTGAAGTACTCTTCCTTCGATACTGAGTTTCTATCGAATAATTTTGCATAAAGATTACGCAAAAAAGATATCCCAACAGTTCCAAAAAATAATAAACATTAGAAATATTAAAATCCAGAGTACTTCGAGGTATTATTTCCAAGTAGTATTCCATTGTAAGAATTTTATCGACAGTGAGAGTTTCTATAGAGTAATTTCACGTAAGAGCTAAGCAAAAAATGGCGGACGTAAAGTCGGCGCGGACGACTTTAGGATACCCTGTACCACTAGCTTGTAATAAAGTCCGATTTCTTCACAAAAAACCAAAAACAGAAGAATTTTTACAAAAATGTTTTTTTTGACCGATCATTCCTATGGGAGCTATAGGATATAGTCAACCGATTTCAATAAAATTTGACACAATGCTTAATACTAAAAAAGATCTGAATGCCAAATTTATTTCAAATATCTTTACAAACAAACAAAACACATCGAATTTTGTATAAAAAACGTGTTTTTGGACCGATTGGTCCTATGGCAGCTATATGATCTAGTCAAACGATCTGGATTAAATTTGGTACAGTGATTGGGAACTATAAAAACTTTCGAATACCAAATTTGGTTATGATATCTTTATAAACAAACGAATTATTCATCTTAAACCCTTTTTTTTGTCGAGGTCGTCTCAAACACTCCCATGGGAGCTATATAATTTATTCCCGATATCAAAAAAATAAAATAAACTTGTCTCTACGGATTAATATGGGATCTAATGTGAAAGTTTGTTAACTCTAGCTCTTACCATCTCTGAGATCTAGGCGTACCTCGGTACCATACGGTGCAGGGTATAAAAAATATATAAGTTCATCAGTTTCAGATTTTTGCTGCTCCAAAAAAATTAAATTAATAACATGAATTTTTTTAATAAGAAAAAGAGTCAAGCAGATGTCAAACATTACACATTTCCACAAATTTCAAAAATTCTAATATTTATGTACAATAATAATAAAATTTAAAACAAATAATTGCTATGAAAGATAATAGCACTGGCTACCCAGGCCTTCGGTTAAGTCGTGTTGTTTGAAAATTCTACCAAACTAATTTCTCACTCTTTTAAATGCCTTGCTTCATATTTTTCCTATCACCTTTGACATTTTTGTGTCCTTACTATCCTTATTACTCAACAAAGCACTATCAGGTATATATATAGGTATAAACAGATAAGTGGCCTTTTATTCAATCATTTCCTTTTTCCTTCATTCAATTAAAGCTCTACTCTGATGTACATTCTTCGCTTCAAAGTTACTCACTCTCGGCAAAATTGATGCCATTTATTGACAGTTTTCAAGGCACTCAGGCGGCATACGCACGACATGGCGTATGATTGATGAGAGTTCATATTAAGTATACGCTGCGGCTCTGCAGGTAAATGCATTATTCAAGTACTCAATATTAAATTCAATCAATTCGAGTGCAGCAGAGTCAGTTGACAGATTTCCACTGACCAGAAGGACTTCGAGGAGAGCCTTTTGCATCGGAAGGCACTCATAACAAATGACATGAATAAGTAAAGCGTAGGTGGTGCAAAGAGACAACAAGAGAGAGAGAAAGAGCAGAGAGAGAGTGAAGAGAAAGGGGACGGACTAGTGCTAGATAAACAAACCATAAAAGTGTTTTTGCTTGGCATTATGGTGCTTGAAAAGCTAAAGGTCAAATATGTAGTATAAGTACAGTTTGACAAGCACTGGAAAAGTTTTGTGCAATGTCAGACTACAGAAGAAGACGTCGTTGCTGCGACGCATTATTTAACACTGAAAGTGGATTAAACACACATATTGACACACACTCATACACAAGTACACTCACACATGCACATTGACACCAAGTGCAACCTACTTTCGGTGCAATAGACAACAACAATGACAACAACCAACTGCATCTGTATAGGATCTGCGTTGACACGCACAAAAAAAACCATGTCAATATTAGTTACGCCCATTTAAGCAGTTTAAAAGGCGTCACAAAAATAAACTTTTTGAAAAACAGTTGAGTCAGTATGCGACGGTTTTATACACTTTAATAGTTTGTTCTTGTAGAACTTACAACTGCAAGCAAGCAGTTCAACAAGCAGTTGTTATAGACAAAAAAACATTAAGTATTAGTTACGCCCATTTAAGCAGTTTAAAAGACATCACAAAAACAAACTTTTTGAAAAACAGTTGAGTCAGTATGCGACGGTTTTATACACTTAAATAGTTTGTTCTTGTAGAATTTACAACAGCAAGGAAGCAGTTCAACAAGCAGTTGTTATAGACAAAAAACATATCAATACTAGTTACGCCCATTTTAAAGGCGTCACAAGAACAACAATGTTAAAATTTTGACTGTTATAACAGATAACCGACAGCGCCACACAAACTGCTTGCAAGCTGTTTAACAAGCAGTTGTAAACAAAAAACCATGTCAATATTAGCTACGCCCATTTAAGCAGTTTAAAAGGCGTCACAAAAACAAAAAACAGTTGAGTCAGTATGCGACGATTTTATACACTTTAATAGTTTGTTCTTCCAGAATTTCAAATCGCTTACAAGCAGTCCTTATAGACCACACAACATGTTAATATTAGATGCCGAAATTCGAAAGACGTTATAAAAACAAAAACTGTAAGGGAATCAAGACAATAACCCATAATGGCATACACTGTAATATTGATCTTGTAAAACTTCAAAATTGATTGCAAGCAGTTCCACAAGTGATGTTAACCACAACATAAGCAGTTTGAAAGGCTTCTCAAGATGTGATCAATGTGCTTGAAGCAGTCTAACAAGCAGTTATAAAACACGAAAACATGTCAATATTCGTTCTACCTATTCAATACTGTAGCCGAAAATTCCAAACTGCTTGCAAGCAGTTCAAGATAAAACCGTGATAGTATTATTTAAGCTCATTGAAGGAATTTAAAAAGTGTCACAAGAACAAATATGTGAAACAATCAAGAATGTCCAAAATTGGAATACACAGTAATAATATAAAAAAATACAAACTGCTTGCATAGTGTTTACAAGCAGTGAAGAGGAAGTCCCAAAATGAAAAAATGTGCTACATTCAAGACGATCTTCGACAGTATATTACCGTGAAATATTTTATATTTTATAGAACTTCAATAATTGCTCACTGCGACTTTAGTGCCAAGCTTTTTCTTGAAAGTTAGAACTGCTTGCAAGCAGTCCAAAAGCAAATTGTTAACCACAAAAACCCTACACAGAATTATTTACGCGTAATTAACATAAGCAGTTTGAAGACGTCCTAAAAACAGCAATGTGAAACAATTAAAATGGAATCCTACAGTGGCATACAAACTGCTTGCAAGCTGTTTAACAAGCAGTTTAGAATAAGTCACAAAAAACTGTTGCCTGTAAAGTCGGTTTTACGGGCGAAGATTTTACGTGACAACGTCTTTTTCTCGGTAGAATATTTATTGATATGAATATTATTAAATTGCACAATAATAATTCCTATTTGAGTGATTTTGTTGAGGATAGGACGATGATAGGAGAAATAGGAAATGAAAGGAAGTGTTTCTGCTGTAATGTGTCTTGCGAAGTCAAGTCGATGGTTGTTTCTTTTAACGTAGTTGACTTAGAAACGTTTGATACGCAATCAAGATTATACGTATATTTCATGAAATTATGAAACGAGTTGTCAGACTTTACGTTTTCGTATCTCTTAATAAAATAAAATTTTCTCGGCAGTAGATAATAAATAAAAAGGTATATACGAATGGTTTGACAGAAGAAAGGCCGAACTATGCTTGTTAGCATGCAAACAAAATAACAAAATTTTGTGTTGCTAAGGTAGCGCAGTGCGAGTTTCTATTTGTGCATTACTTTTTCCGCAGTTGTAATGCAGATTTTTGGCAGATCACTGCTTTTCTATTTGCCTCCGCTTACAATCCCTCAAACGAAACGCAGCGCTTGTAATCAATTACGTTTTCTGCGGAGGTAATGCAGTATTTCGGCAGACCGCAGAGGCTATGCGCCGCTGGGGTTAATCAGTTGCGCTCACTCAAACCTAAAAATAGCCACCGCTTTGAGCAGTGCCAGTTTGGTGCTGAGCGCTAAGCGGTGCGGCTGACGCTGTGCGTTGCTTGTTGCTGCGATTCACAAAAAGTCGCTGGTTCGTTTATAGATAAGAGCAGAGCACAAACCAAAAATAAAATAGTTATTCAGTTGCGCTCACTCAAAACTAAAAATAGCCACCGCTTTGAGCAGTGCCAGTTTGGTGCTGCCAACTTATGCCACTTAATGCCACTTATCGTTACGATTATTTATCGCTAGACTTATCGTTACGGTTATCGTTAAACTTTTTCAATGGTGCCTCCCATACAAACCTAATTTAAGACGTTGTCACGTCAAAATCAAAAAAGTGAAACAGTCAAGAGGGTATGTAAGCGACCTTAGAGTACACTGGAATATTTTACTTACAGAACTTCAAACTGGTAACAAGCAGTCCAACAAGCAGTAGATAAACACAAAAACAAGGAAATAATTGTGAAGTACTTTCAATACGATAACCGATAGTGTATTACCATATATAACCATACACTGTAATACTTTTTTTGTAAAGCTTCAAAACTGCTTGCAAGCAGTTCAAGAAAAAACGTGGCACTATTAGTTACGCGCATTTAAGCAATAAGTAAAGACGTTCTGCGACCAAAAAGAGAGCATTTTTCTTGAAATAAATTGATCAGTGCGACTTTAGGGCCAAGTTCTTTTTTCAAAGTTGGAACTGCTTACAAGCAAAACTGCTTGCAAGTAGTTGTTGAAAAAAAGTGGTTCTATTAGTTACGCTCATTTAAGCAATTTAAAAAGTCTCACAAGAACAAAAATGTGAAATAGTCAAGACGGTATCCGACAGTGGCATACACTGTAATAATGAAAAAAACACAAACTGCTTACAAGCAGTCCAACAAGCAGTTGAGAAGTAAAAAGTAAAGGCGCATCAGTAGTAAACAGAACAACATGTCATTATCTAGACAATAACCGATAGTGGCACTCTTAAAATTTTTTGTAAAACTCCAAAACTGCTTACAAGCAGGTCAACAAGCAGATTTAAAATTATATTATATACCTGCTAGAATACCTACCCAATCCACTTTTGACATACTTATAGGCCTTAAAGGCGTTCTGCGACAAAAGAAAATATTGTTCTTGAAAAAAATTGATCACTGCGATTTTAGGCCCAAGTTCTTTTTTTTGACATACTTATAGGCCTTTATTTTAAGAAGATGATGCTCAGATATAGACCATAAGTGTGAGGGTTGAAATTAAAAAACTTTTTTTTAAAAGATTGTACAAAAATTATACTAGAGTATAACCACAGAATTATTCACCTCTGAGATCTACTGCCAAAATGGTTACACCCTTCCATCCACGTCCTTAATCCCCTATCGCACCCTAACAGAGCACAGCGTAAAAACAGTGTTTATGACGTTGTTTGTTTGAGGGTTGCCTGTTGTTAGAATGGCAGTGAAAAACTTTGTTGCAAGTTGCATTGAAAACTTTTGTGGCAAGTTGTACAATGTACATTGGAACAACCAACAAGCAACAACCGAAAACTGCTGCACATTGTAAAAGGCTCATAAATTTGTAGCTTGTTGTTTGGATCTGATCTGGATAGTTTGCCAAGGCTTGTCTGAATGCAGCTGTTACCCGTTTGTTGCAGTTGGTAAACCATTTTGGCCAACACTTTATGAGCGTAATTCGAGGCTGCTTTGTAAAGCCAAATGGCAATGAGTAGCTTGGCAATGGCCAACATAGTCGGAAAATTCTTATCAAGGTCAATTCAGGAAGCTGCGATTCATGCAAATAATACGAGTGAGAGAAGCGATTGAAAAGACTTGATTGAAAGTTTTAAATGACTTGAGAAAACTTTTCTTGTTTGTATTTGGTAATGCAAATTGATGGTCTAAAGATGTCAACAAAAATATTTGGTTAAGAAGCAGCGGAATTGAAATGACATTTGACTTGTAGTTTAGTTTAAAGGAAAGATAAATAAGTTTGATTACGGTATCGATTTTAGAAATAAGATTAATTTGCATTTTGATTTCAGTTTGCAGATCAAATGATTTAAACGGTTTGGTGATTTCCTTTGTAGTTTTAAAATTCGCGTAAAAAAAGCGATAGTGATAATGCTACAAAATGATTAAAGTAATTTAAAAAGCCACGGAATCGTTGGACCCAACACCAAAATCTCTACCGCATTGGACATCAGGCCCAGAGTCTTTCAAGCGGAGATTCATTCATAGAGATCTCCGCCCTTAGTATCCTTCTCAAGGGAACAAGGGGAGCAAACATATCCATCTTTCAGATAGCCAATCTGCTATTAGGGCATTGTCATTCTGGAGCATCTCCTCCAGGATGGTTAAAGAATGCCATAACCACCTCCAAACCCTGTCCGCCCGGAACAAAGTCGTAACTTACCCTGCTCTACCGGAACAAACTCGTGCTATGTTGGGTGGACACTCTGGACACCCTCGACACTCGGGAGTGGATGGTAACACGATCGATGAAGATCTAGCACGACAGGGCGCCTCCACCCTGACTACATCTCCTGCGCCTTTTTGTGGTATTGGTTGGTCCACAATCAAAACCATAATAAATAAATGGGCTGCTGGAGAACATAGGAGATACTGGTTCTCCCTTCCAGGGCTTTGTCAAGCTAAAGTGTTGTCAAACCTCTGGATGCGATCAAGGTCTTGGCAGAGAGGACTTAAAACTCCTGTTGGCATACCTATCTGGCCACCACACTGTTAGATATCATCTACAGAAAATTGGCCTATCCGACTCTTCAAAGTGCAAACTCTGACTAGAAGACGATGAAACCACCAGACGTATTCTCTGTGAATGCCCAGCGCTGGTATGGGACAGATCCTGTCACATGGGAAAGGAACGGATTAGTCTCTTCCATCTCAGGTCAATACCAAGAAAAGACCTACTGCTATGGTACAAAAGACTTTTTGGTTGCAGTGCCCCAACTCTTTATGAGGAATCCTTTTAGGAAAAAAAAAAAGAAACGACTAGAAGAAAGACCTTCAACAACATCTACCCTCTTGGAAGCTTTCCCCCCCTTTCGCACGACATTTATGCTGCACTCTGTTTCTATCTACAACTGCATTCTCCACAGCTTGGTGGTTCAATTAATACTTACAATTAAAACAATACATTCCCAAGACCTGTATGAGCCATAAGATTAACAGCGACAACAACAATAGAAACAACAAGAACAACAGCAACAACAATTTTGTGTCGTTATCCAGCACTTAAACGGACACAAAATGGCAATGGAACAGCTTAAGTCTGACGCAGCACGCGCCTCATTCGAGCAGAGCTCCATGACAGCCAAGTGGAAAAGTAAATTAGCCGCAGACAAGCTGACTAACTAACTGAATGAATAAATGAATTACTGATGGGATGGATGGTTGGACTGATGGATGGATGGATGGATGGATGGATGGATGGACTGTCGGCGGGCTTATTAACTGGCATGACGACAGACTAAGCCAAATAACTTGATCAACAATAATGCAAAAGAAAAAATGAAAACGTTTAGTATAAATTAAATTTCATTTGCAGCGCACAGAGAGCAGGATATGAGCAAGGTCTGGCAAGTTGGCAACTTGGCAACCTGTTGACCAAGTTAATGAGCAAGTGTTGCCAGCTTAGCAAACATAAACACAACATTTGCGATATGTAAATTGTCGAGAGGTGTGTAAAATTAATCATACGCAGCGTAAACAATATGACATTTGCCTAGTTTCGAAATGGAATGGAAACAGCGAATGAGAAGAGCATAGAAAGGCGAATTAAGAAATAGAGTCATAGAGAGAAATACAGTCATAAAGTTTAACCCAGTTAGCTTAGGAGAAGAAACTCCATAAAAGCGAGAAGATTATGATATTTATGTTAACTGTTTGTTGGAGAGTGGAATATGGAAATTGAATAGACATATTAACTTTGCTTGAAATTATTTTTTTTAGAAACTGGAAATGACTCAAGACTCTTTGTATGATATTCCCTAAGATAGAAAACTTCCTTGGCATGAATATTTAAATCTCAAATCTCAATCTATAAGAATAGAATTTCAGTTAAAGATTGATTTTAATAGCTTTTTAAAGTGGGGGATCACTTTAAAATTTCAAAAACTAAAATTGATAAAACATCAAAATAAATATCTTATAAATATAAACATTTTTTTTTTTTAATATTTTATGTCATGGTAAAAAAACGCGTCAATATCTTTATTCCTTTAGAAGATATGGCTTATCAAAAAGTAGCCTAAAACTCGATAAATAATTAGAATTTAGCAATAAATAATCTAAATTTACTTTACTATACTAAAAATCGGAGAAGGTCGGGAAAAAAGGGGCCCGCTTCACTTGTTTTCCCCGATATATATATATTTCTGTCTATCGGCTTATTAGTCTATATGAAAGCTTACTTCTTCCAGATTATATAAACATATTATTAAGGTGAATCAATTTTTTTTCGACATTAAGGCTCTCAGCGATTTTGTTTCTTTCGGTCATTCTAAGCAATTTTGCCCACGAAACAATGGGTCTAAAAGGAAAAATAGATTCTTTTCAGAATATTTAAAACTCGACTTACACCGTTCATTTACAAGGCCAAAAAATATATTTTCTCCAATCGAAAGTCTATTTGGGGGTTTTTGGGGTCGAGGAATCAATTTTTGGTATTAATTATTAATTTTTGAACAAGAGAAAGAAGCTTTCAAAGCAACCAAAAGTATGATCGGAGATGGCTGAAGAAGTCGAGATACGCCTAGAAAGCTAAAATAAAATGATAGCAAACTTTTGGTTAAGACTTTAATTTATTTCACAGAAATAAAGATTATTTTACTATATTTTTCGATATCGAGCACGTATTATATAGCGCCTTTTCATGTCATCTACAGCCGATAAAATTAGAAAGAACCGTCGAATCGACAGTCAAAAGCTTCCCATGATGAGGGTTGTTAGAGATGTCGATATAGACTCCATACTCCAAATAGTAAGAGCTAAAGCAACCAAACTTTCGGTTAAGATTTTAAATTAATTCACGACAAACAAGTTTATTTTTATTTTTCCGATTGAATTATGGTAGACCTTTTATTATATAGCGACCATAACTCGACTGTTTTTGAAGATATCGTTAATAAATTTGTCGATAGCAGTTTAATAGCGCTATACAAAATTGATTACAAATTGGCTAATTTTTTTATTTTTATATTATTTTTTATTGTAGAAGGCGCCTAGAATTAGTCCAAGGCCTTTGTTAATGAAGATATCGTAATGAAATTCGTTATTAGAATTTTGTTTAGTATTTAAACACTAATTGGATTCCGAAAATTTTTTATTATATATACAAAATAATCTTTTTTAAAACAGTAGAATATTGAAATAATGTCAAAAACTAAATAAATATTAGGAAATATTACAATTATAATATTAAATATTCTTGAAAACGCATCGATAACGAATAAACATATATATTTGCTTTATCATGAAAAATTACGCAGTTGGGCAAAACCGTGCTCAAAATGTTGAACCCAGCCAGACGTCACACTCGAACCAAAAATACGTCAGCAGCCTATTTTGACATAACTCTGATTAGTTACTTAGCTTTTCAATCCAATCATTCTTTATTGGCATTCATCCAATTTTATTGTGATTCTACGATTAAATAAGTAAATCAATTCAGTTTTGTAAAGAAATAATATGCTCTTTTGATTTATATTCGAAAATCGATAGGATTTTCAACATATCTATTCTAAATAAGCCAAAAAAAAAATAGGAGGTCGGGTTTACCACACCATTTTAGAAAATCACAAAAATTTACTTTTTTGAAAAATGGTCATCGTATTAAAAAGCCAAAAGCAATTACTAGTTTGGACTTGCAACACTCTTACCCTATATAAGTAGTTAATTCCCATCTAACAGCTGTTAGCAGAAGTAAATAGATTAATCTAAAATAAGCTGGACTGACTTTAGAGTAATTTTAATTTTTTAGAACATATCTGTGCTAAATCAGTCAAAAACTTGGGCGGTCGGATTTACCCCACCAAGACAAAAATTTGCTTTTTTGAAAAATGGTCATCTTATTAGGGGCACACCTTGTGTGAAATTTGCAAAAAATTATATTTTTTTCCATATTTCGATAGGTTATACCTTTAAAAATAACATACTAAAATTTTAAATCGATATCTTAAATAGTTTTTGAGTTACAGCCATTTAAAAGAGTAGCCGCTCGGCAGTTAGAAAGTTGGTATATACCTGAAATCGTGTGTCATTTCAAAAATATTTAATATTTTATTTCAAAAATTTTACTGTGTACTCTCAAAACATGTATAAATATACTCTCAAAATTTTAAATAGATAGATTCACTAGTTTTTTTTTTTTAATTCCCAAAAATTACATTTTTTAGGTTGACACACTAGGTGTGTCCTTAAGCGCGTTTTTCTCGAAACAACATTTTTCGAATTTGCTGGAGTGATTACTCGGAGACAAATGATCCGATCCCTATCAAATTTTTTTTCATCTCCTCTATATAGTTCTCCATACGATGACCCTCCAGTTTTTTGATCTCGAATCAATTGGCAGGCCAAAAACGACCAAAATTTTGGGAAACATTTAACTTTTTTTTTCAACATGCCGCCATTTTGTCAATTTTTTGATTGATTGATTGATTTGATCATCGTACAGACAATATGTTTTAGTTTAACGAGAATTTTTTTTACGTTTTATCAACGGAGAAGGCTGCAATCACTCCAGCAGTGGAGGACCTTTTTTTTGGCGCCGCCGGAGATCGCGTGTCATTTCAAAAATATTTAATATTTTATTTCAAAAATTTTACTGTGTATTCTCAAAACATGTATAAATATACCCTCAAAATTTTAAATAGATCGATTCACTAGTATTTTTTTTTTAATTCCCAAAAATGCCCTTTTTTTAGGTTGTCACACTAGGAGTGCCCCTTAATAGTGAAAACCAATACTAGTTCGGATTTGCATCACATTACCCTTTTTGGCCAAAAACAACACACTAATGATGCCGCAGCCACCGTATTCCCCAGATCTAGCCCCCTGTGACTTTTTCTTGTTCCCTAATCTGAAGAGGCCCTTGAAAGGACGACGCTACCCTACGATTGACGAGATAAAGACGGCATCGAAGGAGAAGCTGAACAAGATAAAAAAAAATGTTTTTTTAAAGGGCATCGAAGATTGGAAAAACCGTTGGCACAAGTGTATAATATCTCATGGGGATTACTTTGAAGGGGACAAAATAGATATTCATGAATAAATAAATAATTTATGAAAAAACACAAAACTCCCTTTACTTTTTGAACACACCTCGTATGTTTTCTTATAGGTTCATAATTTTGAGCAGGCAACACTGCTCTTTCAGCTTTTTGTTAAGTTTGCTTTGACATTTCATTATGGATAAACTTTAACCAGAGCAAAGCTTGCGAATTGCTGAAATTTATGTATTATCAAATAATGGTTCCGTTCGTCAAACTTGTTCAAAATTTTGTTCTTCGATGTACCCCATTTAGGTTGAATGGATACGTAAATAAGCACAATTGTAGTATTGGAATGAGGATAATCTATTATCAATTATCGAAACTCCATTAAAAAAAATAAATAATTCCCTGTTAGACCCCTTGGAGGAGGGGCATAGGGGATCTCTATTAATAACTGTTTGAACAGAACAGGGACCTACAGTTTATAGCCGTATCCGAACGGCGGTGTCTTTAATTAATAGAGACTTTCGTAGCAAATAGCGTCTTTGAGCTAGCCAGTGCTAGGCAAATGCACCAGTTCGGGGAATCGAGCCCCCGACCTTCGGCTTTAGAGGAGAGTACGCTACCTCTTACGCCATCGAAACTCCATTACATCCACTGAAAATTACTGTCACTTATCTAAGTCGATAAACCGAAAACAATTGAGCACCTGGAAATTAACATTCGAAGAGTTATTAGCGAAATCCGGCGGCAAATGCTGCAGAAAGTTTGTGAAAATAGGTGTTCCAGATTGCGCCTCGAACGCGCCAGCCGTGGTAGAAATCATTTTTGAACATTAATGTCATAAAATTTCTTATATAGTACAATAAGGCCCCTTTCACTGTTATTAAAAATATAAAATGTATATATTATAACATATTTAAACTTGTGTAACTCTAGATCAGAGATCATTTTCAAATATAGATAAGAAATCTTTTTATTGAAACCTTATTCGGGATCATTATATGAACTTTTCTGCGTTTTATTTAAATTGGTGGTTTTAAAAAATCACCCTTTATTTATTTCTCCGTTTAGCTGTAAGCAGCAGTTCCAAGTTAATAGACTATTCTAAAAATAGCCCGACTATCTATAGAGTGACTTTAACCATTATATTAAGACAGAGTTCAGTGCGACCGTAGCACAATCAGCTGATTAATGTTTGATAAAATTTTGACGCTGTTTGGCCACACTGATGACGTCTTCTATGCTATGTTTGCACTCATCTCTCATCTGACAGCAAACAAAACAACAACAATGGGCAACAATTTGCATTTGTTGTTAACTCAAATATTTAGCCAGTCATGTTTGGCAAAAAAAAAAAAAAACATTGTTTAGCCAGTAACGGAAATCAACAAACAAAAAAAAAATTTACGACACCAAAAATGGTGCGGATTTTTTATCTTTTTTTTTTTGTTACTTTTTTTTTGTGAAGCGGAAATGAATTTGTTTACGCAGCTTTTGGTTGGTAAAACTCATTTGAGCAGAAATGCTAAATTAATATGTATGTGATGGTGATTGTGTGATGGTGATTGGGTGGAGTACATAGATGAATATATAATGTGCATATAAATGACTAATGAAATTTTAATAGCAACAACAAACAACAAATTGCAAAACTTTTCAAATGTTTTCATTTTCCAGCAAACGTATTAGGGTCAAGTTTGCTTTTACACTTGTATTGTTTTGTTCATATATATATTATTATTATATGCTTGCTATACATAAGTTATACATATATGCCATTGTGTAATGGTAGTTGTAGTTTTTTCTGACATTTCTATGCGTTTTGTTGCTGTTGTTTTCAATTGAAATTTTAACGTCAATGCACATTGCAAATTACGTGGCCCTTGAAGGTGACAAGTCAAGAGAATTGCACATAAAGATGATGACTTGGCATTGTACAACACTGTCAGCTCGAGCTTGAGCCGCTCAAGGGACGACACTACGGGGCACCGGGGCACTCGGGAGTCAATTACATTAACTGCTGAGCCAGCAAGAAACAAATAAAAATAAAAAATAAAATTACTACAAAAAATATAAACAAAATGCAAATGAAAAGCGCAATTTTTGAGGCAGGTAATTTTTGCAAGTAAATCGCAAATTGGTTGGCGTCAGATTTCCAAATCCGAATCCAAATCATGCAAATTGACACTAGCAAAAAATGCATGAAAAATTTTATTATATAAATAAAGCGAAGGAGAAGCTTTAATGAAGAATGCAACGACAACGACGACGATGATGATGATGATGATGTTAATGCTGCATATTTTTATAAAAGGTCTCAGTTCAGCTGAAGGTGACGTAAATTTTTGCTTCTCAAATCTGAAGATGTTTCTATGTTATTATGAGAAAATGCATATAGAAAAAAAGCTTATTGAATTTAGCTCGAAAATGCAACATGATATGAGGGAAAAATTAAGTTGCGTTTAGTTTTGCATACCATATTTATTTATATAAATAATTAGTGGGCCCGTCAGAAATTGTCCTGCCCAATCTGTTAGAATAATCTTAAAATGAATAAGCATCATAAGATTCTCTAATCCGCGTCATCTAGCAACCTGTGAGGTTCTCAGATTAGTTTGCAGCTCAATTCAGTCCCGCAAACTATTAGATAAATGTCATGCTTAACAAGCTAGAAGTGACCGAATTTGTCACGTTCATTGCAATCTTCACGTTCCTTGACAGTTACGATTAGATTAATAATTGATTTCATTCGGTGCATATCTTCCAGAAAACCTTCGTATTGATACCTCATGTACACGTGTAAGTCCGATCCGAAATCCGTTGACGCGTTCATGAGACCATCTGTAACGCATAAAACGTAAGTTTTTTATATATGACAATATCAACTAACTAAAAATATTAGTCAATCTGATAATGTACACAATGCCACACTATAAAAACATATTAAAGAATTTGTCCAAGACTAAAAGATGCTAGGAATAGAAAAAATGTCCGATTTCAGACCTACTCAATAGGCGACAAAATTTCTGAATTGGCTAGTTTCGGAGGAGTTTGTAATTAGTAAAAAAAGAAATGGCGTACGTAAGTCGTGGAGACTTTAAATACCTTGTGCCACTAGCTAGTAAAATCGTTCCCTCACAAACCAAAACAGAAGAACTTTCGAGTAGAATTTTTTTTGACTCATCGTTCTTATAGCATTGCACCAAATTTTATTAAGTATTTATGATTAATATTTCGTTGCGTCTGCTTAAACATATTTATAGATCTCAGTAAACATAGCATTTAGTGACAGTCAATACGACTAAAAATTAATTATTATTTCACATAACTCTAAAATTTTGTTTAAATTGTAAAAAAAAAATGTTAATACTAATTTGCTTTTATTTGCTTCGGCTCCTTAAATCTCTTCATCGCTAAAGGATTACAAGTTTGTTGCGCCGTTATGGCACCCAGGGAAGGATTGTCGCCAGCTTTTACGGAACACCGTCCATCATTACGAGGGCAGCCGACGCAAACACAAGGCAGCTGTCCTAGCAACAAAATGCTTCCATTTTATTAAATAAAGCCATTTGGAAGTTGGGGCACCAACTGGAATAGGGATTGTTTGCGACCTTATGAGCCACAGGCTTGTATAATGAAAATCTACAATATTAATGTACCTTGCATAAATAAATATTTAGTCTAAACAAAGATATTACTCTAACTAGTGTCTTATTTAGGTGATGTATACCTTCATCTTAGCATTCTAAAATTTATAAATTTTTACCTATTCTTTCTCATCTGCTTTTAAACTGGTTTTTGCGATCAACTGTATTGCGTGCTTTAGTGAGTGGGTAAAAACCAAAAAAATCGCTATTGCTGGAAAAAGAGAAAATTTATCGAGATATGTTATCGTTAATTTTTATCTGCCCTAGGATAATGTACGTTTTTTTGCTCAAAATTTAAAGTTACTTAGCTTTTCTCCGAGATACTTTTGTTCCTTCAGACAGACGAAAAGACAAGGCTTTTCGTGCTTATCGAGAACTTCTGTTTTTAGACATTCTTTTTTAAAGAGATTTGAAATAACTCAGCGTTGAGAAATTTAACAAAATCTATCTAAGTACAGTAGCAAAAGCAGAGTTTCGTCTGAACAAAATACTTAATGGATGAAACTTTCAGAGATTGTTAGGGAAGGACCTTGTTCTAAGTGTCAAACCTGGTTTTTTTATTTGTGAGTGGTGGAATGGCACCAACACAAAGTCCTTTGCGTTCCCTGAAAGTTTCATTCATCCATTTTTCCAATAGACGCGTTTTTCGAGCCTTCGTTTATTGTACTTAGAGTTATTTTAAAGAAAATAATTTTAAGAATCTAATCTCTTAGAAATTTAGTTAGGAAATTCCACTTAATTAACTATTCTTGTAGCTCAAGAATTTAATTCAGGTAATTTTTCAACTGCTTTTTCTTAAAAATTACGTTCCACATCTTATGTTTACTTATAATATAAGCGGAAAAAAAAAAATAATTATAGGTTTTTTTATCTTTAGAGTTTATGTAATCTTAAATGTTCACTTAAAGGAAAGATTGCCTGCATTAAAGTCAGGCCGGACGACTATCCTGTATCCTGTACAACCACATTGCACCAAACACCTTTTTTGGGCCGATCAGTCAACCGACCTTGATCAAATTTGGTATAGTGCTGGGGATCTCTTCAAACCCGAATGCCAAATTTAGTAACAATATCTTCATAAATAATGAAATTATCCATTAAAAACTTTTGGTATTTTTCGAAGTCATCTAAAATATGGGAACTATAAAATGTAACCTCGATGTTATAAAAAAAAATAAACTTGCTCCCTAGTGAATAATTGATAAGGGATCATATCTGAAGGTTTGGGTGCTTCTCTAGCTATTAGCATCTCTTAGATCTAACCGTTCATACAGATAGACGAACATGGATATATCAACATCTCTGGTCAACCTGATCATACTATAGGGTACTTCGAGGGATCTCCGATGTCTTCTTCTGTACGATTGCACAAACTTTATATACCCTTTCTACCATATGACACAGGGTACAGGGTATTAAAAATATATTTCGGTGAAAATAAGTGAAGCGAACCACCTTTTTTCCGACTTTCTCCGATTTTAATAATTTTAACATATTTGGTAGGGTTACTACTACTAATAATAACCACGTCAAAGTTTATTGCAAAATTCCGATTATTTATCGAGTTATCGTTAACTGAATATTGGGTTTTTCATTTTTAGATAATTTTTATATAAGCCATGTCTTCTAAACAAAAACACAGATATTAACGCGAATTTTTTTACCATGACAGAAAAAATGTTAAATTTAAAAAAATTAGAATTTTTTTTAAGATTCTCAAGATTGGAGTAGGTCGGTAAAAAAGCGGCTTGCTGCACTTATTCTCGCCGATTTATATACAGCTAAAAAATGAGAAAAAAAAGCATTGATTGTTATAATAACCAAACAAGGACTCAGTTCTCCTAACAAATTTATAAAGGTTGTTTTTTATAGGGTCCGGATTCTTAATTTGAATAAAAGACAGAAAAATGCAAGTAATGATCCCAAATAAGGTTTTAATTGAAAGATAATTTCTTATCATTTAATATTTTAATATGATCTCTGGAATGTGATCCCCATAAGTTGGTTATTAGTATTTTTGAACAAAAAAAAATCTGAGTTCCTCCATCTGTATGCTGAAGATAATTCAAAGAGATTTAAAAATTCTCTATGGAGTTCCCTGATCAGTTTCTTTTTTTAGAAGTAAACAAATATTTCTGTAAAGTTTCGTAACGAACACTAAGATTTTAAAGGAATAGAGGAGTTAGAGGAATAGGAGGTTCTAGAAGAGTCCGCATTTTTTTAGTTTATTCAGTTTCTATGGGACCCTTTGCCCCAACTAGAAGCCTAATTTGGGACACTAACTAAAGAGGGCCGTCTCGAAATTAGTCGACCTGGGATACTAGTGTTAATAAATGTTTTTCTAATTTACAAATCATAACATAACGATAACGATAACGCTTACGATATCGGTAATGATGATTTCTTCCGTGCAGGCAAACCCACTGGGAGCATTCTCTATTAATAGCGTCCAAACTTTGGGCATTGCAAAATACTGCACTTCCTCACTCAAATTTATATTTTCGAACATTTTCCAATACTGTTATGCGAAAAAGCCTAATTCTGGGATGGCTTTCCTTTGCCAATGTCGGATAGTCCTTACAATGTGATA
This sequence comes from Chymomyza amoena, assembly GCA_037043745.1. Classification (NCBI taxonomy): domain Eukaryota; kingdom Metazoa; phylum Arthropoda; class Insecta; order Diptera; family Drosophilidae; genus Chymomyza; species Chymomyza amoena. The sequence goes on from JBAMAX010000602.1 coordinate 243,968, forward strand.
GAATTGAGACAGGAAGTAATGCGTATCTTTTGCTGAAATTTTGGAAATCTAGATCTTATAGTATCCAAAAACCGATTGATCATGCGATTAGAGATTGCTATTAAAATGGCAAAAATTACGTAAGGTACACCCCTTTTCCTTAGGGTACAGTCTATCCAAAAACTCCAAAATGCATTGAAAATCTCACTTTTAACATTTTCATCGTTTTAGCTACCACTTAATGGTCTTATCTAGTTTATAGCTTACGTTTTAGAAAAGCTACTACCAAAAATTGTGCAAATTAAAAAAAATATATCAACTTTTATACCAAAAAAACAACCCAACTAATAGATACGCTAATTGATTTGACAATAAACAATCAAATTTATGCAAATCTGCCAATTAGGAAACAAATAAAGCTTAACAAAAGTCAAATCTAAAGCGTTATACAACACTGCTGCTAAAAGAAAAAAAGTTTCCAGTGCAACTCTGAAAAAATTCATAACAAATGAAATGCAAAATAATCAATGAGCAAACAACTTAATCATGAAGTTATAGCCGAAAGCTGCTGCTGGCTGCATCTTTTTCGTAGGCATATTTATAAGCTAATTAACAAGCCATGACATAATAATCCGTCCCATGGAGTCGTCTAGTCTAAGCCAAGTTAGTATAACAAGCTGTAATAATTAGTTGGTAGAGAGAGCAGAAGCTGAGTTTGTTTTTATATGCAAATTAGTTTAGCGTTGATGACGAAACGAAAACTGGCACAAAGTTTTTGCAGTCTTCAAAAGAAAAGCGAAAACAATGCCAAAAGCTTGGAAAATTTATAGAAAATGGCGACGGTGAGAGGGGCGGAGAGAGGGGCAGTCAGTAGCTGCAAGAAAAACGCATTAGCTTAAAGTGTAACAATAATTTGTTTTGTAATTATGTTGATGGTAACTTTTTTTTATGGCCAGTGATTTGCCAATTGGAAAACTCGGCCAGTCGTTAAGTGTGTAGGCAGGTGCACAGGAAAATGAAAGAAAAATAAAACGCATTGTGGAAAATGCGAGCAGTTGCGGGAAAAACTAGGCAAATGGCATCAATGGCTTTGATGGCTTTGAGTGGCTTTGCTGGCTTTGGCAGAAAACAATTTTCGATTTGAAACTGACGCCATTTATGCGACCGACTGCAAAACGGAAGTGGCTGCCATTGCAGTGAGTAACGGTTTTTCTACTCTTAGAGCTTGTTTGCCGTTACAGTAAACTCACGATAATTAGAACTAAATGGTTTTGTGTAGGCGGAGCTGCATTTACTAAACTTTTGCAATTGGTTTTTATGAGGGCATAAAAAAAATTGTAGAAAATGTTTGGGCATAAAAGTTGTGGCATTTAAAGTTTTAGTGGTTTTTGGGTTGTTTGTGATGTTCCCACGAACTTATATAAGAGTTTTCTAAATTTAAAATAGTAGATATTATGAGAAATTTTGTATACGTTAAAGTCAATCTGAAGCGTATAGGACTTCAGTTCTAAACTTGCATTCAGTTATCTATACCAACCTTAGGGTAAGTTTGCATACTAAGGTATTTATTTATTGCAACATAGAAAAGGAAATCTCAGAGTTAATTACCAAAAAAATATAACGTTGAGCACAGGCTCAGACGTACAGACGTCTCAACTCCTAAATTCCGAAGACTAAGAGCTAGCATACTCGAAATAAACATTAGGACTCCATTTATATGGTATTCTTAGGCCTTTTCCCCTGCACCCATCGATCTACCTTTAAACCTGCACATAAATACGTCAGTGTGGTACCGATTGTGTTTTTAAGCGTGAATGTATCGAGCGGAAACTTACACTAAATGTTAGCTACACCCAATACGGTGTGCACAATATAACTTTCAACTCAAATCATGCAGATGAAAAAAGGAGTTAGTTTGAGAAATTTGTGAAAACGTATGCTACATAGAGAAGGAGATCTCGGAGTAAGTTTAACTCCAATCTAGTCTGAACTCTAAAATTTTGGCGACTAGAAGAACTAAAATTATCAATCGTTAGTCACATTAGAACAGCATTTATTTGTTATTCTTCTCTCTTGCTCCCGCTGCTTATCTATATATAAATACTTCACAAAAAAAAGTAAAGTGTGGTACCGATTGTGTTCGTATGCGTGTACGTATCGAGCCGAAACTTACACTATATGATAGCCACATCTCATACGGTGAGCACAATGTAACCTTAATAATAATTTCCTGACTGACTATCTTGTCAGTCGCCCCTTGGGGAAATGGGGAGGGATCTTTGCTAATAAATGTTCAAAGAGAACAGGCTTCTATCGTTTATAGCCGAACCTGAACGGCGGTGCCTTGAATTAATACAGATTTTCTTGGGCAAATAGCGTCTTGGATCCTTGATACCTTGAAAGCATGCAGGTGAAAACTCATACGAAGCATTAAAATGTATCATGAAAAGGAGGAACCAGAGCAACCCCTGAACAACAATTCACTTGATATTATTTTTAACTTTGTTGTTCACATTTGCTTTAATATTTCATGGCATTATTTCTTTCTTGCAACAATTTTTTTAAGATAAGTTTGAAATTTTGGATAAATTGCAATTACCCATTGTTTAAATTAAGCAATTTGTTCAATACTTGATACTACATTGCAATCAAATTTTATATATTGCTAATCCGATATTTCTTTGCCAAATTTGCCAAGCAAACAAAAAAAAGTCGAATTTAACACAAAATTTCGGCTTTTTGACCGTATGGTCCTATAGGCGCGTTATGATATTGTCAACCGACTTTCATCAAATTGTGAAAAAATTTTGGGAAACTCTAAAAGACTTTTAAATTTGGTATCGATATCTTATAAATAACCGAGTTACGCCCTAAAAAGTGTTAGTTCGATCGGTCCCACGGGAAGCATATGAGATAGTCAACCGATTTTGATCATATTTGGTACAGTGCTAGGAAACTCAAAAATATTCCTAGTGCCAGATCAACAAAATATTATTACACACAGGTCTTGTCAGTTGTTACTTCTAAGAGTGCTACATAATGATGAGACTGGAAGGACAGATTACAAAAATACTACATAACCTGTACATAACCACAAAAGCCCGAAAAACTCAGTTTTTCGGGTACATAGTATCATAATCTCAAAATGCTGACGTGATGGTCAATTCTGACCTGTGATTCGGATTCTACGCAGAAAATCATCTCGGAAATGACCCTTAGCTTTTCAACAACTAAACCATGTGGCCTGTGTTACAAAAGATTTAAAAAAATCTCAGTTTGACAGATACGCCTTGTTTTTTTTTTATGTCTATCATCAATGTAACATTTTATTAGTTTCGACGCTTGCTTTTTATCGGCAATAAACTCTTTAAGGATGGAACAAACCATAGATATCTAGGATTCATATAAGTTTTCATACATTAACTTGATCTAAAAATAAACAATATTCCGTCGTAAATAAGTTACCTCGGTGACCAACCGTAGTATATGCAAAGAAGTGTAAGAAAGAAGAAAAAAATTTCGAAAAATATGAAAATTTATGGAACCAATAGGTAGAAGAAAAGGTCCATTATTTCTAGAAAAGAAATTTCCCTGTCGAATGTTATTGATTACGTGACAGACTACCTCCCTCCGGGTTGAAAGACCCAGCGTGGTATTTTCAAGACCCCTATATCTTCCTTAACGGACTACGTAATTTGGGTACGTATAAATAGCGACCTCGATAGCCAAGCGACAGTGCACTAGACTATCATCGCAGAGGTTCTGGGTTCGAATCGATAAGCATGGTAATTCCCACATTTCCTATTTCCCTAATTTTTCGTGTGTATTCTATAACATTATCCCAATATCACTAAATTTTGAAATATATAAAAATGATTCTTCATATAAAGTATTTGACTTTTGATAATTCGTTCATCGATCTTCACAACTATTTCATACAGTAGTCAGATTTGGATCTAGAATATTTAAATCTGGAGTACAACAAAGTAGCTTAATAGCGATATTTTAAATATAAAAAAGTTCCTTCATACAAAGTATCTGATTTTTGCCGATAGTTGCCGATAGTTAAGGGTTGATAGCCTAGCGACAGTGCACTAGACTTTCACCCAGAGGTTTTGGTTACGAATCCCTCGATAAGCATGGTCTTTTAAACTTTTCCTCTATCCCGAATTTTTCCTGTCTATTCTATAACATTATCACTTACTCCCATTATCGGTATCACAAAGGGCCTGTTCTTGGCTTAAGTGAGTTGGGACGCTAAATCCCAACTACCGCCTTAACCTAGTAACTTTGGGAATTGATAGAAGGAAATAAAATAAAGGGGCGTAAAATTAAATCAGTCCAGTACTAAATTAAGCATATATTTTTGAGTTTTATAAAATTTCGGGACTTTAAAAACTTAAAGAATAACCACGTTAAGAGCAATATCTCTTACTTATATCTCGCACTTGAAATTTTGACCTGTTCCATCTATTGAGAGTTCACTGTATGCAGTTATTATTACAAAATATGCGATTTATTGCTGAGCCCTGGTTATGGCAGAGTGGGTTGTTTTAGTGACATATCGTTTATATACAGCTCGTTTCATTTTTTTTGAGTTTTTGTGCCACATCGAATACTCTAAGCTGCACATTAATGGGAGAACTGTACAAAATTCAATTGGAAAGCAAAAAATTCTTGGAAAACTAAAGTTAATTTATAGTGCTGATATTTTGGCAAGTCGTTAACAAGTCTAATCAAAAAAAAATAGAAAAAACAACAACAAGTGACATTCGCTTTGAACTGTCATCAAAATCGCATTAGGCACAGTCAGATAGATCTCTCTCCCTCTCTCTCTCTCTTTATAGCCTGTCTACCGTAGCTCCCCCCCTTCTCCACTCTCTGCCAAACTGTCTGCAAATTGTCTGGCATAGATCGGCCACAAAAGCTAACCAAGCATAAAACTGGTTACATTCATGTGACAACAATACAAGTTTTGTTTGGGTCGCCTGACAAAAGGTCGCTGCTACAGCGACATGCTTGACTGCTTTTGGGGGCTGTCAGGCAGCAAAAAACGCGCGCCTTGTTGACAGCTGTCAAAGGACATTTTAAGTACCCAACATTTTTGGGGCCACACTCTAGTTTATTATCAAAGGACCAGGCCAAAAATCTTGGCGTGTATTCAAAATAGGCTTAAAGTGCTTATGGCAGTAACATTTCTTGTTGTTTGTTTATTTAATAGACCTTCCGCTTTTATTTATTTATTTTATTTTATTCGACTTTTTTTTTAGCTCTATTGAACTTGGCTAATGCGTGTCAGTCAAGCTTCCCACTCGTTCCTATTGATATTGTTGCTATTGTTGTCGTTGCTCTTGGCAGCCATCAGGAATGACAAGCTGAACGACGCCATTGACGCTCCATTGACGTAAAGCTGACAATTGTTACAACTGGGGGGTTATTTTTTGGGAGAGAGTGTATGTGGGGGCGAGGGACTGGGGGCTTGGTTACGGTCTGGGGAATAGGTCCTTCTTCAGTTGAGTGACTAGACAGTTAAGGACACTTCATGTTATATTTGCATTACGGACTGGCTTACAAGCCCAAAGCCAAACGAGGTTAGCATTGACGTCGAAAAAACTTGCGCATTTTGTTAATTCTATTTAAGGACTTATCGATTGAATTAAAAAAAAAACAAAAAACAAATGAGTGGAACCCAAATAAACTTTAAGCTTAAGGGAATGAGCGGGCATAGGGGTATTCATTAGGTCTGGCAGGTATTGTAAAGTGTAAAGTGGAAGTGTCTTAATTTGCTAATTTATGAGAAAAATCCTAGAATTTTAATGATTTTTTTCCTTTAAAATTTAATTATACATAAACAAAAGTTTACAAGATATAATTTTGACATATTAGTTTTAAATCTTTTTAAAGCTTATCTCTATTAATTGTACCAATATAATTATTATAATTTTTTTTAAATTGTTTGGAACTTTTGGAAAATTTTTTTAAAATATTTTTCTATCTCAAATATGGAAAAAATTAATCAACATTAGTCATGTCTGTAAATGGCAACTCTGCTCACATTAACTAAGTTAGTTTTATAACTTTCAGCTCTTGTATGATTGCTCAGCTTAAAACTGCTGAAGAAAACAATTTATCCTATATCATTTTGAATAATTTCGATAGAGAATTCCTATCAATCACCGCTCAATTTGAAGCGTTTTTTTTTTATATTTAAAGAAAGTCGTCTATTAAGCTTAAGTGCACCAAATGGCACACAAAGGACTTCTAAAAATGCTTATAAACGCTCTCCCTGATACACGCCTACAATAATTATTTTAATACCCTGTACTCGGTTGTAAATTTATATATATTTTTGCTGACTGAGTGATTTCATCGTATAAATCATAAAATTTATGGCTTTTGTGAATCATTTTCCTGGCAACTGACGCACGCAAAAGACACAAAGACGGACCTGCTCCCACCCGTTCTACCCAATTACCAAAGCACAAAATGTCAAGGTGCAACAATGTACGAGCAAGAAAAAAATGGGAAAAAAAGGTTTTCCGCATTGAAAATGAAAGCAAGACGGCGTCATATAATAATACAGAAACACAGTTAGCTGTAGATTTATTAAACGAATGAAAGAATCCAAAGAAAAGAAAGCAAGCGTAAGAAATTCACAGATGCAACGACAATAACTTTGATGATGAAGATGACGGTGATGATGTTGCAGATGATGATGAAATTAATGTTGAAGATGTTGAAAATGATGCAGATAATGAAGTTAAGGATGTTTAAAATAAAGATGATGCTGTTAATGTTGCAGATGATGATGAAGTTGTTGACGAAGATGTTGCTGATATTCTAAATAATAAAGTTAAAGATGTTTAAACTAAAGATGATGATGTTGTTGCAGCAGATGATTATGAAAAGACTTACAATAAAAACAAAATGCTGAGTGGGAAGCTTGTCAAGAGCTGTATGATTTGATATAAAGGCAAAACTAAAGAACAAAGTCAGTTTAATTTAATTAAAAGTTGAATTTGAAAAAAGAGATAAATATTGAGAGAAAAGTTTGCTTGTTTTAAAATGGGTTTGTTCTTGCTGCAGATTTTCTGCACTCCAATTAAACTTAAACAGTCGAGTTGAGAGTGCCACAATCCAAAATTTTTGACAAACTGAAACAAACAAAAACAACAACTAACTATATAAAGCTATTTACAACTTGTATATATGTATATTTGCAGCAAAACTCTCTATTTTAATTAAGTTGATTAAAAATTAAATGTTTTTAATTATGCACTACCGCATTGTAATTAAATAAAGCAGTGCTGCGTTTCAGTTTCAGTCAGTTTGTATATATTTTTTGTTTTTAGTTTTTGTAATGCGGTTTTTATGCCCTTGATGTTATGTGGAGTATTGTAAATTTCCAAGGAAGTTTGTACCATACTGTAGAAGACAGGGGCATAGTTGAGGAAGAGATGCATCCTTTTGTAGCTAAAAAAAGTAGCTATTATGCGTTTAAACTGAAGTACTGGCTTTAAAGACTTCTAGTTCTTAAATCAATATTTTTTTACAAATTTCTAGCAAAGTTCACAAAATTTTTCCAACTTATGACTATCAGGGGTGCCACAGAAAACCAATTCGATTTCAATTCCAATTCTTGGTGCCACAGACATGGCTAACAAGGGTTTTAAAAAACCAATTCGATTCAATTTCGATAGAATTCCAATTCTTGGTGCCACATACATGACTATGAGCAGTTTTAAAACCGTTGTTAGCCATGTCTGTGGCACCAAGAATTGCAATTGCATCGAAATTGAATCGGATTGGTTTTCTGTGGCACCCCTGTATATAAAGCTTCACTAACGATTGAAGAACTGTTTTAAGCGGAGTGTCTAATTAAAAGATTATAGTTTTTTTTTTTGCTTTATTATAGTTTTAAAAATTTAAAATATAAGAGAAGAAATTAGGTTTTAAAGTAGTTTATCTCAGGGTACGCTTTCGTTTATAAAAAGTGCTCCAACTCACGGTTCGAAAAGACGGTTTCAAAATTGAAATATCCGAATATGGTTGACAGTGGAGGTAAAGGTTATTTGATAAAAACAATTTCACCATTCAAGGAAAAGGATTATTTTGAGCCCGAAAACACATGACGCAAATTCACTTTAAGCAGAGTATACAAAATTCGGCAACCCAATAGCCCAATGATAAGCTATATGCATCTTTAAAGCATTGAAAGTTTGCTTTGCAAAATTTTACGCAAAACGAGGGTAGCGCTATAGCTTCTTGGAACAAAATTTAAGCTGCAATTTGTATCACAAAAGTTTTAGATCTTTTACGCCGTGTCAAATCAAAAATATTTTGTTTGCGGCCGTTGAAGCAAATATTAGCCTGATTCTTAAAAGGTTCTAATATCTGCAAAAGTGGAATATCTTAAGAAGATTATTTACGCAGCATCTACTTTTTGGGGATCTTACTGACTGCAACAACTGGCGAGGAATAACTCTGCTAAGCACTAGTTACAAAATACTAGCAACTTTACTGAACGATCGCCTTCAAGAAAAAATAGACAGGCTTCAGATCACACAGGAGTTGCGTAGACCAGGCTAACACACCACTGTACCTCCTGTTCATCGACTTCAAGAAGGCCTTCTACTCAGCTAGACAGAGCAGCAATATGGCGGGCATTATCGTATCGATAGTAAAAATGATGTACGATGATGCAGACTTGGTACTACACGACGGGAAAATTAGTACACCTTTCCAGAAAAAGCAGGATTCAATATAGTAGTTGAGGTTATGAGAGATTTATGCAGGTCTAGGCCGTGAGGATTGCGTGGAGTCTCACCCGTCATTTGGAAGACCTGGATTACGCAGACGACATTTGTTTTATCTCTCATAAACTAAGTGATATCCAAGCCAAAGTGAATGATCTCGAGATCCTTGCCAGCAAAGTTGGAGTCTCGATAAACGCATCCAAAACCAAAGCGATGCATCTCAAACACACCAGCCAAGGTAGCATAACCATCTGCGAGAACACTATCGACTTTGTCGATAGTTTCTTATACCTTGGCACCACAATTTCCACCAGTGGTGGGGTGGATGAGGATATAAAGAATCGTCTAAGCAAAGCGCGATCAGCGTTTGGACGCTTATTCCGCATATGGAAAAACCAGCAAATAAGCAGAAGAACAAAGCTGAGGATCTTCAATGCGAGCGTCAAATCCATCTTGTTGTACGGCAGCGAATCGTGGATGGCCCCGTAGAGAATGATATCAAAAGTACAATCATTCATCAACAAGTGCCTTAGAATTATATGCGGAATATTCTGGCACAGCAGGATATCAAACGCGGAATTATGACACTACACTAGTGAAGTTCCTATCTGCAACCAGATAAGAACACGCAAGTGGCGTTGAATTGACCATGCTCTGAGAAAAGATCGAAGAAGCTTCGTCAGGATGGCCTAGGAATGGAACCCCCAAGGAAGCAGACGAGTGGGAAGGCCAAAGGCAACCTGGTGTTGTCCCAACACAACATCAGCTGGGACACAGCAAAGCAAACTGCGCCAAACAGAGTCCGGTGGAATGTTCTTGTTGAAGTCCTAAGCTCCCTGAAGGAGTACTAAATGGTAAAGAAAAAATCTACTTTTGACGGAAAAGTCTTATAAATTGATTGAAACGAGACACCGAAGACGTATTCTCTTCTATCGCAATGCAAACTCATAGACTCTGGTATAAGCCACTATAATTATTTAAAGTTATACTGATTAGCTTTATGATTTGTCTCAGATTGATTTTATTCATTAGGGTCTTCACTCTGTGGGGCAGATTTGCCAGAATAATGACGTAAGCAATCTTAACCTCGATGGAAAAATGCAGAAGTGCCCGACTGGCAACGTGTATATCAAAAATGAGCTGTTTACTACTATAACATTGCATACAAAAAAGTCAAGAAAAAGCACAAAAAATTAACTTTTGCTTATCAGTTCAATTTGTGTTTGCTAATCAGCTACTAAAAAGAATTTTTTAAAGTCTAAAATTTGAAAAAGAAACAGTTTTAAAAAACATGGTTTACAAACAGCTGTTTAGTGTAAGAGTAAAAAGTAAAAAGACAATCTTATTATCAAGCTGTACTCAATGCGTTTTGAGTTAGCTTTTATAGTCGGAAAACTTACATAGAGTGAGTTAGCGAAAATATAAATAAAGATAAAAACCAAGTTAAAAAATGAAATATTAATTTACACACAAAATTGAGCAGAAGTAGAAAAACTTTTTCAAATCGTTAATAGTCTTTCAAAAATAGTTTAAAGTGAATTTCAAACTTTCAGGACTGTTTTTAAAACTTATAAGCTATTGTCACGCAAGTTTATTTAAAAAGCTCGCTTGAAAAATATCAAAAGCTTGCTTGTTAAATTTTTTTATTCACTTAATTCGACAATACGGAAATTTTTATATTGTCGAAAGTTTTCTTTAAAATCCATGCTTAAAAAGATTTTAATAGTTAACGTTTGTGCTTGTTCTCAATATCCGAAACATTAAAGGCAACCCTCGTATATGTTTTTGTGGCGAAAGGTAGAGCATGAAAGTTAGTGAAATAAAGTAAATTGTAGAGCATCGTAAAAGTGAAAAACAACCAACTAAAAAATTTGCCAATAAAACAATTCTAACAAAAGCTGTTAAATTTGGAGCATTCTTTCACAAATTAAAGGCACTAAAACTATAAAACTTCAAATTTACAACAAGTTTTTTGTAATGCTCTAATAATTTTTTTTTCCAAGTTGTAAAAGTCGTGAAATCACACTTGAAAACGTTAAAATGGGAGGTGCTACCTCACCCGCCGTACTCTCCGGACATCACCCCATCTGATTACCATTTATTTCGATCGATGGCACTTTCATTGACTGACCATCGGTTCACTTTTTATGAAAAGTACCAAGAATTGGGTCGATTCATGGATAACCTCAAAAAACGAGTCGTTTTTCCGAGCCGGAATCCGAAAATTACCAGAAAGATGGGAAAAAGTAGTGGCTAGCCATGTGCAATACTTTAAACATTAAATTTTGTATCCATTTTTTCAGAATAAATTATTGAAAGTTGAAAAATAACGTCCGAAAATTAATACAAGGTCCCAATACATGATAAACTTTTTAGTTTTGTTTAGTCAAGAAATATAAATCTAACTAATTAATAAATAATATTTTAATAAGTTTTCTTTATAGAGTGTCTTATTTATTTTTGAAAATATAGATTATTGTATGACGATTTTAAATATGCAAAGAATCTAAAGCTCTGCGATTAAACAAAGAAAAGTTCTTAAAAATCGTCAGTAAAAATCCTTTAAAAATTAAAATTTTTTTTAAATCAACTATTTTCAAGAAATTTCAAGTATATATCAATATTATACACTTCATTTTTTCGAAGATTTTTGTAAGTTTGTATTATTTTAATAGCTTTAGTGGACAAAAATAACGTATATCTCGAACTGAATGCCTTGTTTTAAAATCGATTCAGCATAAATTCAGAATTTTATTCAATTATATTTAATATTTAGTTTTATTCTTTTGGTCCAAGGCAAAAATGTTCAAAATAGAATTTAAAATTCAGGCAAACCCAGAAGTTGGTATTTTAGGTGGTAGAGTTCGCCAAAATTACTAAAGCGCAGTTGTTTCTATTTTTAACCACCCCCTTGCCATTTTTTATTGCTGCGTGTCAAAAAATTGTAGACCTTAAAAGATTGCATAAAATTCTATTTTAAATCATGTAATCATCTGTAGTAATTCCCAAGTTAGAATCTATAAAAATTTTCAACACTGAACTTTTTGAGCTAATACAAATTTGGATTGTAATACGAGAAAGTCAGATATTTCTCAAGTTATCCAAAAAATTCTTAACTTTTCTCGAAAAGGAAGCGAAAAAATGGCAAAAAATATGCATGAAACGCCCTCTGGCGGCACTAAAGTAAAAATAAATTTTAAAAATTAATTTTTGACCTCCATAACTGCCCATATACACATGAAATGATCACAAATGTGGAATGAGAATGCTAAATTTTGAAAATAATTCTTAAAAAAAACTACTTTTAAGAATCTGCAGTCTCGAAATTTAAGATAGACCTATGGCTTCTTTGGCAAAGTTGCTTAAAATTGTCCGTAGAATACTCCTAGGGGGCGCTGCGAATCGATTTTCTTGCCTCCACACAAATCGACCCACCCTAATCAATATAAGCAAATTAAATATTAATTATCCCATAGTAACTCCCAAAATGTGCCAAGAATTACATAGTTGCTGAATTTTTATGGCGCTTTTGGGAACCCTTTTGGGCGTGTAGTTGACGCGAACTTTGCTAATATCTTTATAGCTATCAAGAGTCTATCTTATCCTAGAGTCATATTTTCTAGACCTTAATTATAACCTATTAACTAAAACTTAACTTAACAGGGTCATACGTCAATGAGCCCTACTACAATGAATATTTTACGTTCACCAAATGAAGCAAATTTTTGACATTTTATATTTTATTTATTAACTAGATATACCAAGTATATAGATTTTATTTCGGAAACAATTTAAAAACTTTTTTAAAGTGTTTTAAATCACATTCGTCACTTTTGTACAATAAACATCTTACGAGCAATCGAAAAAAAGCTGTCAAATCTGCTTGCTTTAATAAAAGTCTCCCAACCAGTATATCTCTATAAGGTTTTTTTTTAAGTCTCAATGATATCCTTTCTGATATAAAATTCAGAGTATAATTTAAAGAAGAAGAATCCCCCCCATATGCATGGTACATAGTTGAAATTAGAATCGACTTTCCCTAAAACAAATTGCAATTAGTTAAATGGAGTTTCAAGTTTTCAATGTTGCCATGACAACAACCAGCAACAACTACAACAAAACAAAACGCATGAATGACTGCAGCAACAAAAACAACAACAAAAAGCTGTATTCACTGCAGGTGTCTGTGCAACTCTTTGTGTCTGTCTCACTCTATCACTAATAAATACAAAGCTATCTTGCTGAGTGCAAGCGAGTACGACGCGCTGCTCAAAGTTCAAGCAACAACACGCAGTACATTAAATTAAATAAGAACAAATTGGCACAAAGTCTGGATTAAAATCAACACACACACAGTAACAACAAGTACATAAGTTACACATACATATAGCATACACATGCACATAGCTAAAAATAAAGCTTTGATAAGACGGCAGCGGGCTGGGAGCAGCGAGCAGAGACGTTGACGCTTCTAAAAATAACAATAAAGATCGCCGTCTCGCTTTGTCAAGTGCGTCGCCGACTTGTCCCAAAAATTAATGTCAGGAGAGGCTGCAGTGGTCACGACGTCGGTCAGAGCTTTATTTACCGTTGCGGGAAATGGAAAGCTTAAAGTGTCACAGTGACAGACAGTAGCTGAAAAAAGTATTACGACAGTAATGTGTGTAAATAAATTTTAATCAAAGAAAAATTAAATAAAAAAAAAAATTAAATTACCGAGAAGAAAAATCAATTTAATTAATTTATTAATTACAGTCAAGGTTCACTAGAATAAACTTCTCTACAACAAACGTTTTAAATGCACTGCTTCTGCTTACAAAATTTTGTAAATTTCGATTTTCTTATAAAGAATTTCAATACAACGAATTTTTATGCAAAACGAAAAAATTTTGTAACAGAAACGGAAAGTTCTGAAACCCTTATTTCCGTCTTTCCGGAAATTCTTTCAAATATTTTTCTTCTTGGACTTAAACTCAACTTTAAAGCGAGGAAAAGAGTAATATACTATTTGGGGAGTTGCCAACAAAACAAATAAAAAAAAAACATTAATTTTTTTTATGAGTTGACAGAGTGAGAAAAAAAAGTAAAATGTAATTTGGGGGATTTCCAAAAAACAAATAAAAAACTAGCATTATCTTTTTTTATGATTAGACAGAGAGGAATAGACTTTTTAAAAAAAAATAGGTAACATAAGTGAAGTTGAAGTTGTGGAATTAGTGGAATTTCTCGCAGCACTTTATAAAAATTAAAAATAAATCCTTGATTATAAAAATGTACATGGCGAGGAATTAAGCAATAAACGCAAAAGGCTTTGAATATATCTCTTTGATTAATTGGATAATACTCGCCCGTGACAAAAATCATCCAATAAATATACCAGTTATGAGAAAAAAAGCCAAAGAATTTGCTAATGCATTTAAATATTTAAAATATTCCATGGAAAGACTTACACTAGGATGGATTTTTTTATCAATTGAGCTTTTATAAGAAATTTTAACGATAAGAAGCAATTATACGTACAATGTTTTATATGATTTTGTTAATTAAGAAAAAAGTAGAAGTGTAACCCTATATTATACGTTAAACAAAAATGTACATATGTGTAAAAATGAATTTTCTAAAAAACAACCCAATTTAATGTTCCCATATGAACATTTACATATATACTGTTGAAAAAAGGATATGAAGATTTTTGCATTCTTGATTTTAATTCTTAAAATGAGTCAAAAATCTGAAAAAAATAATCTAAAGAATAAAAAAAAAAATTAAAAAAATGCCAAAAATCTTAAAATAAGATTATAACTCTTGAACTACGAAATAAAAGTCTTAAAATAAAACGGAAAACTAAACTGACAACAAATAAAAGCTTGCAATATTTCGTGACTGCTTGGGACGGTTTTATGAACAAAAAACTTGAAAAATTTTACCGATTTTTTTTATTCAGTCTAGACAATTTCTACAGTATTAGTTTATTTGTTGAAAACTTTAGAGAAGCCTTTTAAAGGCTTAAAGAATTCAGAAATAAATCAAAAAATAAACGCATTACATAACGAGCATGATGATTTATAATTTTTCCTTTAAAAAAATATAATGATTATCGATATGTAAAAAAAATCAACATTTTCGCAAGACAACTTTATACGTATATAATTTATTAACATATACTCTCTCGCAGGGCCGTAAAGAGAATATCCGGGCGCCGGGGAAAATCTCGGATCCGGGCCCCTATCAATTTTTCTTAATTCATGAAAATACGTATAATTGTTAAAAAGCGTGAGATCAACATAAAAAAAAGTACAGAAAGGATTTCTGAGAAAAATGATAATTGATAACATCATAATAATGCAGTTCATAGAACTAAAAAAAAACGCAACTCAAAAAAGTTGGAATTTTGTCTTAACTAAGTTGTCCTTACATATTTTTTACAATAACCGTCAAGATGCTTAGAATTTCGCTTTCCGTACTTTAGCTGAGGCGAAAGCTTTACTAATATCATTAAAATCGAGCTTTCTTGCT
The DNA here is from genome assembly GCA_037043745.1 of Chymomyza amoena. Taxonomy (NCBI): domain Eukaryota; kingdom Metazoa; phylum Arthropoda; class Insecta; order Diptera; family Drosophilidae; genus Chymomyza; species Chymomyza amoena. Next base: position 259,219 of record JBAMAX010000602.1, read on the forward strand.
AACTCAGATTCCAAATACAAAGTTACCAAACTCGATTTTTTCCGAGTGACTCTCGAGTCCTTTCCCCTCCTAGAGCTCCGGAAAGATTACTACAGTAATGATTATAACCAACTTATCATAAGAAAAGTGATTCTTAGATATTAAAAATGTACGTAAAACGGCGAATACAACGGCCAAGCGATTCTCATCATCTGAATTCACAATCGTAACAAAAAATATTATCAATTTTAGCGTAAGCCTGTGATCACTCAAAACACTTCAAAAACTTTCCCCCTTCAAAAGTTTTTAAAAAATTCGAATGATTTTAACTCACAAGAATGATAAATATTCGTAGCCAACGCCAAAACCTGAAACCATTGATATTCTACATATTATCATTCAAAACTAAAATCCAAATTAAAAGCAAATATACTTTAAAATAAAACTTTACTCTAAAACTAAAACATTTAGTAAATTTTTTTTTCACATTGCACACTTCAAAAATGCCAAATTCAATTGATTGCAGGCAAATCATTTAAATCAAATGTTAACCACGCCAAATAGGCATATTTGATACAGCCCGCCCACTTGTTGGCTGTCGAAATACTTTTAACGCCCATTGTGGTTGAAATTGGTCACTGAGAAATTTAGGCAATGACAGCTTAGCGCCGCCGTCGCCGACTGACAAGTCATTTAGCTTTATTAGCTTTTCACACAGAAATTAACGCCGGTGCGCTCATTTGTTCAACAATTATCAGTTGGAAGAAAAATGTCTTAGTTTTATTTTATTTATTATTTATTATTATGGTATATATTGTGTACAATTTTTTTTGTTGCTGCTTACGTGTTTTTTTGTTGGCGTTTGAGGCGATAGCAGTTTGTTGTGACGTCACAATGCAAGAGTTTGATTAATTTAGCTATTTTTTATTTCGCTGTTATGGCCATATAGCGATTATTTATGGATTACTTGTTGTAAATCAAGCGTAATAACTTTTTGTATACTTTTTGTATATTATGTATTGATTTTGTGAAGTGTTTTTCCTTTTTTTTCCATATACCATATCATATAAATAAATCAAGCGTGGCAAAATACAGCAAATAACAACGGCACATTTCAAATGCGTTGTTTAAACTCGTTTCCACTGCACTCACTCACACAAACACTTACGCACGCGCTCGCTCTCTCTCTCTCTCTCTCTCTCAAAAACGCAACAAATAACAAAGCAAAAAAAAAATAACTCACTCACTTTTTGTCACAAAATGAACCGAAAACAAAGCTAACGTGTTAATGTGAACGCAACGCAGTCAACGCAGAACTTTCGAAGCATTGCACAACGACAACCGCAGCCGAGCAGAGCAAACAAAAGAATGAGCTGGAGCCCAACCGAGCAAGCGCAACAGCGGCCCAAGCCGAACGCCAACGAGCGCCAAGCTTCGATGCGACAGCGCTGCTCTGCCGAAGCTTCGCGACGCTGCGCAGCCAACTCTAAATGCGTGAGTGTGTGTGTGTGTTTGTGTGGGAGGGAGTTGCAGTGCAGAACAACGACGCACAGTGGGAAAAATTAGTCAAATGACAGTGATTTATTAACAACTTAAAAATAATAGCAACAAATCGTGTTGATTTATGGCGAATAAAATTACTCATATTTTAGTTGTATACTCTCTCAAATATTCTGCTTGAAATTATATTTGCAGAATTAATTGTTTAGATAATTTAAAAAATTTATTATTTGATATATGGGCATTTCCTTTGAAAGTTGTTTGATACAGTATGTGTTTTGAATAAAGATATACGTATGTGAGTCAAGCTGAATAGCAAAAACATTAATTATTATTATTTTATTATATTTTTTTATAGTTTATTTTATATCTAATGAACATGAAAATTGGCATTGTTGCACTTTTAAATGTTTTGAGAACCTCAATAGTGATAAGGGAAAAACAATACTCATAGGAAGCTCACTTATTAGAATACTCGTAAATTCAAAATTCACAAAATTAGAACCAAATTTTTAATTGGATGCTCTGAAATTAGAACTGCTAGTTTTCATTTTTAAGCAAAATTACATTTTTACAAATTTTGTATGTAAAAAATTAAATTAAAAATTTAAAAAACCCCCGAACTTAAGTAATTTTCATTTAAAAAGTGAAAAATAATAAAAGAAACTTAATGTTAAAGTACCTAAGAATCTATTAATAATTCTAAAAAAATTACGTCGCGTTGGGGGACACGCGAGGGCAGACGTCGTTGACGGTCGTATCTTACATGCAAATTTTTTGAAGAAATTCTATGAAAGTTTTTGAAGTATTTTCTTAATTTTGTTTTTAAGTTAATCTTTTTTGCTTAATTAGACTATTTGTATTTAAATTGTTAGTTTAGGAGCGGTCCCCCAACGCGACGTATTTTTTTTAGAATTATTAATAGATTCTTAGGTACTTTAACATTAAGTTTCTTTTATTATTTTTTACTTTTTAAATGAAAATTACTTAAGTTCGGGGGTTTTTTAAATTTTTAATTTAATTTTTTATTTCATACTTTTTATAGGTAGGTTAGGATAAGTTAGTTTTATTTCATTTAAATGATTGGCAAGCCTATTGGCATTCCATATGGCTATACGTACATCTTATTGCATAATTTGTTATCTCAAGAAGTTTTTGGTGGACTTGTGATAGACGAAATATCGATGGTGTTTTATGAAGTTTTACGAAGTATTCATCAACTATATATATGGTGTTTTATGAAGTTTTACGAAGTATACGTTTACAAGAATTAAAAATATCTCAAGAAGTTTTGGTGGCTTGTAATAGACGAAATTTCAATGGTGTTTTATGAAGTTTTACGAAGTATTCATCTACGTTTACAAGAATTATTAATATCTGAAGAAGTTTTTGGTGGACTTGTAATAGACGAAATATATATGGTGTTTTATGAAGTTTTACGAACAATGTTTCCTATCATTTTATGTTGGGCGGTTACAGCACATAAGTTGCAAAGGACGACAGTTGAAAAAGCTGTATATTTGCAGACATTCGGTTAATCTCCCCACTTTCACTCCACACAACTTTTAAACGGCTTAACCGATTTTCATCAAACATGTCTAGGAACACTTGCACATAAGTCACCTTTAATACAAAAAAAACTAAAATGAAATCACTGCATGCGTTCGGGAGTTATGATGCCATAGACAGACAGACAAACAAACAGACAGACAGACAGACAGACAGACACGTCAAACTTATAACACCCCACTTTTTGCGTCGGGGGTTAAAAATAAATAAAATTAATCATATTATTAAGGCATTAAAAAATTAACCACGAGTGGCGTGTTTTGAATTAGATCTCATCGTTAAATCGAATTGCCTACAGGCTTTTGTTGAAAGAATTTACTAATTGCTGAATTACAATTCTATCTTATAAAATTATGTACTTACTATTCAGCTAAATATTCTTTCTATTTATATTTTCATTTTCTTAAAGGTCAATATTTTTTTTTTTTATCGCATAGTTACAATCTACGCTGAAACCATCATAAAATGTTATGAATTTAATTGAAACAATAAAAGAAACATCAAATCTACATAAAGATTTTGTATATTAAAAGATTATTGCAATAGATTGTAAGAAAAAAAGTAGAATTTGATTCTGCTTGAGATCAACTCAAAATACTTTACAAACTCACGTTCATTAAACGTTATTATTCCTGCAACACTTAAAAACATTTCTAATATATTACAATTTAGTAAAGAAATTTCTTTTTATAGCATCTCATTTAAATTAAAATTGGTTGGTTTATCTACCATCATTCCAGTTCTACGAACTCGCTTCACAAATTGATCCACAAATTGGGTTTTTGGCGAATTTTTTTTTTGCTAATTTTCTTCAAGTTTTCCGCAGTTTGAGTTGAAATAAGTTTTTAATATTTCCCAACTTTCATCGAGCTTATAGCGTCCCATTTCGTAAATGTCAACATTTTTTACCAATATATGAATGACATTTGACGTCTTAAAAGTCAAATTATCGGTAGTTCCAATTCCAAACACTAGATGGACCAACCTGTATAAACATTCCCAATTTTAAACTCTTAGCTTAAAGCTCACGTTTCCTAGGACAAACCCATAATTTAACTTTAATTAGGTTGATTTACGTAAATAAATAGAAATAATAATAATAAATATTTAATGAAAGACACATATATTTGTAAGCCTTGTCTTCATCAGCGAAAATTCAAATATTCTAAAATATAATTAAAATTAATATAAATATTAACAACAGTGGCAATAGATGTAAAAATACAAATATTGTACCAAGAGAGTATTAAATATTAAATTTGCGTTCTTTTGAGAATGAAATTTTGTATACAATGCAAATTATATAATATAAAATTAGCAAAAACTACAACCATAATATTCGCAATGAATATTAATTGTAAAAATGGCTAAAGACTCGTTCGAATCCTGACGATTTCACAAAAGTGTTTTCTATTGAAGATTTGGAAACGTAAACGGATTCATTTTATCTAACATCAATTAAAAGGATATACATTTTTTGGTAAATACAAATCTAGTACAAGCTGGCCCGACGAGAGAGGGGATGATCGGGGACCCCCGGGCCCGGAGTTCTAGAAGGGGCTCGGACTCGAGAGTCATTCGGGAAGTTTTTTGCTTAAAAAAAATATAGTAAATTATCATTCTACCAGAACTCCGCAACATATTTTTTTGTTTAACCATATCGAATGTTATTATGTTGATTTTATCAAATCATCAATTCTCTCAGAAATCCTTTCTATAATTATTTTTATGTTGATCTCACGATTTTCAACAATTATACGTCTGTTTATGAATTAAGAAAAATTGATAAGGGCCCGGATCTGAGATTTCCCCCTGGGCCCGGATATTCTCTTTACGGCCCTGAGTACAAATGTTAAATTAAAAACTTCAAAACTTCATGAAGTCTTCTAAGTGCTTCAAAAAGGGAAAGACGAGCATAATATGTTAAGTTTGAAAACTTTAAACTGATCTTATCTTAAAAAAATTAAAAACAGAAGAATTGGAAAAAAAAACAATAATTTAAAGGCAAGTCTTAAAAGCTAAAAATTTAAGTCGCTAAATCAATAATTTTGACCACTGTGCAACGACCACAATTGTTGAACTAGAAATCAAAGAAAAATCAACTAATGTGTATCAAAAAAAAACAATAATTCAAGGCGAATTTAAAATTGAACACACAAAGTTGATAATTTTGACCACTGTGCAACGGCGACTATTTTTGAATTAAAAATCAAAGCCAAATCGATTAATATTTTACCTATCGAGAAAAAAACAATAATAATCCCGGCTTAGATTAAAAAGTTCAAAATTTAACACATTAAATTCATATTTTTGACCACTGTGCAGCAACGGTTTCAATTGTTGAAAAGGGAAAGGGCGAATGCTTTGAAGTTAGGTTTCAAGCTCGTTGAAGCTTAAAGCTCTCTTCTGTCAGTGCCAACCCAGTGGCGCATGCGAGTTCGGTTGGGGCAACATCAATTAGTGCAACTAATAAGGCGGTGGACAGCCAGCGAGTGTGGCTAATAAGGCAATTTCCATTTGTTGCAACTTTTTGTTGCAACTATTGGTGCAGCAAGTGCCGTTAATCAATGTATGATGGAAAAAAACCTGCGCGGAAATGCCACAGAAAATTGCTTATTTAATGAACAGTTGGACAGCTTAAGTTGTGCCACAAATGGCAGTTGGTTCTGAGAAGAACCAGTCGGAGGCGACTCTCTACTCGCTACTGTACCATTCGGAGGCAGCTGTCCGGTGCAAGTTCAATGCCATTAAAGTCGCCTGCCACAACCTACTATATAAATACTACTTTATTCAATATGCTTTTACTGCACTTGTGCAGTTTTAACTACATAAATGTTTAATATATACTTAGGTACATACATATATGTATATATATATATATATATATACTCTATGTAAAGAAAGACAACGCGTGGTTGCACCACAGAAATATTTATTACGTAGGTAATAAAAACTGAATTTCCACAGACCTGGTCGGAAATATGCGTTGGCAGGTTGGCAGCTCTTGGTAGAGTGGGAGGCAGTTAGGGCAGGTTACTGCCAAAGTTTTAATGCATTTTTAAAGGTGGCTAAATAAAAATATGTTTTTGTGGGTAGTGGTAGGAAGCTGTTAAAAGGAAATTATCAGCTAGGCAAGCTGCTCCATTAAAAACCATTAAATTTTAGTTGCCCTTATAGAAAGCACTTTTTATTTATTATATTATTTAAAGCTATCAGTAAAGCCATTCTATAATTTTTGAATTTCACAACGAATTATCGATTTTGGCACTGCACACTGGTAACAAGTCCAATATTGTTTGACAGAAAGTCACTTTATTGATTATTTAAAAAAAAAAGGGAATTAATTTAATTAATTAGTGCTAGAAGTAACATCGATGTTATATCCCTACATCGTTATTTTTTATTTTCATCTCGATCATCGATATTTTTATTTCGATTATCGAGAAATACCTTGCCTTTATGGACTTTGGGCAGTTGAATCCGAAGACCAAAAAGCTCCTGATCGCAATAATATCTCAAAATATCTCAGTTATTCGATGGGATTTTTCGGTGGTTACCCTTAACCGCTATGCAAAGGGGTTTCTCGGACTTGGGATTCGGCTGCTCAAAATCCATAAGGGATGCTTCTGTCACCTGTTAACCACTTATTTTTTTTGAATAACTTTTTGAATTGTTATTCATTATTTGTTTGCCTATTTTTTTATGAATTTAATTAATTTTGAAATGTATACTGAACATCGATGTATCAAAGTTAAAAGTATAGGAAACATCGATATTGGCATCAACAGCACTAGTCCTAATCGATTTCCGTAGCATTCTACCTCGATGCTTAAAGATATTTTATTTCAGCTTAAATTTTATGTTTTTCGAAAAAAATCTCGAATATCTAGAATACATATGTGAATGTCTACTTTCGTCTATTTTATTGTACCCAATAATTACTCTTATAAGCACATACTCATGAGTTTTCTAACTCGATGTCATACCTTAATATTTGTAACATTGCAATTTTAATTGAAATACCTTTAACTAAACGATTATGAGAGTTTTAAACTACTCGAGCGGAACTTTAAGTAGAGATATTAAAGCCAGCTTAAAATAAAAAACACTTTTAGAGAGGTGCTCCCTAAAATTGTTGAATTTTTCAATCGAAGTTTTAGTTGAACTCTCAATTCAAAAAGGGTTCAGCTATATCGCTAATAAAGCGAGTTTCTCACAAACCCCCCAGCTGAAGATGTTTGGAACAATGCCAATTTTTAATGAAAATGCTTCGTAAATCCTTCCATATTCGGCAATGTAAGGCCCGCCACTAAGCATACTTTAATCCTTTTCAGTTATTATATCCAGTCTTTGGGAGCTAACTTGTTAAAGTCTTAGCTAAATAGATGTTTTAAGAATTTTTCGACACTTAAATTGAATTAAATTAGAAACAAACACAACACCTTAAGATAATTTTCTTTCATATTTTTCCCATTATCATATCAGTGAGCCCGGCAGACGTTGTCCTGTCCAAACTTTTTGAATACTCTTAAAGCATACAAACATCGTAAGATTCTCTAGTTAGCTCTTTTAGACAATCATAAGAATTTTGGATTAGTTGACTTTCATGACTCTCTAAAAAGCCGTATGGACGAACTTAAGTATTCTTAAGAGATCTCGCATCTCTAATAAATTCGTGCCCCACAGAAACTACATTTCAACCCCTTTGCGACTACGCTTCTGTCTGCACTTAATACCCAATACCAATCCAATATTATTATTATTTTTTATCATCATATTATCCCAATTTGTCTTTAACAAGTGAAATAGATTTTACAAATTTATTAATATAAGCCAAAATTGTTTTACTTTTCATAGCTCGTTTGCGAAATCTGGCGTAAACAAACTGATTTTCCATCTAGCGACAATAAAGTGCTTTCGCCATCTGGCGGTCAAACTAAACAGCTAAGAAAATGCTGTGGCAGACAGTGACAAAGTCAATTTTATATTGCACAATAGAGAGGTTTATTTAGAATATATAACCAAATGTTGTTAATAAAAAGACAAAGAGTATAAAACAAGTGGAATATGTTATTAATACAAGCAAAAAAGTTTTTCATTTACACATTTAAAAAATTTCAATTTTTTTGATTATATCAATTTAATCTTTTAAAAGTTGAGTCTAACAAATTTTTAATGCGATCAAAATTATATCTTATTTAAATCATAGTAATTTTACTAAATAAACAATGAAATTTAATTAATTTTTGCTTAGCCTTTACTTTTTAAAGTTTAAAGTTAATATGATATTTTATCAAATGAAAAAAAATTTAAGAATTTATTGAGTACATGAAAAGTTTTTGCCCAAAAAATAGCAAAATAAGAAGCACGAATTAAATTTGTATATTTTATTATTTTATATAAAACTAAATATCTAATAGCAAAGCTCTCGGCTTGAACAATGATATCGAGCTATTACGAATTTAGTTAATTTTCGTTTTATAAAATTCTAACCACGGTTGATTAATTTTTTGCATTATTTAGAGAATTGAACATTGATATGGGGTTATGATTGATTAATTTATTTTTTGCATCAGATAGCGCAAATCGACCACTGTGCATAGCCTCGACTGTATCTATATTTTGGTCTAATATAACTTACCAAAGTACAAAGCCGCTTAGCACTAAAAGTTACTTCTGACTCACTCACCTGCAAAGATAGTAAAGCAAAAAAGAAACATAAATAAAATATTATAAATAATTTATGCACAAACATATAAGTCTAGGCTATAATAAATCTTTTTTAGATAAATAATAAATAGATTAGTTGCAGTCGCAGAAATTAAATCAAAAAAAGCTTTTAAGCCGCTTATAATTTAGCTCAAAAAGAACTCAAATACACTAACACACACTTAAGTATTTACATATAAGTAATTAGTTAATTAATTGCGCCGGGCTCAAGGCAAACTCAAGACGGAACTTCCGGAAGAGTCATAGATTGAGTAAAAACTCTGCTGCAGCTAGAGAGAATGAGAGTAAGTCCAACTCATGTCACTCAAAAAAAGCTTCAAGCAGCTGTCAGCAAAGAGAGTGTGTGGGCGGACACACACACACACACACACTCTGGCCTAATATTTTTATACGCTCAAGTATGTGTGTGAGCGTTAGTTTATTGCCGCTGCTGCTGCCTTCTGAGCTATGAAACTTGCCATAACAAAATATTTGTGGCAAGTGGCAAGAGGCAAGTGGCACATTGGTCACTTTTTGCCTTTCATAATTTATATAGACAACGGCCAGCACGCCTTCGCCTTGGACTCGACTCGGGCTCTGCCAATATTGGCGTCAGCTTTTGACTACTTTATGCGTATTTGTCTGCCACTGTTTGTTCTAAACACAGTACGGGCCACTTCAATAGAGCTACCTAATAATAAGAGCATATTTGATAAAGATAAATGTCTAAAATAAATTTCTTTAGCGAAACAAGCTTAAAATTGCCAACGTCAATAATAAAATTTTGGCTTTAAAATTTTAGTTTCGGGAGTTACACAGCCCCGAGCTCTAGCAATTAGCATCTAGGCTGGACATAGCGACTGCTCTAGTCATCCTGATAATACTTAAGATAGCTTTTGACTGCTCCTCTATGTTAAGTAAGTTTTCAGTTGGTAGAAGTTTACCTTTTTAAATGAAACCATTTTTAGCTGCTGAGAACTGATTGGAAATGAAGAACCAGCTCATAAGAACCATTCGATACTCTTGGATCAAAGCATTTTGTTTTCTCGCATCTTCATTCCCTGTACCGAATGGTACAAAGAGTATATCAAGTTTGTGCAAGCCGAAAATGTATGTAACATATAGAAGGAATCATCGGAGACACCCAAAAGTTACCTAAAATATGATCAGGGTGAATAGAGACGGATGAGTCCGTCTGTCCGTCCGTTTGAGCGCCTATATCTTAAAGATGATAAGCTATGGTAGTACCCATATTATTCCATAGGAGACAAGTTTATTTTATTTTTTTAATATCGGGGTTGAATTATATAGCTCCCATGGGGGTGTTCAAGACGACCTCGAAAAAAAAAGAGTTTTAGATGAATAACTCGTTTGTTTATGAAGATATCGTAACCAAATTTGGCATTCGAAAGTTTTTTATAGTTCCCAAGCACTATACCAAATTTAATCAAAATCAGTTGACTATATAATATAGCTCCCATAGGACCGATCGACCAAATAACTTTTTTTATACAAAATTCGATATATTTAATTTTTTAATAGAGATATCTTAACCAGATTTGGCATTCAGAAGATTGTACTAAATTACTACATCATATGGCTGATCTTCCAAAAAATCGATTTTTTGAACAAAATTTGTTGTGTTTTGTTTGTTTGTGAAGATATTGGAATTAAATTTTGCACTTGTAAGTTTTTTATAGGTCTAAAGCATTGTACCAAATTTTATTAAAATCGGAAGACTATGTCATATATCCCATAGGAAGAATCGGTCCAAAAAAAACTTTTTTATTCAAAATTCGTTGTGTTTCGTTTGTTTGTAAAGATATTTGAAATAAATTCGGCATTCAGATCTTGTTTAAGGTATTTAAGTGCTGTGTAAAAAATGATCGAAATCGGTTGACTATATCATATAGTTTAAAAATTCTTCTGTTTATGGTTTTTATGAAGGAACCGGATTTTATTGCAAGCTATTTGAAATTATTGCTATTTTAAATAAATGATATAAAAAGCCATATTCCAATGGCCAAGGCTGTATTCTTATATATTTCCTCAGATCTTTAAATGAACTTTCAGATTTTGGATTTTCAATAATCTATTCATTATATTTATTTCACGAAAAATAAGCAAATAAAATTGAGCGGAAATATGAAGAAAAAAAATAGAGCCAGCCCATAAAAACTATCTTTTGTAGTCCTGATAATATTATTCGAAGGCAATTTTTTTCTCCATTTTTTTTTTTAGGTGAACGAATTGAGTAGAAAATATGCAAAACAAAAAAAAATATTTAACCGATTGTAAGTAAAGAACCAGCTCATAAGAACCACTTTTTGACATGCTGATAATCTAGCTTCAAGGCAATTAGTTTTCACGCTTCCAATTACTTGAACGTATTTTATGAAAATACGCAAAAGAAATAGAACTGATTAGAAGAATTAGCTCATAAGAACCACTTTTTGTCATCCCGACAATATTAGTTTCAAGGCAATTTGTTTTCACGCGTCCTTTTAAGGTGAACGATTTGAGTGAATATACGGAAAAAAATAGAACTGATTGGAAGTGAAGAAACAGCTCATAGGAACCACTTTTTATTATCCCGATAATATTGTTTCAAAGCAATCTGTTTTCTCGCTTCCTCTTAGCTGAACGAATTCAGTAAAAATAGGCAAAAAAATATAACTAATTGGCAGTTAAGAATAAGCTACATAAGACCCACTTTTTGTCATCCCAATAATATTGTTTCAAAGCAATTTGTTTTCACGCTTCCTTTAAGGTGAACGACGAATTAAATGAACATATTGAAAAAAATATAACTGATTGGAAGTGAAGAACTAGCTCATAGGAACCACTTTTTGTCATCATCGATAATATTGTTTGGAGGCAATTTGTTTTCTCGCTATCCTCTTAGGTGAACGAATTGAGTAAAAATAGGCAAAAAAATACAACTAATTGGAAGTTAAGAATTAGCTCATAAGAACCATTTTTTGTCATCCCGATAATATTGTTTCAAAACAATTTGTTTTCACTCTTCCCTTAAGGTGAACGAATTGAGCTAATAAATATACGGACAAAAAATATAACCAATTGGAAGTTAAGAATTAGCTCATAAGAACCACATTTTTGTCATCCAGATAATATTGTTTCAAAAGCAATTTGTTTTCACGCTTCCTATTAAGGTGAACGAATTTGAGTGACATAAACGGAAAAAAATAGAACTAATTGGAAGTGAAGAAGAATGGCTCATAAGAACCATTTCTTGACATTCCGATAATATTGTTTCAAGGCAATATTTTTTCATGCTTTCTTTAAGGTAAACGAATTGAGTGAATATACGAAAAAAAATAAAACTGATTGGAAGTGAAGAAGTAGCTCATAAGAACCATTTTTTGACACTTTGATAATCTTGTTCCAAGGTAATTTGTTTTCATGCTTCTTATTGGGTGAATGCATTGAGTGAATATATTGAAAAAAAAATATAACTGATTGGAAGTAAAGATGTAGCACATAAGAACCGCTTTTTGTCATCCCGATAATATTGTTTCAAAACAATTTGTTTTATCGCTTCCTTTTAGGTAAACGAATAGAGTTTAAAAAAAAACTAACTGAAATTGAAGAACTAGCTCATAAGAACAATTTGTTGACATCTTAGTTCAATGCCACCTATTTTCTCGCTTCGTTTTTAGCTGCAAATTCAAAAATGTTGCGACTTTTAATGCTCAATACTAAAAAGCCTTATTCAAATGTCCTAGGCTATACTCTTGTATATGCGCCTATTGACAAAGAGGTTTAAGGCTGGTTCTTGTGAGCATTTATTTGGCCGTTGGTTTCAGCCTAGTTTTAATATATTTTGTCTGCTATTAATTAACAATTTTATGAGCAGAACCGAAGAGTAGCAAAGTCACGTGGCGACGTTGTCTCGTAAAATGTGTTTAGGATAAGGAAAAGTTTGCAAATTTGTTTCCTACTTTTTTTTTGGGCTGAAGGACTGACTTATGATAGGGGTTAACCTTTTAAGAGAGTTCATTATGGTCCAAGGAGCAAAAGAGCCTTAAATAATAGTGGAGCATAAGCTAATGAAGTAATCAGCACTAGCTCCGGGTTAAGAACATTGATGGATGATCTCTTTAAAACCATGTACATCCGGTATGATTTCCCGATTACATTAATTATGTTTGAGATTCTAAGGAATTAGTGCAATTAAGCGGAAAGTATTCGGCTTTTATAATCGATATGTATAACTTTAAAGAGTTTCTACATATGCGCGTAAGCAATTTAGCGTGACGTTACGTTTGTGTAACACAATATTAAGGCAGCATTTGAAAAAGTTTACGTTAAAAGTTTTACGTAGCACTATCGAGTGAAAGATACAAACAAATTTACACATGGCGTTACGTTACAAAAAACAAAAACGGGCTTTGAATTGAATTAAAAATCGAAAATGTCTGCGGATTGCTTAGATTCTTAGGTTTACAATTTTTAAGTTTGATTCGAAATAATATAGATTTTTATAAGACTCAATAGCTGGCGTGACGTTACTCAATGGATCTAGCTGCTTAATGAATATAAAACTGTAGTTGTATGGTATAGAACCTTGTTTAGTATACATCTTCCTAAAAATACTTCATCTAGGTTAGCAGTCATCCTGCCCTCTCTCCTGTTTATTTATGAATTTATGTTATTTAATACACTTAAGCAAAAAAAAAAAACAAAATAAGAGTAATTTTTCAGTATTTTTTTATAATTGTTTCTATAAGAGCCTAGATTACTTTGTTGAATGCTGCCTAATTTTGTTCCCCAAAAGTTCTCACAGATTTTTTCCATAAACTTTGAGTAAAATTATGCAAATTTATTGCCTCCATTTAAATGCAAAGGAAAAACTTTTTAAGCACTTTTTAAAATTGAATTATGCAGATTTCATACTGTTTTTTTTTCTACCCTGCTGCCATACAAATTAGGCCACGATTATATAAGCCATATATGCATGTGTATTTTGGTTTAAGCCAAAACGACCACTTGACATTTTTTTCGAGCCGGTCAAGCTAGCAAGCAGCTTACCTGAACAATCGTTATAATGGGTTCTGGTTTGGTTCCGTCAACCCCAAGTTTATGTTTTTTCACAACTTAACAACAACCCTTGCAGGTTACTGGAATAAATTAGAACGCCCCTCGGCTTCAAAGTGCACTTTGTTAAAAAAATAATGAAAACTTTAAGGCCAAAAGTAAATAGAAAACTTTGTTAAAACAATTTTTTTGCGCTTTAAGAGTATTCTGCATTTAACAACATAAAACAAAGTGTACATATAAAAAATAAACAATTTTTGAAAGTTTTCTCAAAACATTTCTAATAATAATATTGAAAAGTTGAGCAAAGTTTGCTACGATTTTGACCTAGTGCAGGTGGAAAAGCGATGCCAAATGGCCAACGCGGCTTAAACAAACCACAAATTGCCTCGTAATCAAACCGCTTTTGACCAGTTGCAAGCAGAGCAGGACCGATGGGAAGGGGTGGAGTGGTGGCAAGGGCTGTTGCAACTAACCAGCAACGGCAACAAACATACAACCAACGTTAAGTACTTTACGTGCTGCAGCAGACAGAGAGTTCAATAAAGCCACAAAAAGGAGGCAAAATTGAGCGAACAGACACCGAAGCTTGAATGCTCTTTGTAAGCTCCGAAAATGTTGTTTGATTGTGCTCCAAAGTCAAAAAAAAAAAATGTAACTCATTTTCTTAATTCAAGAAATTTGAAGAAAATATTTTACAAATATTTAATATTTTGAATCAATAGAGTCAAATGTCAAATTGTCTTAAAATTTTTTTTTAAATTTTCAAGAAGTACCTTTATAAAATTTCAACATAATTTAATACCTTAAAATTTTGTTCAAGTTATCACGAAGAACTTTTAAAAAATTTCAGCATAATTTAATACCTTAAAATCTTTTTAAAACTTTTAATAAGTACTTTTAAAACATTCCAACATAATAATATGTTATTCAAATTGTAAGATTTAATTAAATGTCAAATTATTTTTTTTTTTTTAATTCTCAAGAAGTACTTTTTAAAAATTTCAACATAATTTGTTATTAAAAATTAAAGTTAAATAAAGTTTGACGCTATTGTTTCAAAATATTAAAAAGTTGTGACGTATTTTCTTAAAATTTCAAAAATTTAATATAACTTAATTGCTTTAAAATATTTAACAATTTTAACTTAAATAGGCCTCCTTTATAAGAATCCAATAACAAGGCTAAAAAGTAGAATTTTTTAAAATCTGATTCGATAAAATATTATCTCCAGCACCGTCAAAAGTTTTTTAACCAGTTCTTACGGACTATGGGGACCATTTTATGATATCTTCACTTTATCAGGCTGGATTGGTGATCAATTTTACACATAATAAGATAATTCTTTTATTAGTTAAAAAAAAAGAAACAACTCAATGTTTAAAAATACTAAAAAATTAAACTTAATTGTTTCTCAAACAAAAAACAAAAAATGTAGCTCAAAAATTATTTTAAAATATTAAGATATTGTAGCTAATTTTATTTTCGAATTTTTTAAATTTATTAATTTCTTTTATTTTCCAATTTTTTCGAAGAAGTTAAATATAAAAACCCAAGTAAGATTAAAAAAAATGTATTATCAAAAAAGTTTTTTTTTATGTGACTTGTTTTAAAATATTTTACAATTTGAGATTGTTTTTTTTTTAATTTAACAAAAGATTAATTTTTTTCTGCTTTAAAATATTAAAAAATTTGAACTCATTTTGTTCTTCAAACAAGAACCAAAATTTAGCTCATTTGTTTAAAAATATTAAGATATTGTAGCTAATTTTGTGCTCGAACTTTTTAAAAAAGTTTTAAATTTAGAAAGGGGTAGCTATCTAAAGCGAACTTAGGTTAAAAAAATTATATGGAAGAAAGTGAAAAATTATTTATTTATTTAATTTTCATAATATATATTTTTTTTTACCTAAAAAGTTCAATTTTTTTAATATATTGTACATAATTTTATTTTGAAGTTTGTTTAAAAAATTTAAATTTAGAAAGGGTATATTTTTTAATATTTGTTATATAGTTTTTTTTAACTAAAAAGTTTAATTTTGTATGCTTCAAAATGCTTAAAAAATTTAACACATTTTGTTCTTCAAATAAAAAAATATATATTAAAATATGAACTAATTTAATTTTCAAAATATTTAAAATTTTTTTTTATTATTTTACATTTAGAAAGGGTCTAGCTGTCTAGTGCCAACTAAGATTTAAAAAAAATAAGTGAAAAATTAGTTTTTTTATTTAAGCAACCATCAAGTTTAAAACTTTAATATTGTAAACAAATAATTAATACATAATTGGTTTTGAACTTACAAATTTATTTAAATTAATAAATCTTTTTTTACGATGCTTCATTTTTCGTGTTAACTAGTGATTATTGATTAAATTTTGTCTTCATATAAAATATTCCAAGTATATTTAAGCTTTTATTTAAGCTAGTTGTATAATAACTATTTAAGTGCTTTCATTTATAAAATAATGCAAATTTTTTATGTCTGACGACTCGACCAGATTAAAATAATCAAGGGTAAGAGTACAGCGATACTGGCGCTCCGTCTGTCCTGAATAGCTGAGGAGTGCAAAGACGCTTCGGATCCTATTTTGTATGATAGCCAGGACTCAAAAAACTATGTTTCAAAACCTTAGTTTCCAAACATATCATAATTAAAAATATTATATGATTTTGGTCAATTTACACTACTTAACAAATTTAAAGAGGCTGTCGAGTGAAAATTCGTATAAAATTGTTAATATTCTAAAGTAATTGTTGGATCTACAAAAACGAAAATGTCAAACGTTTTTGCGAGATTTCTTCGAAATAATCTAGGGCTCAAAAACACTTTTTTCAGTTTTAAATTTCTTAAGTAATCTTTATTGGCCAATTAGATTTATTCAGAATAAGTTTTTAGCTTAGAGCAATTCCCAACTACGCATTTATTTCGCATGATTAAGATACTAGGCCAATAACAAACTTGATGTTTTCACAACTTTAAATTAATTATATAAAAAAAAAAACAGTATTAACATTCTTTTTTTGGACGTGATAATTTATGGATATATGTATATAACTTATTAGTTATAGGATAAGCATGGTTTTTATTGAATCGGCAATATGTCTAAAAATTGTTTTTTTTTAAATTTTTTTTATAATTTAATTCAAAACAATTTTGTAAGGATGTCGGCAATTCTAACTAAAACTACAATTTGAAAACTCTCATAAGTCAACAATATTCAAATAATATGTATTTTATTGCAAGAGCAAATATACAACAACTTACTTGCGCCACCTAGCGATAGCAAACTGCTTATGTCATGCACTGCTGAAAAATTGCTTGCGCCATCTAGCGATAACAAACTACATAGGCAGCTAAATTTAACAACTAAAGCATTGATGACGTGAACGTCGACGACATCAGAAAAAAAAACCTTTCGTATTGCATAACAGAGAGATACATTTCGATTATGTATTCAAATTTAAAAAAAAAAGTTTTACCAAAGGTAGAGTATAAAAAAAATTGTCCAAAACAGTAACAAAAACCAAACCAGAGTTGCGGTTATTTTGTAGTTATTTGTCCCCTCTCTCTGGCTGTCAGTCATGCAGTCGTCAATCAGTCAGTCACTCAGTTGTTACCCAGTCCATCTCTTTTTCGATGGATGCCAGTCTAATGGTGCAAGGTAACCACAACAACAACAACAACAACGACAACAACGTGAGCAAAAAGCTTGCAACTCCCTTGCCAAATCCAAACACAATCTGTTTGCAATTTTCTGATGCATGCAAAACCAAATAAAGTATCTAAACATTTTGAATACCCTTTTCAATGTGATTGAATACTTAAGAAAAAAAAACTGCGTTCAGCATATGATAATTTTTACTCCCAGTCATCTGGGCCGTCGATAGGGCGGAAAGGGGGATACTACCAGAACCGTAGTTTTCTCAGGAACCGCTGTAGTTATTGTCGAATGCAATGATTCCAGCTAAAGCCAATATATGATTTCCCCCAGGCCCGGATTTTCTCTCTACGGTCCTGTCCTGCCTTAATGGTAAACATTTCCTAGAATTCTATTTTTATTTTTTCCCATAAACTATTTTTGTTTATTTACAAAAGAGCTTTCATTTTACCTATGACTTTCGTCTCTTCTGATTAAACTAAATAAAGGGAATTTCTCAGAACTTCATTTCTATAGACTTGAATTGACTTGGAACATGTTCAGATATATTATATTATTGGATTCAAAATTGTTTAATTTAAAAGGTTTTAAATTACTTGAAGAAATTTACAATTTGCCAATTTTGGTGAATTTTTACACCTAAAGCGCTATTTACATATATTATTATGCCTTTCGCAAGAGTATTCAAAAAAGAAAAAAACAATTTCGAAGATATTTAATATACTTTTACTGTTATTATGTGCATATGTAGCAATGAATAACCGTTATAATACGGTTATAGCAAATTCAAGAGAACTCTCTGGGGCAACGCAAATTGGTGAAACATAATTATGTTGAATCACTGTTGCTCAGGTATTCAAAGGATAAACCTCAAAAACCCACACACCCACAAGCACAAAAGCTGCAAGCTGTGTGTGTGAGTGAGTGTAGGTGTGTGTGAGAGAGTGTGTGTATTTTGTGGCAGGTAGCAACGTAGAAACGTCCAAAACTGCGTTACTGCAGCGACTTCAGGCGATTTCCGATGAATATAAAAAGAGTCAAAGTGAGCTTCAATATGAAAAATATGTTACCCACGATATTGCGAAAAATAAAATCGAAAAATACCTAGAATATGCAGATGAAAATTTCTAGGAATTAATGCGCTAAATTAAATGAAAATCTGGTTTAAGGTAAGCAAAAAGTTGCTTTTAACATTATTTAAATATTTTAGAAAGGTGCACTAGGAAAGAGTTTGTTAAAAATTGTGAATTTTCTTTGTATTTAGGAATTTAAAAAGTTTAAAACAAGATATATTTTAGGTAATCAAGATACAGGCAAGTATGCAGAGACCCAAAAAACATTATCTTTAAAAAAAATAAGCGCACAAGCTGTACGCAGACGTGCGAACAAAGGAAAGGAACAGTGTTGTCATATGATTTTGTGGAAAAATAAGAAAATAAATGCTAATGTGTGCCAACTTTATATTGGAAGCGATATAAGTAAATGCAAAGCTTTATCTCAAAAATGAATTTGTGTTCGAAAGCGTTTCGGGCTGCTGCGTACTGACCCTAAAAGACAAAGAGCTACAAATTTTGAATTTCAAAACAATGTTCGTCTCATAAGTTATACGCAGAAATGCGAAAAAAATATAATGGAAAAGTGTTGCCACATGATTTGGTGAAAAAATAAGAAAATAACTACCAATGTATGGTAACTATATTTTGGAAGCGATATAAATAAAAGAGATTCTGTATGCTGCGTACTGATCGTAAAAGAGGTAAAGTGCTAGAAGCTTTTAATTTTGTCACAATGTTCGTCTCAGGCGTGTTCCAGTTCTTAATTTACATTTAATTTTTGTTCATTAGTTCATTTATGTCACTATAGAATTTTTCGCTTCAATCACAGTACAGTAAGGGGTATATGCCAAAATTACTAAAGGATATAGCTAGAAAAGGCCTCCAAAAGAACGTCCATAAGATACATAAATTGTTTTCTAAGACTTTCAGTTTTTGTACTTGAAAACGCCAAAAATTCAATTTTGAAAAATATTTTTAAAATCGTGGTCCTTAATTTTGATCTCAGGCATGTTCTAGTTATTTGCTGGCATTTCATTTTTTACCATAAGTAATAATTATTCTTATTTTAAACTCGAATTTTTGCTTTAATATCTAATTTTTAAAGGAACAGAGAACAGAACACTTTCAAGGGTTTATGCAGAAATTACCAAAAGATTTACCTAGATCCTAAATTTTCCACAACAGGAACCTTAGATATCTTCTCCTAGTCAGGAGACTTGGGATGATGACAGCCCTGATGTCCGAAAAATGGTTCACGGATGGGTTCGAGATTGAGCAAGGTGTAGGTGTTGGAAATCGTTGGATCCAACACCAGAATACTCTACCGCAATAGCGCATCAAAAATGGCCCAGCGTCTTTCAAGCGGAGAATTCATGCCATAGAGATCTGCGTCCTGTAATATCCTGTACTCGTATGGAACTAGGAGCGCAAACATATGAATTTTTTCAGATAGCGAAAATGCATGCGCTATAGAGCAATGTCGTCCTGGAGCATCTCCAATTACCTAAAATGATCAGGTTGAATAGAATGCTATAACTACCACCAAACCCTGTCCGCTCGGAACAAAGTCGTGTCTATCCGTATGGGTGCCTGGACACTCGGGAGGTGAGAGGTAGGTAACCAAGCGTTCACATTAGATCGCATGTTATTCCACAGAGACAAGAATACTTCTATTTTTGATATCGGGGATAACTTATGCATATAGCTTCCATATGGATGTTTGGGACGACCTCGACAAAACAACAAATTCTTAGATGGATAATTCGTTCGTTCATCAAGATATAGTAACCAGATACTGGTATCTCAACGTTTCTTGGAGCTTCAAGCACTATAGCTCCCATAGGACTGATGCGTGACAAAATAACTCTCTGGATGCAAATTCATATTTTGTATCTTAATAAAGGTCTTGAGACAGATTTGCGGACCTGAAAGCTTCTAGTAGCATTTACGTATCTGTGCCACCACACTGTTTGATACCATCTACTGAAAATTGGCCTATCGGACTCTTCAGAGTGCAGACTCTGTCTAGAAGATCGATTTGTAAACCACCAGGCATATTCTGTTGTGACTCGCCCATGCGTTGAGATATAGGGACCAGAGCCTGTCACATGGGAAAGGAACGGTTTAGTCCCATTCCAGTCTTAAGTGCAATAAGAATCGGTTCCACAAGAAACCTACTGCTATATATGCAAAATGCGTGATTAGCCTGTTTGCAAAGATAATTGAATGTATATTGGTACAAAAGACCTTTTAAGGTCGCAGTGCCCCACCTCTCTGTGAGATACCCTTTTATAGGATAAAAAAAGTACCTAGGATCGCTAGATTTTAAAAAATAGAAAAGTTTGTTTCGAAAAATTCTCAGTTTTTAAGTTTGTAACACGCCTTTGTATAAATTAGAAAAAGATATTTCAAAAGGTAAAAAATTAAGTTAAACACTTTACAATTTTTTTTATTTATTAAATAATTTATCAATAAATAATCAGATAGATCGCGTCTCAAGGTATTTACAAAAATTTACATATTCTTACATATTTCAAAGGATTTTGGATGCTACACGAAAACATTTTACCTATCCAGCAGGGGCGGAACCCGTTAAACTAGAAAAATCATATTGTATTATAAAAGTAATTACATAAATGCACTTGAACTCATGACAGGATTAACATCTTTTAAAGCTGTTCGGTCAAGCAGGTGGTCTGCGTTTTTTTTCTCCCTAACAATTCAAGGTTTTTGACATCCTTAGCTGCCAAATTCAAACTGCAGTACAACGAACTTTACCAAAAAAAAACTAAAAAAAAAAAGGAAAACCTTTTGAAATTCAAGCACGAATGCAAATAATCAAAAGCTAAAAAAAATGGAAAAGGAAAAGGAAAGGAAAAAGTTGTGCACTTTGGTCTTACAAGATGTCTGGCAGTCAAACAGCTGAAGAGACGCCACTTCAAGACTGACAACATGACAACAACAGCAACAACAACTGCAACAACTACAACAACAACAACAACATCATTGCGACAAGATGAACTCAAGAATAAACATGAACATGAACAAACATGCACACGACAACGACAACAACAACAACAGCAGCAACAACAACAAATACATTTAAGCCACCAAAAGTTGAATGCACGAAGCAGCAACAACAACAACAAAAATCCATGCAACAAGAAAAAGGCGTAACCCGAGGGCGTTAAGCGTTTACAAAGTGAAAATTTATGGCACATTATTTGGAAATCGAAATGGAAATGCATAAAAAAATTTAATTGCCAAAAAGAAAAAAAAAAATCAAACATTGTTGGGCTAATAAAACAGTAGCTGCCAATAAAAAAATGGAAAGCCAAACAAAAGAACTCTGGGGAAATCATGACTATTGTATACCCTACAAACTGGATAGCTCACGAGGTCGTTTTTAATCCTTAAACGGCCGTCAATTTTTAAATTTGATAACAAGGAACCAAAAAATTCATTTTTTATAAAATGTAAAAATTGTTTTAATAAAAAAATCATAAAATAAAAATTTTTCTTATTAAAAAAATTTTTTTTTATATATTTTTTAGTTCAAATTAGAAAATATGAAAATTTCCTTATTCAATTGTAATATTTATACATGTGTAAGATTAAAAAAAATACTTAAGATATTCAATGCAATTATGCGTCTGGCTTATTTCCCAAAGGAGTGGAAATGTGCTCAAATTGTTATGATTCTAAAGCCCTGCTAGCCTTCCATCTCCATTGCATCTTATCGCCCGATTAGTTTGCTACCAGTATTCACGAAAATTTTTAAAAGAATCGTTTTAAGCAGAATTTTGTCATTGTCCAGCGTGACGTCCCAAGTTCCAGCGCATCAATTCGGTTTTCGTCCGAAACAGGGCACGCCTGAGCAAACTTACAGACGTGGTGCAACACATCTTAGACTCCTTTGAGAATCGTCGCTACTGCATGGCAGCATTTTTGGATGTCAAGCAGGCTTTTGACAGAGTGTGGCACGAAGGGTTACTACAAAAACTTAAATCTGCCCTTCCTGATCCTCATTATGAAATCATAAAAACATTTCTTGACAATCGATCTTTCAAAGTTATGGTGAAAGGTGAACTCTCGGAACGACGGACCATTAAAGCTGGAGTGCCGCAAGGTAGCGTTCTATCTCCATTTTTATTCACCATTTTTACTATGGACATGCCGAGCTCGACGGGCAGTTCTGAGCTTATAATGGCAACGTATGCTGACGACACTGCCATTCTTTCGTCTTTCTCCAGCGTTCAAATGGCTGCTGATACCTTACAGAACCAACTGGACATTATAGCAACTTGGGCGAAACGCTGGAACATTCAGCTTAATGGTGACAAATCTTCCAGCGTTTTATTCTCGTTAAGGAAAGACCCAAGTCCTGTGCTTACTTTAAATGGAGAGAAAGTTCCAATGAAAACATCACACCCGTATCTCGGAATTCACCTCGTCAAAAAATTGTGTTGGATGGACCACATTAAAATAATAACAGCAAGATGTAGAACCAAGCTTGGCAAAATGGAGTGGCTACTTGGTAGAAATAGCAAGCTATCTTTGGATAATAAAAGAGTTCTATATAAGAGTTTAATTATGCCAACTTGGTCTTATGGCATTCAAATCTAGGGAACAGCTGCCAAGTCAAATATTAAAAAAATCCAAATTTTACAAAACAAAACTTTGCCCCGTGGTATATCCGAAATCGAAACCTTCACAAGGATCTAGGCATTCCCTATGTGGGTGATGTATTGAATAAACTTAGCGACCGTTACGCTGATTGCATAAGGAACCATCCGAACTCGCTTGCATGTGCCCTGGCCGGTCATAGACCAAGAAGACGCCTAAAACGCCTTCATCCAAACGACCTCAGAAGGCGTGTCATATCATAGAGTCTAATTGATTTTTTAAATATTGTATGTATGTATATGCTATATGTAAGCTAGATGGTACCACACAAACGGTTTCTTTGAGTGTATAGTGGCTTACTTTTTTTACAAATGTTGGATTATGACCCGTAAAATCAAGGGTTGATTTCCAATAATAAATATTCGAGAAAAAAAAATATTAAGTAATACTAAAGATTCTTAAATAAATAGCAAATTTAAAAAATTAAAAACATTTATTTTAAATAGAAGAAATGCTAAAATATAACACGTTTAAGTAAACATTATGAGCCAACAATTAAAGGCGTTGCCTCTCTAAAAATATTGAATCTCGGATTCAATTTTGTATGGTAGCTATATGAAATAGTAGGACCAACTTCGATCAAACTTGAAACAAGTCGTATATTGTTGTCAACTAAACATTTGTGTGAAGCTTGATCAAAATTGGTCCACTATTTCATATAGCTACCACACAAAATTGAACCAGTTCAATTTAGTTCAAGCAGCCTAACTTGCGCTCTACTTTGCGTGCACCTTGTAAAGATTCTTTGTATCAGGTGTAATAATGATCCAAAGAGGGCAATTTATCAGCTTCAGTTAGTATTTGCATACACAAAATTTAACTAATAGTCATGGGTTGATACAAATATTGAACTGGTTCAATTTTATATCGTAGCTATGTGAAATAGTGGATCAAATTGCGATCAAACTTCACACAGCCGCAATTTGTTTTAAACTAAACATTTGTGTGACGTTTGATCAAAATTAGTTCTCTATTTCATATAGCTACCATTCAAAAATGAACCAGTTCAATTCAGTTCACAGTCTAATTTGCGCTTACGAAACCTACGAAATTCTTGTATCTTATGAGAATTGATTAAAATCAGTTCTTTAAGTAATCAATCTCTATTTCGCATAGCTACATACAAAATTGCAAAATTGGACCAGTTCATTCAGTTCAAGCGCCTACACAAGCTTTACTTTGGCACTTGTAAGATTCATTTATCATATGTAAATTGACTAAAAAATCTAAGTTCTTTATAGCGAACAAACTTTTAGCGATTTTTTTATCTCCTGATTATTTGAATTTACCTGAGATAGAGAGATGTTAGACTGTACCAAAACATTTACACAACTTAAAGAAAATTAATTCAATAATAAGTAAGTTATGAAATTTTTGATGAATTTCGAATATCATGAAAAATAAATCTTTTCAAAATCGTGTTGTAAGATAAAATTCCTCTTTTCACTTTTGCACTTTGAATGGTACATTAAAGAAAAAATAATGGCATTTTAGTTTGAACAAATACGGTAAACTAGTCCTATTAAGAATTGCATAATTTTGAATTTGAATTTTTAAGTACAAACATGTTTTTTTTTACCGATTGTTCCTATGGCAGCTATATGATATAGTCAACCGATTTCGATCGTATTTGACACAGTGCTTTAATACCTTAAAAAAGATCTGAATGTCGAATTTAGTTCAAATATCTTTACAAACAGTCGAAATACAACGAATTTTGCATAAAAAACGTTTTTTTTGACCTATTGGTCCTATGGGATCTATATGATATAGTCATACGATTTTTGGGTACGATATCTTTTAAAAAAACGAAATATAGCGAATTTTGCTTTAAAAAAGTTATTTTGGCCGACCGCTCCTATGGGAGCTATATGATATAGTCAACCGATTTTGATCTAATTTAGTACAGTGCTTGGGAACTATAAAAAACTTTCGAATGCCAAATTTGGTTAGGATATCTTCAAAAACAAACGATTTTGTTCAAAAATATTTGCATCTTGAATCAACTCCATATTAGCTCTTAAATTAAGTTCCTAAAGTACTTCAATCAAATTGAAAATAATTTGCTTAGAACACGTTTTTACTTGAAATAAGTTAAACCAGAAATTTTGAATAAGTAATATATAATCTTAAGAATTTGTTCCAAATATATTTACATCTTGAATCAAGTTCATATTTACTCTTAAGTACATAATGAAGTTGAACGCATATGATGAACTGCTAAAAATTTCTACCTCTTGGTTTTGTTCGAAGAAAAACTTCAAGAAAAACAATTCGATAGATACAGTCGAGTTGATGAGTGAAATTGGTAGAACTTTGGAAATTAAAAAAAAAAAAAAAACGTATGATTCGGAAAATTTAGAATTTGAGTCCAAAAAATCAGCTGCCACAGAAAAAATATACCAATTAAGGAATTAACCAGGCAAAGAATTGCACACTGGAATTTTTCTTCTTCAAACTGCGAATTATTTTTATTGGCGCCCTCTACCGCCTAAAATGTTATCTTATTGGTACACCTTCTCTTGGAAATAAAACTCAAAATTCCATTTTGAATATTTTTATAGCCTTGGAAGTATTTGTGAACGATTTATAAAGGGTGTTTTTTAATTGGGTCTGGATTTCCGAAAGTTATATTTCAGTTGTCACTTTTGTCAAATGCCAAATGTTATTTTATTCAGTATAGGAAAGATTTACAAAACGCCTTGAAATTTTCGAGATTTTTTATCTAAATCAATATTCTGTTTTAAAAGTTATAGAGCTTTCGATACAATTAATGGACCGAATGATCATGTTCGAATGATGTGAATAATAATTTCAAGTTGCTCACGATGACGCAAAATCCATACTTATTGAAACATAACGGGTTACCGTCTTAAGAGAAACAGAAATCAATCTAACAATATAATTATAAATAAATATGAAAATACAAATATAAAAATACATTTACAAAAATAACCGCTTTATAGTTCATATTTGGCGCACATATTGTATGAACCATTTGAGAATTATAAGCACGAGTTACCTACCATATATGATATGGCATCCCTAGATCGCAGACGCAAAGCCCGTATGGTCAAACGAGACAATCAGGAGCAGGTGGCAACATTAAAATGTGACAAGGACGGCAATAATGAATTACACTTGCATGTATTGTCGTCTCCAATAAATCTTCGAATTTTAATTTCAGGGTTTCAATTGTATCTGCTTTATTGAAGTAAACAAGTGACAGCAATTTTCTGTGAATGTTATGGTATTTCGACAAATATCTTGTAGATTATGCAAACTCTAGAATCGAGAATTCTACGTTTTAACCAAAAATAGACTTCAACTGGGAACAAATATTTGAAAAATGAACTTCTTTCGTAGCCATAAAAAATGGCAATTTATTGCATTATGTATGGAAGAAATATTAAACCAATCTGCAATAAATAAATATGAAAAAACAAAAATATGAAAAAAATATATATTTCAAAATAACCGTATAGTTGTGTTTCAGGCATATTTTGCTTAAACCATTTGAGAATTATAAGAAATCTTTAAAAAAATGTTTTATCTCGTGTAAACCTTTTTATACCCTGTACCGTATGGTACCAAGGGTATATTAAGTTTGTGCAAGCCGAAAATGTATGTAACATATAGAAGGAGACGTCGGAGACACCCCAAAGTTACCTAAAATATGATCAGGGTGAATAGAGAAGTCGATATACCCATGTCCGTCTGTCCGTCCGTCCGTTTGAACGCCTAGATCTCAGAGATGGTAAGAGCTAGAGTTACCAAACTTTCACATTAGATCCCATATTATTCCATAGGAGGCAAGTTTATTTTATTTTTTTGATATCGGGGATAAATTATATAGCTCCCATGGGGGTGTTTGAGACGACCTCGACAAAATAAAAGCGTTTTAGATGAATAATTCGTTTGTTTTATGAAAATTTGGCAATCGAAAGTTTTTTATAGTTCTCAATCACTGTACCAAATTTGATCAAAATCGGTTGACTATATCATATAGCTCCCATAGGACCGATCGGCCAAAATAACTTTTTAAAGAAAAATTGGCTATATTTCGTTTTTTAATAAAGATATCCTAACCAGATTTGGCGTTTGGAAATTTTTTAGACCACTTAAGCAATGTGCCAAATTTGAACAAATTCGGTGGACTATATCATATAGCTCCCATAGGTCCGATCTTCCAAAAATCGATTTTTTAACAAAAATTTGTTGTGTTTCGTTTGTTTGTTAAGATATTGGGACCAAATTTGACATTCGTGAGTATTTTATAGTTTCTAAGCACTGTACTAAATTTAATCCAAATCGTTTGACTATATCATATAGCTCCCATAGGACCAATCGGTCCAAAAACACGTTTTTTATACAAAATTCGATGTGTTTTGTTTGTTTGTAAAGATATTTGAAATAAATTTGGCATTCATATCTTTTTTAAGGTATTTAAGCACTGTGTCAAATTTTATTGAAATCGGTTGACTATATCATATAGCTCCCATAGGAACGATCGGTCAAAAAAAATGTTTGCTTAAAAATTCTTCTGTTTTTGGTTTTTTGTGAAGAAATCGGACTTTATTACAAGCTAGTGGTACAGGGTATCCTAAAGTCGCCCGCGCCCGACTTTACGTCCGCCATTTTTTTTAAAATACTTTGTATGTAAAATAATTGTTTTTTCGATTGGCAGCCTTAATAAAGGAACATTTTTACCGATCTTAAAGTCATTCAAAATTAGTTCCAAAGGTCTAACTTAAATGTCTGCGTTTAGAAAGACCAATTTTGGCAGCTCGGCTAGCAATTACGCCATGTTCGATTTTTCACGTTTCTGTATATTTAGTAGATTTCAGAGATCGTATGAGATTTTCGTGGTGGAAGACACTCAGCTCGAAATTTGCTAGGGTTTCTTGTATAAATAAAATATTTCAAAAGTTTTAGATAAATATTTAAGCTATTTGCAGTAGACTACAAAAATTGCACTGGTCAACATGGTTTGGTTGTTGGAACGCTAATGCCCAAAGTAATTTGTTACTAAGAAACCGAATTCGAGGTCAGAATTAGCCCATCACGTCAGGATTTTGAGATATTTACCGAAAAATATTTGAAAAGTTTTAGACAAATATTTAATCCTCTTAAGTTTTCTTTTTCTCCCATGGCTCATGGGAGATGAAGCGCAGGCTGGAGCTTTTGCAGATCACCTCTAGGAACAATTCAGTCCTCTGTTGACAGCCGAATCGCTAAACATCGAGAAAATTGAGGGAAACGAGATCTCACCAAGCGTAGGAGGCATCACGATCAGAGCATGCACCAAGGATGAGGTCCTGGAATTAATTAAAAATATAAAAGCTAAAAAAGCCCCGGGACCCGACAAAATAGATGGCACAATCCTCAGAGCACTGCCAGAATCCACAATCGAATATTTTGTAGTTCTGTGTAATGCCATTCTTCGCATCCAACAGTTCCCAGCCTGCTGGAAACGTGCTATGATTGTGATGATTCCAAAGCCAGGCAAACCCGCTGGAGAAATTGCCTCGTACAGACCAATTAGCTTGTTATCAGTACTATCCAAGGTATTTGAAAGAATACTTTTGCGACGAGTGCTTGGACAGCTGGATCTAAGAGAGTCAATACCAGACCATCAATTTGGATTTAGGAGTCAGCATGGTACCCCGGAACAAATACACAGAGTTGCCCATTACATATTGGTTCTTTTGAAAAAGGGAATACTGTTCAGCAGTCTTTCTAGATGTCAAACAGGCCTGATCGCGTCTGGCATGTGGGACTCCTGAGCAAGATAAGAGCTGCTCTCCCACAATACTACAAACTGCTAGCCTCGTACCTAAAAGGAAGAAGCTTTGAAGTCGCAAAAGGACAAGCTATATCAACGATTCTGCAAGTAAGAGCAGGTGCTCCTCAAGGAAGTGTTCTCGGCCCCACATTATATACCTTGTACACGGCAGACATGCCGTTGCCCTCCTTACACTGGATTGTTAATAGCAACATACGCAGATGATACGGCAATACTGAGCAGCAGTCCATCTGAGCTTGAAGCATCAGAGTACTACAGGATTATTTAAACGAGTTCAAGAGCTGGACGGAACGCTGGTGTATAACCATTAATACACTAAAATCAGTGCACATCACCTTTGCCACCAGAAGAGGGGACTGCCCTGAGGTCACACTGGGATCTCCGATACCAAGAGCCACCAAAGTAAAATATCTGGGAGTCACATTTGACAAGCGACTGACATACGGTCCACCATCACTCAGACAGTCAAAAGCTGCAAATTAAAGTTAAAAAAGTTGGACTGGATGCTATAAATTACACAGGTCAATATGGATTAGTTGTTGAATTGCTAAGGGTCCCGTCCGAAGGAATTTGATGCTTATAAACCAAGTCCGGGGCAAGAATGGGCCCATCACGTCAGGATTTGGTGATATTTGAGGTTATGTAACCAAAAAACGGCGTTTTCTCTTACTTTTGATGTTATGTAAAGGGTGCCGAAAAGTTTTGATCCAACTGTAGCCCCGGATTCGGATTCTACACGGCAAATGACTTCGGGAACGATCCTTAACATTCCAACGACTGTTATTACCCCGGAATGTATCGAGGTATTAATAAAGCAAGCACAATATTTTACTATAAATCTGCTCTGGGTTCCGGGTCATAGAAGGTAATTCCAAAGCAGATGAATTAGCTAGATTGAGTACAACAATGCAAATCCTGCCAGATAAAGCAAACACACCTATTCCATTAGCAACTTGCAAAGCTGCTAATAGATAGATATACCATCAAATCCGTCAATGTCCTATGGACTCAATCATCAACCTGTGAAATAAGTGGAATGACGTGGCCAGAATGGAACATGGGCCGCACAAACCGACTGTTAAAACTTAGCAAAACTGCAATAAGAAACCTAGTTGGGGTGTTAACAGGGCACTGCCTAATCGGAAGACACGCCAGTAGATTGGGGGCGCCTTACAACGATTACTGCAGAAGTTGTAGAGACGCTGAAGAAGAAGAAACGGTAGAACACCTTCTATGCGGGTGCATGGCTCTGTGTAGAAGAAGGCTACATACTTTTGGGCAAAGCTTTCTGGATGACATGACAGAAGTTGCAAGAATAAAACTAACAAAGATTGTTAGCTACATAAAGATCACAGGTTGGTTCAATGAGGACAGCGTAGAGTGAGGAGAGGGATAGCCCCGGTGGCATCACAAAGGGCCTACAACAGGCCTAGGTGCGTCTAATGACAGCCACTTTACCTACCTACCTATTACTCCGGTGTTTGTAGACCGTCAATAATAATTTTGGTATTTAGGAACATGCGAGTCTATTAAACAACAAATCGTTGACATTTTCTCAAAACAAAACTTTAACACGAACAATGGCAAATATTTTTTTCGATAAAATTTACGTTTTTTTGGGAAAAGTGGGATGACCTGCCCAACCCACTGACGGGCACCGCCCCGAACTGATTCACAATTTTCTCGTCAACACTTTGTGGAGCTCTCCGTTGTTACCTTCCTGCAGACAAAAATTTTATTTTTGGCTTAAAGACCTGCCAGACTTAATATGCAGCTTATTTTTTGAGGGTATTAAAAAAAACTCCGTCTGGCACTCAAACAAATCTTTTTGTTGTTCTAGTCAAACGGGATCAGTGCTAGGAAAAGCCGTTGGTAACGGTTACTAGCGGCATATTAAACGCATTTTCCAAGGAAGAGCGCGCAAGGAAAATGGGCAAACAAAAGCCAAACAAAAGGCACATAAAAGGCAGCCATTACAATGGTGGTAGTCAAGTGAGGATGCCGGGGGCAGAGTGTGTTTGCGGGGCGTGGGGCAGCGTGTCTAACGGTTAAGCTGGCGCAACTTTAACTGTACATTAAAGAGGCACATGCAACAAGCCAAGCCAAGCCAAAAAAAATAATAATAAAAAATACCGACAATTGCGCTCTCTTACCCCAGCAGGAAAACCCTAAAATTGCGGAAATTTATTTAAATTGTTGCGGTCCTTAAATGTTTACACACACGCACACACACACGCACATTATTATATACTAAAGTTATATCATATTAACACACCTTTACTGTATACACTAATATTTGTTTGTGTATTTAATAATATTTACTTTTTGCCACACTTTTTTTTTTGTTCAATGTCAACTCTGCTCTAATAATTGTTTTGTTGTTTTTGTTTCTTTGTTTTTCTTATTTGTTACGCTTTTCACGTTTATGCATTTGGTATTTTCCGACGAAAAACAAACAGAATGCAACCCGCTGCAGGAAAAACACGTCCGTTTGCTTTGAAAAGTCTGCGCGTACTGAGTAAAGAGTCAGATTCAGAGCCTGAACTAAAAGCAGCAACATAATGATGATGATGACGTTGATGATGATGATAACGATGTTGATAATGATGTTGTTGATGGCGCTGACGAGGCCACAACGCAGCAAAGGCCAAACAAACAGAGACTGGTTTTCATATTTTCGCCAACAACAACAGCAACAACAACAACTGACGGCGAAAGCATGCTGAAAAGTCCTGAGCGCATTGTAAACAGCTGATTTCTAGCCGGTTTTTTGCTCTTCTTGTACTAAATTTTTTCTAGAGTATTCTCTCACCAACACTGTGCGACAAAAAATGTGTGCTTTGTGTAAAGGATCTAAAATGTGCTTAGGATCTAAAATAGAGCCTGCTTAAAATTTTTTTTTCTTGAAGATATATTTATTTTAAAATCTTTTATAGACTATTCTTTCTCCAACACTGTGCGACAAAAAAATGCGTTCCATACGCATTGGATCTAAAATGAGAATATGGTCTAGAATAGAGACTATTAAAAGTAAATTTGTCTCGTTAAAGCTATATAAAGTTGAAAATATTTTCTAGACTATTTTCTCCCCAACACTGTGCGACAAAAAAACGCGTGCTTTATGTTAAGGATCTAAAATGTGGATTGGGTCTAAAATAGAGCCTATTAAAAATAAATGTATTGTCTTAAAGTTATATCTTGTTGAAAATGTATTCTAGACTATTCTCCCCACAACACTGTTCGACAAAAAATGCGTTTCATACGCAAAGGACCTAAAATGTGGATGTAGGATCTAAAATAGATATATTTTAAAATATAAGTTTTAAAATCTTTTATAGACTATTCTCTCGCGACAAAAAATTCGTACTTCATGATATGAATTTAGTAGTCTGTCGAAAATAAGTTAGCTGTCTTAAAATTATATTAATTTTAAAACCTTTTCTAGACTATTTTCTCCCTAACACTGTGCTACATGGGTACATAATTTTCGTATAATTATAATTTGGTTGAATTAACTTGTAACGACCCAATTGAAGCCGACATTAGATTTAAAGTTAAATTTTTTCGATTTTAAACTATAATACAGTAATAACTGCCTACTTATATAAATATTGAAAAATTGCTAATAACATTTAAAATGTTAAATAGGCTCAATGCTATGAAAAATTTGCCCCGGTTAACGAAGTAGTAAACGAGGGGGAAAACGCGGCAGAGCTTGTGGCACAGCATCGGAGAATGGAGAATCCGAGGCAGATGAGCCTGCTGCAGAAGAGATGATACCCTCTTCTGTGGAACCAGAGAATGCGCTTGAGCTAGCGGAGGGAGCTGCGCCAGAGGCCGGACCATCCAGCACAAAGAAGTCTAAAGCCGGCAGTGGCTCTAAACGGAAACGCACCACCCAAAAAGAAAAAAAGAAAATAAGCTCTACGAAAAATCCAACACCAAAATCTAAATACGAAATTTTATAAACGCTAGACAGTTGACATTTGACGCATATGATGCTTGAACCAGTTGCGAATTACTGGAACACTTAACGAAATACCAAAAAACACCATAGAAAAAATGGGTACAATTTACGAAAAAAAATTAATATCTAAATCTAAATACGAAAAATATAAATATATGTTAAAGTGACTGCTAGATAGTTAATATTTGAGGCATATGATGCTTGAACCAGTTGCGAATTATAAGCACGCTTTCACAAAAAAAAATTGTTTTTGCAAAATTTTGTCATATCGCTTGATATGTCGATAAAGTTCATAAAATTATTGCAAATGTGCAATTTCAAGATATTATTTGTTTATAATTATTTCAATGAATACTTCTTTTAGGCTTTTAAAAAGTAAGCAAGTTGTTAAAAATTTAACCAAGGACTTACCCAAATAATTTATATTGTTTTACTTATGTTTACAGCTGCAAACATTGTTCCAGATATTTATTAATTTTCTTGTACAAAACCTGTTAAGCTAAATCCATTGATAAAATCTCTACATGAAAAAAAAATATTTTTGTAATTTTTAAATGATTTTCTTAATACCTTATTAGAAGATATTTTAAATTTTTTTTTGCATAAAATACCATATGTAAGAAAAAAAAAATATTAACGTTAAATGCTAAAGCCAAATTTAAAAAAAATAAATAAGTTTATATTTCATTGAAAGTTGAGTAACATAAGATCACGTAACGTAACGCCAGATACTAAAGCTAATAAAAACCAAACGAGAAAAGTTTTTCATTTTAATAACTTACATTATTTCAGAAACTACAAAAAAAAAGTTTAAAATTATAGATTATTTTCTTTTTAAATTAGTTTTCATTGAAATTTGCATAGCATCAAGTAATAATATAACGTAACGCCAGATACAAAAGCTAATTAAAAACAACTGCGAAAAAATTTTCTATTTAATAATTTACATTATTTCAGATCCTACAAAAAATAGTTTAAACTTATTTTTTTTTTTTTTAATAATTTTTAATTTAATTTTATTTAAATACTGCATAAAGTCATATAACGTAACGCCAGATATAAAGGCTAGTTAAAAACAACCGAAAAAAGATTTTCAATTTAATAAGTTACATTATTTCATATCAAACTAAAAAAATTGTCATTGCTAAAAAAAAAATAAATTTCAAATACCATTTATCTTTCTGGTAACGTAACGCCATGCGTTTTTTTACTTGTTTTTTTATAAATAAGACCTTTTCGTGTCATTTTTAATTACTATAGCGCCCCTTTAGTGTTCAATTTCAGCTTAAAAAAATTTGGGCTCTTAATTAAGTATTAAAAAAAAAATAAAATATTTAACAACTTTCGATCTCATCCTAAATATCACGAATTTGGTATAATACTCAGCGATTACTATATTTTTTTCGATTACACTAGCTTATACCAAAACTAAACCTTTATATAAAAGTGTTATTTAGTGTAATTTTAGTTTGAGAAACATAAAAATTGCGTTAATTTTTTATTAAAAACCATTTTTCAGATTTTTAAAAAAATATATATATTTTAGGGAGTTTTTTTTAATTTTTCGTCAATATCTAGCGAGCAAGTTCAAAAGCGTAGATCATGGCGAAAGATCCATTTAGCAGCTACTGAAAGCGATATGAAGGGTTTTGGGACAAATTCGTGAAACGAAACATTTTTCGACCAAAAGTGTGATTGAGTGATAATTGAAACTTTCGCTTTTTTCGTTTATAGTTTCATAACATCTACAGTTCTTACCTAGATTTAAAGATCTAACAGAAATATATAAAAAATTGTTCTTGAAAAATTGTCAAAAGTTTTTATTTTTGAAAAATTGTCAAAAATTATCAGGGGTGCCACAGAAAACCAATTCGATTCAATTTCGATACAACGGTTTTAAAACCGCTGTTAGTCATGTATGTGGCACCAAGAATTGGATTTATATTGAAATTGAATCGAATTGGTTTTCTGAGGCACCCCTGTATAATTTTTTCTACATTGGTGGCTGTAAATTCGATTTTGTTTAATTTACACATATCGGATATGACCATTAATACCTTTTGATATCTCATATCAATAGACAAAATATTGATATTAAAAAAATACTCAAAACAAAAAATTATTGGAAAATAAAACTCGAAAACGTTTCATAAGCAATAAAAGTAATGTATTTTTCAATCAATACTTTTTGGTACTACTTTTTGATGCTCATGTCGATACACGAGAAATTGACAAAGTATTTGGAAAAAATACTAAACAAATTATTTGAAAAAAAATATAATTTTGTTTCTTTAGAAAAAAAGATTAATGTAACTTTCGTGTTTTTATACCCAAAGTTACACTAAAAATCTTTTCAATTTTAAGGTTCAATTGGTGACTCTAATTTATAAGAGTTTTATTTATAAAATTTATAATTTTTATTTAGTTTTGTTTTATGAAGCAAAACCTTTCTAACAACAATTAACTTCAAAAAAATACTTCAGAAAACAGTCTTAAAAAGTTGTATTAAGACTTTTCAAAACTTGATTTTATTTAGTTTGCAATTTAGTAGTTTTTTTTTACAACTTTTACTTTATCAAAGTTGGCAATGCTGCTAGCTTCTCTCTCTCTCTCACGCTCCTTCCTTCCTTGCTCTCTTAGAATTTCCTTGAATTCGCCTTCCCAACAACAATGAACAACATTGTTTGTACCTGCGCAGTGTGCAGCATTTTTCCAAGTCCCAACCCCGAACTTCCCATCAAAGAGCCCAACCAAAGCGGTAACTACTACGCTTTACACACCAACACACTCATGCACATACGCACTGTAGATAATACTCGAAACAGCCCCAATTATATACCATACCACGGTGACAAAGTTTAAACAGCAAAATATGAGAGTTCCATTACAATCACTCGACCACAATGGGGTTTTCCAACAGTAGCAACTACAACAACACCAACACCCCCAAACTTGACCGCATAAAAGCGATTTGAATAACAAACGAATACTATTGGCAGTCAGTTTTTTTCTTAATGAGAGATGGACTAGTGTTGGGTTAAGAAGAGGTTGGTCTTGTTACCGATAACAACAAGACCGACAACAATTTGGAAGCGGGGAGAGACGGTGAAGAGATTTTGAGAATGATGGGTTTAGCAAGTCTGTATGAGCTTAGGTAATTTGTTTAGCAAATTTTGCTATGGGTGCCTTATGTTCATATTAAATTTCGCTATTGCGAAAGAACTTTTCCATGAGTCATTAATAAAAAGAAAATTCCCAAATAATGCTAGAGAAAATTGTAAGGTATTGGCAAGCGAACCAAAAATTTAGTAGAGTAGGGTTGGGGTTTATAATATTTTCATAATATCAAAGTTTTAACGTGACCATCAGTTTATTCTTATTAGGATCCTGCTTTTAAATTTATATAAAATTTCATTTACATATGTTAGAAATGGGATGGACGGAAATTTACTGAATTAATTGCAGACTCAAGTATTTTTTTGGTTCATTTAGGAAAAAAAATGCCTTATTTTAAGACATCATTTTTTAAATGACACAAAAAAATGTAAAGCATTTTGGCATACCCATTTTGGCGTGACGTTACCTTTGATCGATAATATATAAAAAAAAAAAAATGTGTAATATAAAATAAATGTACCTTTATTTTTACGTAGCTTTTTAAGAAATTTAAACTTCCTCCTTATTTAAAGGATCTTTTTTTATTTGAGACAGAAAAAATAAAAGCATATGGGCATTCACATTTAGGCGTGACGTTACTTTTACACGACAGTATATAAAAAAAAAAATTTGCGCAATTTTGAAAAAGTTTTTTTTGTTTTTACGTAGCATTTTAGTAGCTAAATGTTGAGTATAGAAATTTGACAACAATCAGACTCTGATATTATCAAATTTACGCATAGCGTTACGTTACAAAAAAAATTACATTTCTTTAACTTTTTGAAATGAATTTTTTTGTAGTAGAAATAAGTTAATGTTAATTTATTTAACCAAGATCTTAAATCGAAAAAAATTTCCTAATTTTTTTTTTTTAGCCCTAATAGCTTTAGGTTACAAACAAATTTGGGGTTTGTCATGGGTTACAAAATCTTAAATTTCTATACCTATTGAAAGTAATCCTTCTTAGCACAATTAAGTGAATGTTTGTTTATCTATTGAATAGAAAAAAACGTACATCGTTATTTTATTAGCCCTAGGATCTAGTATATCAAATTTCTTGCCATCTTATAAACTGAGTTGCATGAAAAACTATGCATAAATTTCTTAACGAATTCAAGTTAAATAAATATGTTTATTTTTTATTTAATTTATAGAATATAATGGAGATATCTGTGGTAATTTGTAATGCTTTGAAGCTTTCGTTGCCCAAAGTAATTTTTTTGGGATTTCAATTCTTTTACTCTTATTTTATTTTCTTTGATTTAGTTTAATTAACTTTAATTTTATTTGGTTCCTTCGGTTTCAAGTTATTGCATTATATTTTGTTTCATTTTATTTATTTTTAACCCCCGACGCAAAAAGAGGGGTGTTATAAGTTTGACGTGTCTGTCTGTCTGTCTGTCTATGGCATCGTAGCTCCCGAACGCATGCAGTGATTTCAATTTAGTTTTTTACCGCTCCTAAACTAACAATTTAAATACAAATAGTCTAATTAAGCAACAAAGATTAACTTAAAAACAAAATTAAGAAAATACTTCAAAAACTTTCATAGAATTACTTCAAAAAATTTGCATGTAAGATACGACCGTCAACGACGTCTGCCCTCGCGTGTCCCCAACGCGACGTATTTTTTAGAATTATTAATAGATTCTTAGATACTTTAACATTAAGTTTCTTTATTATTTTTTACTTTTTAAATGAAAATTACTTAAGTTCGGGGGTTTTTAAATTTTTAATTTAATTTTTTATTTTTCCTTGAAATGATTTTAATTATTTTCATTTTATTTCAGTTAAATTCATTTCAGTTCATTTTGGGGCCTTTGAAATAAATTCACCTTATTTTCTTTAAGTTCATTTGCGTTCATTTCAGTTCATAACCAAAAATGTTTTTGTATAAAAAAGTCGAAAGCGTTCCTTAAGAAAAAAAAATAATAAATACAATTTTCCCATTAATACCTTTTGATCTCTCCTGTCGATACAAATAATATTGACAAATAATAAAAAAATTTAATTTCACTTCAGTTATTGTCATTCCAGTTTATTACATTTTATTACCGTTTATTTCAATTCATTTCAGTCCATTTCAGATAATTTCAGTTCGTTTTAGTTTATTTCAGTTAATTTAAGATCATTTTAATTTATCCCTTTTCTTTTCATCTCAGTTTTTTCATTTCATTTAAGTTCATTCAGATTATTTCATTTCAGTTCAATTCACTCAAGTTCATTTCAGTTTGTTTCAGTTCATTTAATATCATTTTCATTTATTCCTTTTCTTTTCATTTCAGTTTCGTCATTTCAGTTCAGTTCAATGCGTTCCAGTTCATTTCAGATCCTTTCAGTTTTATTTCAGTTAATTTCATCACGTTTCTAATTATAATTAATTTCATTAATATGTCGTAATTCCATATATTTGCATCCATTAAAGCTAGCCATTGAAATTTATAGAAAAATCTTTTCAAATGGAACAAAATATGGTATAATATAAATCATTATTTTAAGTGTATAATCGTTTTATAGCTAAACGAACGTGACCATAAAACCTTGGTCCAACTAAAAAAAAAAGTATTTCAGTTTCTTTTAGTTATTTATTGCTTAATTCCCCTAACAGTTTTCGCTGTTGTCTTACATTATACGATTTAGAGTTGTAATAAAAAAAAATAAATAAATAATGAAAATGGGAGTAAACAAAACCTTAATACCAACTAATATTTGTTATATAGTAAAAAGTAACCATGGACGAGGCGATATGATTAAAGCCTATTTTGGGAAGCGTGGATCAGAATCGAAGTTCTTCTCTGGATACCACCTCTAGTCATAATGAAAAAAAAAAATTATGCAAAAATCGCCTTCTGCAATGACGTTCCTCTCTGGATACCACCTCTAGTCATAATGAAAAAAAAAAATTATGCAAAAATCGCCTTCTGCAATTTTGCGATACGATAACTACGTCAATAAAATCGTTTTGTTTTTCACTTCACTTTAAGTGTTTTGATTAACAAATATATCGTACAAAAAATTCGTGCCTGCCGTGACTTAGTTTCAACTCACTGCAACACGCGCCCATCTCTACTCGCAACCACAGTGTACAACATAGCGTATGTGTAATATTTAGCCGTGTCTCATAAGAGGGCATGGGGCGGATGAGTAACACCAAAAGCGGTAGCCTGTTTTAGCTTTGATAATAATTATCACTTGGTTGTAAAGCAAATTAAAAAAATAAAATAAAAATAAATGCAAAATGGAAAATGATTTCACAGGCGGATAATTAAACATGAGAGGCGGCAATAGGCCAACACGCAACACGCCCACAAAATTGTATAATCTGATACTCATTAAGCATACGCCTAGGTGGCGGTGGCCACCGTCTGTCTAGGGATTTTCCAACTTTGCATATAAAGCGTAGAGCACAAAATGTCTTACATTAAATTAGGTTAAGTGAATTATGATTATTTCAGTGCGGAATAGTTGGCAACGCAGGACGGAGCAAGGAGGACAACAAGTGCAAGGAGTCAAGTATTCTTCCTCCAAAGTCGCACTCCGACACGTAATTGCCCCTGCCAGTTACAACAACAGTCGAGACATTGTTGCCTTTTGTCTTGGCTGACATGGAAAAGTTTTTTTGTTCCAGCTCTTGTTGACACTTTGGACTGACGTTGGTAGTACTCCTTGTTCTTGGCTTGGCTATAAGCTCTACCAGCAGGCAGGCAGCTTTATTTATGACACAAGCTTCCATACTCCTTCCCAGTCGGTTGGTCGGGCATATATGAGTAAGCTAAGCATAACACTACCGAGTAGGGTTAGACAGCCTTTTCCCCCTCAGTGTCCCTCCGTTGGGTTGTTCCAAGCAATGACAAAAACAAATTAGAGCTCTGACATTTTTATTGCGAATTTTTTTTTTTTCGTTTTTCGTGTGTGGTTTTAGTTCTAGGGGCTT
Source organism: Chymomyza amoena (assembly GCA_037043745.1). NCBI lineage: Eukaryota > Metazoa > Arthropoda > Insecta > Diptera > Drosophilidae > Chymomyza > Chymomyza amoena. The sequence goes on from JBAMAX010000602.1 coordinate 299,301, forward strand.
TTGTGGGTAGAGCGCAATGTTCGAGGTGTTCGAGGTTGGTTCAACGAACTTTTAACGAGCTAATACAAATACAACAAAAATAAACAAGAACCTTATATAAAATGTTGCGGTTAAATTTAAGGTCATGTGACACAAGTTGACAATTTCAATGCATATTATATAAGCTTATATTTTATGAGCAACGAAGGGTCTACAATTGTTAAAAAATTTGGTGGAATATTTTTATTGGATATATAAATTATTTATAAATTAAAGTTGTTTGGGAATAATAGTTGAAGGCATAAAAAAGAAAAATTTGAATTCCCTGAAAATTTATTATCACGAGAATGGAGAATTTAATTAAAAAAAACATTTTTTAGATTTTATTATATACATCTTATTATATTAATTTTAATAAATTTAAAAAAAATTATTTCATAATTTTGGTCGTGAAAATAATATTCAGCACAAATTGATGGCAATATTTTTAAGTTTTAGGATTTTAAAAGATTAATTGTTATTCCTAATAAAAATTCCAGAAAAGTTTTAACTTCTTATTTGAAATTCATGTTCGAAATGCTTTAAAAATATTTATTTGTATTTATATTAATTATAAATATTATTTTATTATAAATATATATAAATATTTATAAATAAATATTTGAACAAATTTTTAAAGAGTTTCGAACACGAATTTTAAATGAGAAGCTAAAATTTTTCTGGAATTTTTACTAAGAATAACAATTAATATAAATATTTATTTATAAAAAAATAAAAAAAAGGACTTTTAAATAATTTCGAACACGAATTTTAAAATGTATTTAAAATTTGTCTGGAATTTTTTTTATTAAGAACCACTAATCTTATCCCAGTGTTAAACTATTCTTTTTTAATTTTCTAAAAAGTTTTTTAATTTAAAGCTAATACTGATTTGTTTCGAAAATTCTTACTTCTCATAATGCATAAGTGTAAAATCTTCTAAATTTTTTTAAATTTCTGAAGCAATATGGCGTTTAAAATTAAAAATGTATTCGAAAAATTTTTATAGTGAACTAATTTGGGGATATTGCAAAAATTTTTTCTACGCAAAAAAATAAGTGTATGGATTTAAAATTTGAATTTTATTTATTTATTTTATAAATAGTTCTAAAATTATATATTTTAATTATTGTTCTCAGTTTTCATATATTTTGCATTTGTTAAAATTATTTTTAAATTATAAGAAAGTCAAAAATTATTAAAATATTAAAAATTAATTTATCTTTTAATTTTAATTTCTCATTTTTAATCAAATAAAATTATTCTCCATTTATTGAAATTATTTTTTATTATTTTAAATGATTCATTTCATTTATTTAAATTATTTTTAATTAATTAAAAAATTTTTAAAATATTTCAAGCTATAAAAGTCAAAAATTATTAAAATATGATTAACTAATTTATTTTTTATTTTAATTTCTTATTTTTAATTAACTAATTTATACTCCATTTATTACAATTATTTTTAATTACTAAAAATATTTAAAAAATAATTCAAATTATAAAAAAAAGTCAAGAATTATGAAAATATTATTAATTATTAAATTAAACTGGGTTGTTAAAAAAAAACGATTATTTCAAGAAAAAAAAAGTTGTTTACTTCATGGCAAATATTTTTGTTTTTTGTTTTTTTGCTATTTGGAATGAATTAAAATTATAATTCATTTATTGACATTTTTATTAATTATTTAAAATTATCATTATTTTATTAAGATTACAAATTAAATAAAATTATCAATAACTATATATTATCATTTATTTTTATATTCATTTTTATTTATGTAGTATGAATTTTAATATATTTATTAAATAATTTATGTGTATTAATTTTATTGAAATCATTGTGAAATTTTTTTTTTATTTGAAGTTATTATTAAGGTATTTAAATTAATGTTATTTATATTTACATAAATAATTCATTTTATTCCAATTTAGCATTGCATAGGACTTCAAAGTTAAAATAAATAACTTTTATTTGGTTTATAATATAAGTATTGATTCATTTGAAGGAGTTTCAATTAATTAACAATGTTAATATTATTTTAACTATTTATTATTTAAAAAGAACATTACAGAAAATCAGAATCTATTAAATAAAATATTTCTTCAATTATTTAACATTATCATTAATTGGTGGTAATTTTACTAATTTATCATTTAAAAAAAATTATTATTATTAATCAATTAAAATTAAATAAGTTACTCATCTTTCAACTCTTAAAATGTTTAAGGCCCATTCATAGTTTTTTATATTTATTTTAAATAGAATTTTTTTTTTTTAATTTTTGATGAGTTCTGCCCTATGCTCAGTCTAAGAGCGATATCTTGTATTATCCTGTATATTTTGTATTATTAGATAAATATCAAGAAAAAAATAATAATTTAAATGTTTATAATTTTATAAATTTTTATTTATATTTCCATAAAGGAAAGATAAAAAAAAATTTGTCGAAAGTTAAAAAAAATGAAATTTAAAAAATAAGATTGGACTCTTTACAAATAGTCCCATAACTTTTTATTTTTTTATTCCTTATCTAGCAAACTCGAATATCAATAAATTAACTGAAATGGGGACATTTTTTGTTTATGAATAATTTACAATTATAATTGACTTTTTTTTAAAAATTGGAAAAAATTTTAAAGCTAAAGTGCCTTAAACGAAAATTGTAGACTATTAAACTATTAACCCATATCAATATATCCCATATAAATGATATACCAAGGTACAAGATATAAACATTACCTCTTCTTACTTAAAAAAAAAAATCCAAAACCTTTGTTTACTTATTGATTTTATAATATTTATTTTCCAATCTTTGGCAAACAAATCCATTGAGATATTTACAATATAAATCTCTCCAAGCCACTAAATCGAATGTCAAAGTTCAACGAATCGAAAGGACACGATAAGCTAAAGGAACTCGAACAATGCCAAATGATTTGGAGTGCCTTAAAGTTGACACAAGAAGAGAGAGAGAGAGAAAGGAAAGAGCTCCACTAATTAAACTTAAAAGGAATTTTGATTACGCAAAATAATCCATTAAAATTTTAAGCCTCATTAGATAAGAACAATAATACTTAACTTAAAAAAATACCAAGAAAAATGAACAAGATTCTGAGTATAGCAACCAAAAGAAATTTATCCCTTTAAATCTAAAGCTAAGGTTGGATGTCCTTCAGGAACACAATAACAACTAGAAGAACACAAAGAGAGATTTTCGTTGAATTTGATTCATTATGTGCCAAGAAGACTTTCGCTTTTTGTACACTGTAAGGTTTAAGGTTTGGAGTATATTAAGTTTGTGAAAATGTATGTAACATTTTTGCTCCGACTAGGAGTGAAATCTAGTACAATATGTCATATGAAGGAAAAAACAAAAAAAAAATTATGGAATATAGAGAAGACTTCGGGGAATCATTAAAGTTACCTTCAATAAGGTCAACAAAAGAAAGTTATATTACAAATGTTTCTGTCTTTTGATAAATATGTATGCCTAGATTTGGAAGATTTCATTTTTGGCTAGCAAACCTTATATAATTTAAGCAAAAACTTCTGACAAATTTATAAAACAATAGTTAAAAGAAATTTTAACATTGCACTATGGGCCAAATTGCACAATTTTTGGATAAAAGTCCAAAAATGCTTGTACGGAGTTAAAACTTGGTGGATATAACAATGATAGCCAAATCTAGCTTTAAATTCAAACTTTTTTATTAAGTTTCAAAATTTTTTTAATGCACACAAAAAAATGTTAAAATAAAATTATTTAAGGAATATTTAAATAATACTTAAGTTTCTCATTTAAATATTACTTAAGTAGAGTTTAAAAAAAATTTTTTATTATACACGCACAAAATATGGGCAATAGTTTTGTTCGATCTAGATTTCAACTTCCCATATAAGGCGCTGTGGCGTATACGCATTTTTTTAAGCTTTAAAAATTTTAAATGAATTTTCAAAAATTGCATAAAAGAAACAATAAAATGTTTCATATTTAAATATTATTTAACTGCAGTTTAAAAATATTTTATATGCACGCAAAAAAATTTCTGCGTCTATTTTATTTTTATATAGCTCATAATTCTTAAATTCGAAAATAATAAAAAAAAAAACTTCAAGTGAGGTGTTTTTATATTTAAACTAGTGAGCCAGGCAGACATCGTCCTGCCCAAATTTTTGGAATACTCTTAAAGTGTATAAACATCGTAAGATTCTGTAGTAAGCTTATCTAGGTGGACAATCATAAGATTTTTGGATTGGTTGACTTTCATGACTCTCTAAAAAGCCGTATGGAAGAACTTAAGTATTCTTAAGAGAGCTCGCATCTCTAATAACTCATGTCCCACAGGAACTACATTTCAACCGCTTTGCGACTACGCTTCTGTCTGCATTTAATGTCCAATTCCCGGTGTTGAACAATTTTCTACTATGCTATATTCACGATATTCACAAAAATGCGCATATCTCACGAACCAATACACACAAACACATCGCAATAGGCTTAAAACATCCGTATTGACAACTTCTAACACACCCAAAATCATATTTGAAATTCTTCAACGCGTTCATGAGAACACCCGTAACACGTAAAACATTAACATTAGTTAATCTGACAATGTACACAATGCCACAATATAAAAAAAAATGTTTCCAAAAATTCAAAAAAAAAGTTTGGAGTGGCAACCCTTATTACCTAGGGGCTATAAAAAATATATGTTGGCTGATTCATAGACCTTCCCAATAGGCATACAAAATTTCATGAGAATCGATCCAGCCGTTTCGGAGAAGTATGGTAACGTACATTGTGACACAAGAATTTTATATATACCTATAAGTATTATACACTCATAACTTTATTCGAAATTGATGTTCGATATGGACCTAGTCTATAATGAAAGACAACATTTTGTATACGTTTTTTTTTAGTCTCATAATTTCTGAATGCAAAATCGAAAATTTGAAGAACAAATAGTATTATTTTTGTTGACTTTTAAACTTGGATCACGTTATATCAACGGATGGAAATTTGAAAATAGAGATTTGTTAGTGACTAGACCCGTGTCTATATCCATGGGGAATATATTGTGACAGATTTGAATAAAGGAAGGGTAACCTCGGGCAACAATCTGTCCGTTCAATCCAAAAAGTGTGGTTCCTCTATCTCTTAACATCTGTATGATCTAGGCATTCAGACAGATGGATATGGGAATATGGACTTCTCTAGACATTCTGATCATACTTTAAGTAATTTTGAGGGATCTCCGAAGTCTCGTTCCTTATATTACTTAAGTTTTTACCCCTTCATACAATAAGAACTTAGTACTATCTATAGTTTTTGTTCAGGGTATGGAAATGGCACGCATAGGCCTCTACCTATAAGAAAGTATGGTTCTTAAATGAATTTCGAATAGTCCCTTCTTTAAAAAAAGGATTTAATCAAAATATTCAAACATCGACTTAGACTTTTCATTAACAAGGCCTAAAAGCGTTTTTTTTTCTTTAACCATTTGTGTATGCAGAGCTGGAGCTCCCTGTTTTATATACTACAGTACTTTTCATAAGCGAAGGTTAAGTAGAGGAATTAAACTAACTTATTAAACAGTTATATATTTACATATTAATTTTTCTAAAAATTTTTGATAAATACAATACATTTTTTTTTTTTTTTGGTTAATTATTAAGATATGGTTATAATATAATTATATAATTATAATATAATTTCCAAATAAAATATCTCTTGGAGATAAGCTGATTTCTTAAGCATATTTACAGCACTGGATTACTATGCTGAGAGTATTCCAAAGTCGTCATTCGACTTTAAAGTACGCCATTTTTTTTTCTAAATTTTCCTTTATGCAAATCTTAAAACCTTTAAGTCTTAAATGATCAAATTTTTGTATACTAATATTCAACTTGCCTTATAATTCCATATTACAGAGTATCTGAAAGTCGTCTGCACCTGTACGCCATTTTCTTTTTTGTTATTGTTGCGTTGATTTTGATTGTGCTCTTTTTTTTGGGCACTTTTTCTCCGGTTTTCTTTAATGCGCAGCGCTCTGCGCAAATTTCTTTTGTCTGCTTCTAGACTTTTGGGGTTAGGGCTGACGGGGTCAGAGGTCAAATCAATAGGCAGACGAACTGCAAACAGCATCCCAAAAAGGACTAACAAAATCGTATGGTATATATGTATATAATAAGCATATGTCTGTGTCCATGGCTTGTTTTGACAGAAACGTCTGTCGATTTTTTTTTTGTGCTTTTTTATGCTCTTTATTCAGGATAGAGTACTTAGGGCTAGTCAAGAAGTTTGCTGCTTATTTAACAGGGAATATATATGTGACTTCAGTTTGCAATTAAGGATATTTATTTATTATAATTACTAAGTCATAATAGAAATATAGAAAAAAAATTATTAAATACTTCTAACACAACTTTTATTTTATTAATTAGTACTTAGTAAATTTACTTACTGTCTGAAAGTCCATCGTTTTTTTTTTATATTTTTAATACTTTTAATTATACCCTGTACCGTATGGTACCAAGGGTATATTAAGTTTGTGCAAGCCGAAAATGTATGTAACATATAGAAGGAGACGTCGGAGACACCCCAAAGTTACCTAAAATATGATCAGGGGGAATAGAGAAGTCGATATACCCAGTGTCCGTCTGTCCGTCCGTGTGAACGCCTAGATGTCAGAGATGGGAAGAGCTAGAGTTACCAAACTTTCACATTAGATCCCATATTATTCCATAGGAGGCAAGTTTATTTTATTTTTTTGATATCGGGATAAATTATATAGCTCCCATGGGGGTGTTTGAGACGACCTCGCCAAAAAAAAAGCGTTTTAGATGAATAATTCGTTTGTTTATGAAGGTATCGTAACCAAATTTGGTATTCGAAAGTTTTTTATAGTTCCCAATCACTGTACCAAATTTGATCGAAATCGGTTGACTATATCATATAGCTCCCATAGGTCCGATCTTCCAAAAAATCGATTTTTTAACAAAATTTGTTATGTTTCGTTTGTTTGTTAAGATATTGGGACCAAATTTGACATTCGTGAGTATTTTATAGTTCCTAAGCACTGTACTAAATTTAATCCAATTCGTTTGACTAGATCATATAGCTCCCATAGGACCAATCGGTCCAAAAACACGTTTTTTATACAAAATTCGATGTGTTTTGTTTGTTTGTAAAGATATTTGAAATAAATTTGGCATTCATATCTCTTTTAAGGTATTTAAGCACTGTTTCAAATTTTATTGAAATCGGTTGACTATATCATATAGGTCCCATAGGAACGATCGGTCAAAAAAAAAAATTTTGCTTAAAAATTCTTCTGTTTTTGGTTTTTTGTGAAGAAATCGGACTTTATTACAAGCTAGTGGTACAGGTATCCTAAAGTCGTCCGCGCCTGACTTTACGTCCGCCATTTTTAATTATTATTTAGTAAATTTTCTTCCTGTCTGAAGACAGTTTGTAATACAAATGTAGAAAAAGACTCCTTAAGATATTTTTATTTGGTTTGGAATTATGTGCATTCTTTCTACATCAAAAACGCACTAATATTAAAAACAACAAAATAAGTCATCAACAATAATATCAAAATTTCAGTTTAAATTGACTTTTTTACAGCCACTTCTTACTTGCCCGTACAAATTTCAGTTTAATAAAAGTAACTCACTTTTAATATTAAAAAATAATAATCATTATGTAGAGAGATTAAAAAAATTAAATTAAGTTTTGGCATATTTGATCAGATAGTTTTCTTTTTAAAAGCTGCTTCTCCTTTTACAATATTTTATCGCTTTTCAAAATTATTAATATTTTTTCAGCAAATAAAATATTTTTGCGAAAATGATAAACATTGCAGGCAAATTGTTTTTCTCAAGACAGCCATTTTGAAAGGCCTAGGTTACATCTAAGGCTAATTTGAGAAGGCTTATATAATCTAGAATTAAGATTCTTTGACTGTTATAACAAGCTTTACATATTTCAAAAGACAATAAAAGGCATTTAATTTGCTTAAGTTCCCAAAACCAGTAATGTAACGTAACGCCTAATATAGTTTTGTGAATCGATAACAGACCTTGATGTTTTTTTTTTACAAAATGTATCAGTACTTTTTAGAAATAATATTCTTTGTTTTTTTTGTTTCTGTCACATTTTGCCAGACACTAACGTAACGTCACGCTATATGCACATCTGCAAGCAAGTACTCAGAATGAAACGATCATTAGTATTGGCTCGAATTCTCAAAGATATAGTCCAGTGTTTTTCTCAAATCCGAGACGTCTTAATACTCATTTCCAATTTTGTAACGCAAACGCCAAATATAGCTTTGTAAATCGATAACAGCCCTTGTTGTCTTTTTTTCACAAAATGTATCAGTAGCTCTTTAAGAATTATTTCTTTCCCCTTTTGATTTTGTCATATTTTGTCGCACATATGTAACGTCACGCTGAATGTACATCCCCAAACGAGCCTTTTTCAAAGAAAACTTTCACAAAAAAAGGTGACTCAGAATGCAGCAACGTTAGTTTAAAAAACTAGCTTAAGAATTCAGATTCGTTTTCCTTTGTTCTTGTCCTATTTGAGACGTTTTAATCCTAGCTTTAAACAGTCTTCTCTAATTATGTAACGTAACGCTAAACAAATAGTTGACCGATATCATTGTTTCTTAGATCTTATTAACCTAAATATATCGCTACTTTTTAATAACTTAACTTTTTCTTTTGTTTTTGTCAAATTTTAGATGTCTTTTAATCCTAATCAAAACTCTTGTTCTAATTTTGTAACGTAACGCCACAACGTATGTTAATCGATAAGTATCGAATTCTATATTTTATTCTTTTTATTTAATAGTATGGCTACTTTGTAAGAATTTTCTTTTTCCTTTGTTTTTTACATATTTTATCGCATAAATATAACATCACGCTTAAATGTATATTTCCAAAGGCTTTTTGCAAGAGATGTCTCGCAAATGAAAGTGACTCAGAATGCAGTATCGGTATTTTTCTTTTATTCGACAGGGTAAGCGTATAAAAAACTTAAAATATGTAAATTTTTGTTTTTTGTGCCATATTTTGTCGTACAAATGTAACATCACGCCAAAATGGATTAGCTAAATTGTACACGATTTTGCTATAAAAAAATGGCTCACAATGCAACTTTGATTTTTATTTATGTTTAATTATTTTAAGGATTATTTTAATACGTAAGAGTATTCAAACTTCATCACTTTATAATTCATTAATAAAGCTATCTGGTAACTGTATCAAACTCTATTTTGAAAACCAAAAAAAAAAACTTTTTATATTCGTGCTCGAAAAGAATATTTAAACTTCGGCACTGCAAATTAACTTTCGTTCTTACTTTGGTCTGTTCTAGACCAAATTCGGACCTCACATGAAAAAACTTTTTTAATTCGAAAATGTCTAGACACTGTAAACAGTTGAGACGCATCAAAATTTGAACAGAAAACGCCGTAGGTGCCACATGCTGCTTAAATCAAATACAATTTCAAATTCAGACTCTAACCGTGTTTGACTATAATAAATCAAGTCAATAAATATTAAACTGGGTAAATATTTAATATTTACAAAGCTGTAACAGAAATGTTTTTTTTATTTTTTCTATGATTTTACTTATTCACACATAGATGGAGCTACAAAAGCCAAGCGCAAGTTCGAAAATTCGAACAAAGCAAAAAAGCTGCGTTAGCAAATGCACAAACCCAAGCAGCCAAAAAGCTTGTTGAGGTAAGAAACTTGGCTGAAGGTATCTTAAACTTTTTGAATTTTATGGCGTTTTGTTAAAAAAACATTTTCATAGAAAGGTGCATTAAAAACGAAAAATTAAAAGTTAGTTGAAAATATTTTGGGAAATCTGGCTGAAAAATCTAAAATCTTATATTTAAGACGGTTTGGACTATTTCGAAAATTTATCTCGAAAAATAAAAATAATATTTGGGTTTGCAGGTCTGACCATGTTTAGCAGATCTTTTTAGCGTCGCTAAATCTAAATCCAAGATTCAAGAAACACCACACAACTAGGTAAAATGACAGAGCACTAAAGTGCTGGGAGTTTTTTTGTATGTATAATAACTTCAGAAAACAGAAAAAAAAGTGAGGACTAGGATTTTTTGGATTTTGATTATCACACAGTAAATTATGTTCAATGTGTAGAGATTTAATGTAATCAGTATTGGATCATAACCTTATGCATATCGGTTGATTGCCAATAAAAATAGATTAAAAAAAAATTTAGATCTTCAGATCGTAGGGTCCAAAAATTCTGTCAAATATTCATTTTTCAACAAGTGAAGTTAATGAGCCAACAAAAGTTATTTATATCAAGATCAATAAAGCTTTTTCTTTATGAATAATTTTTTAAATAAAACATATATTTAATTTTAAGGGTTTGTTATGTAATAATTTTTCCAAAACGCCATATGATTATTTATATAATATTTCTTGTTGCAAAAAAACCTTGTAACTTCTTACATTTTTCAATAAAAAGTAGGGCAACACTGTTTTCTTAATCTTCTTATCATGTCAAATGCTATGTCTTTTAAAAAAAAACGAGAAAGGTTTTGTAGTTGAGTTTAGGCCATTACTAGGATTCTAGTTGCAGGAAAGGCTCTAAAATACCTTAACGCCATTCAAAATTAACTTAAATTATTTGGAATCATACAAAAAAAGTTTATACAAAAACTCTTGACAGATTCGTCGAATGAAGAGTTTTTGTAATCCAAATCAAAGACCACCCCTATATTTAGTAACGTCACGCTAAGTGTATTCTGAAAAAGTCGGATGCACTGCATGTTATTTTTTTATTTTACAAAAGAAATTTAATTGGTTAATAAGAATACCAAAAAAATTTTAAATTTAGCCTTTTCCTTTTTTTTTTTGTAATTTTGTCCGTTTTTATACCCTGTACCGTATGGTACAAAGGGTATGTTAATTTTGTGCAATCCGAAAATGTATGTATTATATCATATAGAAGGAGTCGTCGGAGACACCCCAAAGCTACCTAAAATATGATCACGGTGAATAGAGAAGTCGATATACCCATGTCCGTCTGTCCGTCCGTCTGTCCGTTTGAACGCCTAAAGCTTATAGATGGTAAGAGCTAGAGTAACCAAACTTTCACATTAGATCCCATATTATTCCATAGGAGACAAGTTTATTTTATTTTTTTGATATCGGGGATAAATTATATAGCTCCCATTTCCATGTTTGAGACGACCCCTACAAAAAAAAAAGTTTTAGATGGATAATTTGTTTGATCATCAAGATATCCTAACCAAATTTGGTATTTAAAAGTTTTTTATGGTTCCCACGTACTGTACAGATGTGGGTTTTTTGTGAAGGAACCGGATTTTATTGCAAGCTAGTGGTACAGGGTAACCGAAAGTCGTCCGCGCCCGACTTTACGTACGCCATTTTTTATTTTATGAAATGTAAACCCAGCATATAAAATGGCTACCGCACAAATACTGGAACTTAACTAGCTTTAAGTTCGAACAGTGTGTCTCTATAAAAGAAGTCTTATATTTTTCTGGTATTTTTGGGGGGTTGTGACATTAGCCAAATTTTCTGTAAAATTTTTAAATCAAACAAAAACTATTATAATAAAAACATAAAAAAAAGGTAAATTTTTGTGAATGTACATATATTATATTGTGTAAATATCGCTTAAATGGTTATGGATTAAAAAAGGCAATCCTACATTTAATAGGCAGAAAAGAGAGTAGAAAATTTTACATTTTTAATTAAGTTGTCAATCGCTATACATTTTATAAAAATTTTTGGTGAGCTGTTTTGCAGATTTTATAAGAATATTTTGGTGATTATTTTTTTACTAGTTTAGAATCGTATACTGTCAATCTCTAGACTAAATATTATTGCAAAAAATAATAATTTTAAAAATAATTCCCAACATTCCCAAATAAAAAACTTTAGTTGACCAAAAAATAATTTTTAAATATGTATTTTACTCTTAATAATAGAAAATCGCTCTTGGGTATTTTTGACGCAGCACATTCCTGTTTCTAAACTTTAATTTTTTTTAAAGTATATAATTTAAATTAAATTAATTAAGCAATTTGAACAATTTCAGTTCGTGCAAAATTTTCAGTTCTAGTCTTTGTAAAGCCTCGAAAAGTTTTTTATTAAAATTTTTTCAATTTAGTAGTTGGAGCACTACTGGGGACCTAGTCTCTCGCAATAAGTATTAAATAATAAAAGTCTTTGTATTATTTTTTTAAACCATTTGTCCAAGCCAATATATACTTATTTCGCTACCAAAATAATTTGTTGCGGCTTAATTCTTATTGCGGCGGAATCATAAATCAGGTGTCATTATTTTCCCAAAAAAATGGAACAACACTGGTTCATATGGCTTTCAAACAAGTGGACAACCAAGCATTTGGGTATATGTTTATTTTTTTTTTTATTAAATCGTTTTTGGCTGCTGCATACAGCGCTTTCAAAAAAACGTATTATATAAAATTAAAAATTTGTGAATTATTTAATCCCACATAGTTTGCTGTTTACAACTATGTATAATACCTAAAAATAGCTGAAAAATAAATAAATACCTAAATATTTAGGCAAGGCAATTAGAATAATATTTTATTTCTTAGTAAATTGATATGTTAAGTTAAAAAATGTTTAAAGGCATTTTGTTAAATTTGGCGGCAGTTTTTAGCAACAACGAATAAAACAAACATTTGGGCGGTTTTTATAGATTTATTTTTTATTAGCAACGATTAAACAGCGCTCCGTCTAGCAATAAATAGAACTGCCAGGAAATTAAACAGCAACAAATAAAGCAATAATTTAGCAAAAAAAAGGAACCGGAAAATACTAGAGAACAAGTAAAAACGAGAACAAAAGCAAGCTATACAAAAAGTACTAAAAATACTAAGAAAATAAAAATTACTAGATAAGGTTTAGCACAATAAAATGAAAATAACTAACTAACAAAAGCGAGCTATATAAAAATATACTAAAAAAATAAAGAAAAATTAAAAAAATTAAGAAAAATTAAAAAAAAATAAAGAAAAATTAAAAAAAAACAGGTTAGCTTAGACAAAAAAATACCAAGCTGAAAATACTAAAGAACATGTAAATAACTAACTAACAAAAGCAAGCTATATTAAAAATACTAAAAAATAAAAATGCTTAAAAAAATACTAAAAAATAAACCAAAACATGAAAAAACTTTTTGCACATTGCTGCATTTTGATTTTCAAATAACATTTTATTATTTAAATACGTATTTATGTAATATGTAATATTATTTACTAACGTTTAACGCGTTCGTTGTAAAATAAAATAAAATCAATTAAGTTTTAACTCAAAACTAAGTACATATAGTTTATAAAAAAAGAAAAGTTCAAAAAAACTTAAACTATTAAATTTTGAGCTGAAAGTATACAAAGAGATTTTTAAATATTTCATCATTAGTATAAATTGTAGGCTATTTGTTTTTTGTTTAGATTTATTTTTAACGACGTTAATTTTCGTTTTTCGTAAAACGTGTGCTTAAGTTTAAAGAATTAAACAAATTATGTTTGTATGTATTAATAAAACATAATTAGATAAACATTAAAAAAGTATCATTGGCACAAGTTGCAGTCTAATTAACAAATGAAAAATTAAAAATTAATTATGTATGGAAATTAAAATAATTTTTTTAAGTGTTAAACCAAAGATGTAACGTTTAGTTTTGAATTTTGTATGATTTAATTGCACAATGGGCTGAATTTATAATTTAAAATTAAAAATTAAAAACTAAAATTAGTTGACAAAATCTTTTTGCTTAGCATAAATGAGAATACTTTTGGTAGAAAATACAATATTAAAAAAAAATATTAACTTAAAAATAAATCAATTTGTGTCGTTGCATTTTTTTAAGTGCATAATTAATAACAAATTATTTTTAATAACAACAACAACGTTGTGGCTAATTAATTAATTAACTGAGCGCAATTGCAATCACAATAATAATGCCAATCACAACGAGACACAAAGTGAGCAAATCGTTTGGTGTAATTAGGCCCACTGTGCAGGCGACAAGTACGTGCTCGAGTGTTGTCAAGCTGTGCGCCGTTCCGCCGCCCCTCTCCACACCGTTGTCCAACTGCCTAAGCTCTCCAAAAACGGAGAGTGCTTTGGAACTGGTTGTTGGACGTTCGTCGTCGTTCGACAGCGGATGTCCTTTGGACTCATTACGTGCTGAAGTGTCATCAATTGGCTGATTGGTATCATTATTGTCTTCCTTTTTGTTGGCCATATCGTCGTCAAGTGTTAATTGCTTCAAGTGCTCCTCCTCTTGCTGCTCTACTTTGGTTTGGTAGTTTAATTTTAGCTCGGAAATGCTTAAATTGATTTGTGGCGTTTCATAGACAACGCTCTTCTCTCTTCTGCTGATTAATGCTTCGGTTTCGTTAAGTGCACTTTCGTCAAGTTCGTTAGGTACAGTTCTACTGCCATCTACATCATCTTCAATAATAATTAAATCCCGGAATGTCTCTTCTGCATTCTCTACAGTTTCGTCAAGTTGTAGCTGTTCAGCTTCGTCAAGTTTCGTCATACCACTATCTACTAGCTCTTCAAAGCTGTCCACTTTGGTAAATTCGTTTAGTTCTTCGTCAAGTCTTTCCGCTTCGTCACTCAATGCTTCATAGATCACCAACTCATTGAAATCTTCAACTACGCTACTTTCGTTAAGTTCTTTCTTTACAGCTTCATTTTCCTCCTCTTCTACGCTCTCTTTGCTACTCCCTAGCTTCCTCTCTTCATCCTCCCTTAAAATTTCATCAAGCGCTTCATTTAATTGCATTTCTCTTTCTTCTTCCTCCCTCAAACTCTCCAAAAGTTCCTCCTCCGTTGGTGGTGGTGGAAACTCCACATCCTGCCCCACTACCGCCAACTTCTCAACCTCCTCCTCCTCCTCCTTTTCCTCATCAGAACTATTATTAGCATCGATAAACACCTCACTAACATAATGCTCCTTAGCCTCAAAACGACTATTATAAGCAGTTTGTAGCTCCATGGTAGCATTGGCATGTGCCGCCAAAGGAAAATCTGTCAAGCTAACATTACCCGAGTCAGGATTAGAAGAAGTCTCCTCCAGTGAACTTAACGAATCAAACTGACTAAGCGCTGTTGACTCCGGCTTAGCTGAGCTCAGCTCCTGATTACTTTCGACCACAATTTTAACTTTGCTTGCATAGATGCGATTAAAGTTGGGCGATAGCTTCAAGCACTCTTCTGGCTCCGGTTCGTTGTCCTGCTCCGGTATGGTCGCTAACTTAAGACTATGACTACTACAATTACTAGAGCTACTAGCACTGGCATTAGTGGGTGTGGCTGTGGATGGTGGTATATGGATATTGGTGGTAGTAACGTTTGTAACATCAACTTCAACATTCAAAACAGGATTAGTAGTAGCTTGAGCGTGTGTAGCGGGAGCGCAGCAGGGATTAGTAGCAGCCAAATAGGCATCATTCTCATTCTCGGGCTTAGCTGACGACTTGCTGGCGTGGTGTTCATGTTGGGCATTCAAGTCGTGGCTGCCTTTACCTGTATTTCTGATCTGCAGGCCCGTGGACGTCTTACGTCGCTGCTTGGGTTGTTCTTCTATGCCAAAGATGGCGGCCAACTCCTCGGAGGAGTTGTACTGCGAAGGCGAGGAAGAGCGCGCACGCTCTGTGCCCGCACGTCTGGCGCTCACGGGCGTTAGATTCAGTGGCGGTGATGGCGAGGGCGACGGCGCATAGCTTGCCGAAGTCGCACTTGTGGTCAGATTGGTTTGTTGATTATCAGTGCAATTGGTGCTCGTATTAGTGCTTAAGGTGCCACTGACACTGGTTATATTGGGTGTGGCACTGTTCGTGGACTGCACATCGTATGATGTGGTGCTGAAGGTCTTGATGGGATCTGTGCTGGGTGCATGATACTCGCTGCTAGGCGACTTTATATAGTCGCTAGAAGAGTACGGATTAAACGAGGTAATGCTCGAAGAGAGTGGCCGACTGGCATTGGTTGGACTGGAGGACTTGGCCAGGCAATCACTTGATGAAGAGAAAGACGAGGCTGTGGTGCTGACCTGCGGCGCATTGCTTTGTTGACAGCCACTGCCGCTGCTGCTCGTCATGCTGGGCGCCGTCGTGCGTTGATCATCGGTGGAAGCATCCGAGTGTTTAGTGCTATGGCGTGCCTGGCGTTCACACTCCTGCATGATCTTGTCAATCTCCTCGAGCGTTTGCGCCTTGGCCTGCGCGCGCGTCTGCGGCGTCGCCACCTCTGCAACGGTAGAAATAAGAGTAGGTTCAGCAGAGTTGCCGCCAGCAGCTGTGCTCATATTACAGGCAACTGCATCCTGCAGATTATCATAGTCTGCTGTCTCCGCCAGTTCACTTAGCTGACGCATGCAGCGCTTGGCAATGGCTTCTATCTTATCCGACTGTATGGGATCCAGTTTCTTGATCAAAATGGGCGTAACCAGCGGCTGCTCTGTTACCGTCGGCTTAAGCTGCTTCACCTGCACAGCTTCGTGCACTATAACAGGCGGTTCGGTGGTCACTATATCCTTGAGTATTTTCTCGCAGACCGCATTGGCTGCCTCGGACACCTGATCAATAGCCTTGATCAGCTTGCCTTCTTTGTGCAGCTTGCGTGGCTGTTTGGCAGCTATTTCCTCCGTTGACTCATGTGCATCAGGCAGGTTATCCAGCAACATTTTACCACAACGTTTGGCTGCTTCGGAGACTGCTTCAATTTCCTGCAGCTCTTGCTCTAGCTTCTGCTCATCCGCATTAAGCTTAGGTCTTGCGGCCGTAATCAACGCCTCCTTACGCAGCTCCTGCAGTTCCTTGCTTAACTTAATGCTGCTTTCCTGCGCATCTTGCGCGATTTTATTGAGTGCATCCTCCATTTGATGATGATTTATAATGGGTTCGGGTGTTAGACTCTTGCGCGGCAAGGGCACTGGTGCTTTGTGTGACTCCAAACGCTCGGGCAAATGCGCTATGGCACCTCCCTGACTGGGATGACGGAACGGTATGTGCGACTTCTTACAGCTGGCAGCCTCCTCATCCTGCGCCTTTAGCTTGCGCAGCAAGTCCAAAGTAGCAGGTATGTCACTGGTATCTGCATCTTTGTGCAAATCCGACATGCTGCCCGCACGTTCTATGCTACGTGTCAGCTCAATATAGCTCTGCATATCGCCACCCGATGGCTTGGCTGCATCACGCTGTATAAGATTATAAATATTGGCGGATTGAGTGCGTGTGGCGCGATGCTTCTTTTGCAATGCGCCTGTGGGATAAACAAAATGCGGTTTGGGTCCCGGCGGATCTTTGCGCAAGGCACGCACTGCCAAATCATCCTTGATTATATCGGGTGAGCCACTCTTTTTCTTCTCACGCACAGGCTCCACATGCAGATAGTCAGACTGTGGCGCTGGCACAATGGGCCCGACGGGTATGCCAAAAGGCGGCTGCTTATCGGCTGCTCTATGCTGCAAATTAGCCAGCTGCAGATTACGATAGGCAACATCATCAAGCACTGGATCGGGTTCACCAGTAGGTGAATCCTCATCATCATACTCATCCGCATGAGCTACAGCAAACTTCTCAAAGTCACTGGGTGTGGGCACACGCACCCTTGGCGTAGCTGGCTGTGATGAGGGCAACGGCTCCGTCTGCTTGGACTCTGGTGGCTCTGTCAGGCCCAATGATTTGTAAATGGCCTCCAGCTCGTTGATGGCTTCCTCCAGATTGGCAGGCTTCTTGCGTGGAAAATATATGGCTGGCTCACTAGCCTTACGCTCCGCAGGCACGGGCCTGGGTCTAAACATGGGCACCTGTTGATGCAGCTCGCGTTTCTCGGCCACATACTCATCATACTTGTTGGGCGTAATAAGCTCACCCGAGCGTCGTTGATAATGATGTGGCATAGAGTTAGTCTTGTGCATGTCACGATGACGTATCTCTACATAGTTGTCCTGTTTGCCCGGCTCGCTGGGCTTTATATGCAGACTACCACATATAACATTGCCTGTTTCATCATGACTGGAAGACGCTGTGCTGGGTGGCACTGCTGGCTGACGCTTGGGCTTTTGCACCTCCGAGTACATGGGTATGGGATAACTGCGCAGCTCATTCACACGTGAGCTGCTTATGGAGCGCGGTTTAGTCGTCTGCTCCGCTAAACTGCGTCCACGCGTTATGCGCTGTGTGCCCTCATCTAGACGCTGCCAAAACTCGCTAGCTGTATTTGGTGGAGTAGCTGTGGGCAGACCACTCTTGGATGTACGCAAAATGCCGCTTGAGGGTGGTGGCGTTTCATTGGAAGCCATTGCCGCCTCCAGCATGTGTATGGGCTTGCGGGAACGCGGTGTAGCATCTGCTACATAATGAAAATCTATGCCATTGGGCAGTGACTTTTTAGAAGGCATCGCATCGCGTTCGGCTCTGGTTATGAACCGACGATGATGTTGATTATTTGTGGGCGCACTGACTATCGAGGAGCTGGGCGTATTGAGTGAATGCACGGATTGGTATTGCGGCATTTGTGGCTGCCAAATGCGATCATCGGAAACACAACGTCCGCCCATGCCCAGCACAGGCACTCCGCATTGATCAAAGGCATAGGACACGGGACGCAAATCACTGGAGCTGCCATTAGCCAGGTGATTGCCTACATGCACACGTCGCAAGGGATCTCTGGGTGGAGGCGGCGGTGGCAGCGGTTTACTGTGCAATCTGCCATTGACATTCTGCAAGTGTATTTGACTATCATAGCTAATGCTGCGTTTGCCATCACTTTGCATGGAGTTCTGCAGACCCTTGGACACAACTGGAGGATGCTGTAATTGTTGTCGCTGCTGCTGTTGCTGCTGTAGTTGATGCCATTGCACATAGGGCTGATTGGTGCTTTGGACATTTTGTAAGCTGCTGGTGTTCCTAAGACGCTGTTGCTGCTGTGGCGCTGGCGGTGCAGCATTTTGTAAAGGCGCCTGATAAATGGACAAGGGCACGGGTTGCGTCTTCCAACGTTGTGCTGGCTGCTGTGCCTGCATTACTTGAGCCGGTACGCCGCCATGACTTTGCTCACCATCACGGGAGAGTCTTTTATAATAACGCTCATTGCGCGCCGCTCGACTGCGTCGACTTTGGCCATTGCCGCCTTGCAGCGCTTGACCGCCGCTGTGTATGCTCTCATCGCTGCGATATTTGGAGAAGGTGGAGGAATTTAGAGAGATTAGCTCTTCCTCGCTGGAGTGACCGCCTGCACCAGCGGATTTGCCATGTGCGCTGCGCTGTGCCGCACGAGATTTTTGAGGTATATTGGCTGCTGCGGCTGCAAGCTGGCGCCGATCCAGCGAGTTGCTGGAACGATTATAATAAGCGGGCTGCGGCTGTGGCTGAAACAGCTGCTGGTTTTGATAGTACGGCTCCGGTGGCACCATTTCCAGGGGCAAAAAGAACTCGTTGTCTATGTGTTGATGCGGTTGTGATTGATGTGGCTGCTGCTGTGGCGGCATAA
Organism: Chymomyza amoena; assembly: GCA_037043745.1. NCBI lineage: Eukaryota > Metazoa > Arthropoda > Insecta > Diptera > Drosophilidae > Chymomyza > Chymomyza amoena. The sequence continues at coordinate 318,886 of JBAMAX010000602.1, forward strand.
CAATATGATCAAAGCCCAAGGACTTGTTGCTGCCACGCTGTGTCTTGCCTTGTTTTGGCTTGGGCTTGCTAACGCTTTGCCGCTGACTAGGCACAAAACCCGCCTTGCGATCCTCCTCACTGGATGAGCCACTCTCAATTTCCTTCTTCTTTTTAAACAAACGTCCAAAAGACCATTTCTGTTTATTGGAGAGCTGCTGTGAGCCGCTCAATGAGCCTTGATTATTGTTGCGCAGTCGCTCCATTTGGTTGCTGTCTTCGCTAGGTGGGGAGTATTCGTTGTTGTTGTTCTCTGCTAAGTTGGTTCTTGTCGTGGCTTTGATATCGTCCGCGCTGTGTTGCTCATCGGTCAATTGTAGCTCTTTGGGCAGCGGCAACTGTGGCCGCCAAGTAGTTTGAACAGTCTAAAAGAGAGAAGAGAGATAAAAAAAATGTTATTGGAATTGTTTTCCACTGAAACTACTAAAGAGTGCGAAATCCAGATAAGATTTAAGCAAACATTTGTTTAATGGCCTAGACTGTTTGTTGTATGTATGTAGTTGATAAGATTTGCGCGCCCATGACTTAACTTGGCCAGAAAACTTGTGAGTTAAGCCAGTTAGCCATAAAAACAAGCTCACGGTGGGCTTCTCCTCATTTGTCAAAAGTTCATTGTTCATTTGGTCAAATAGTTGCTGCTAACCTATAAATCTTTTCAGTTCATTTGAATTTCTTTTCTTTAGTCAAAATTCATAAATTTGCATATAGCTCCCAGAGCTTCACTTAAGCTCTACTAAGTCCCAAAATCATAATCAAAATATTTGTTTGTTGCGCGGAAGTAGCCAATTATCATATAATTCAAATATTTAGCAGGCTACTAATTGAAGATCTTCAAAAAGCGAGAGTAAGAGAGCGACCCAAAATCTTATCAATTTGTGTGACTTGTACTTAAGTGGGCACCTGACTGCAAGGTGGCTTTACTGAGCATTAAAAAACAAAACAAATATTATACAGGGTGCCCATTGATAGAGTTTACATTTCTTATTTAGCAGAAACTGTCAAAAGCTAACAAAAAGGTCGTTCATGCTGTAAACTGTTGCAGAATTGCAACAAGTGAAAATTTTTAAATTCAGATAAATTCCATTACACGATAGAATATTTTTAGAGTAAGACCTAAAAAATGCTACGTTGCAGAAGTTGTCAACAACTAATAAAAAAAAAGGCGTTCATGATGTAAAGTGTTGCAATTTTACTCAAGTGAAAACTTTTAAATTAAGATTTATAGCAAAAGAAAAAATTTTAGCACAAGACCAAATATTTTTAAAGTAAGACCTAAATTCGCAAATAACAATTTGATATTTTTATTTAAGACAAAATGCTTAGATTACGACTTCATAAAATAATGAAAAACTTAAGCTTTAAGAACAAGAGTGAATACTTTGAAAACATTTCCTCAATTAAGAAAAATTCCTTGAATCGCGAATATAAAAATTATAAGAAATTTGTTTTACAAGAATATTCTTGAAAAAGAAAGAAAATGGGTTAAGAAAAAAATTATTAAGCTACGACTTCCAAAAATTATGAAAAAGTTGAGCTCCTAAGAATGTTCTTAAGCAGCAACAATAGCGAATATTGTTTTGAGAGGAATATGATTGAAATTCATAAAAATTTATAAAACAAATATCAAGCTTTTAAAAATTTTAAAAATAGGAATTAAATCATTCTAACTTTCTACTCTTACAAATGCATTCTACTCTAGAAATTATTTCAATTTCTATAACGAAATTACGAAAAACTTAAGCTTATATGAATGCTCTTTCGACTATTTTTAAAATATCTCTTTAATCAAGAAAACATTTCTTGAGTCGCGAGTTCCAAAAATTATAAAAAACTGACTTTTTGAGAATATAGTCCAAAAGAATTTCTTGATTTAGTTTGTTCAAAGTACGATAATAAGAACTAGTTCAGTGTTTTGGACTTTCTACTTATATTTCAAACTCAAACATTCATTCATTCTGATTTTCTACTCTTAAGAAATACATTCTGCTCTAGAAATAATTTTAGTTTTTATTAAATTCCTAAAAATTTTAGAAATATTTCCAGTCTTCTTTTAATCTTAAACTTTTATGTTTAATTTTTAGCTCGAATATTCCTATTTACTCAAAATCTGACTTTTTGAGAATATGGTTTAGGTTAGGGCGACAGTTGAGACCGACATCCCAACTCACTTAGGCCAAGGATAGGCCCTTTGTAGTAGAATATGGTTAAAGTCCAAAATAATTTCTTAAAAATGATTTAGTTTGTTCAAAGTACGATAATAAGAACTAGTTCAGGATTTTGGTCTTTCTACTTATATTTCAAACTCAATCATTCATTCATTCTGATTTTCTACTCTTAAAAAATACATTCTGATCTAGAAATTATTTTAATTTTTATTAAATTCCAAAAAATTTTAGAAATATTTCCAGTTTTTTTTTAATCTTGAACTCTTATGTTTAATTTATAACTCGATTGTTTCTATTTTTCCGATTTTTTTAAATCCAATTTAGAAATTATAACATTTCATTTGTTTTTATTAAAAATTTGTTGTTTTTAATTTTTGGGGGATTTTTGTTAATTTTTTGCCTTTTAAAAATATTTCTATAAAGTGTTAATTAATGTTAAATGAACTCTTTGTTTTAAGGATATTATATTTCACAATGTATAGGTCAATTTAAAAAAAAAAAAATAAATAAATAAAAATTCTTATTTTATTTTCATTACAATCTTTAAGATTCTTCGATCTTAAATGCATTTGTTTCTATTCAAGAAATGATAACAATTAATTATTCAATTGAGCCAAGGCAAAATCTTTTTTAAAGATGGTTCAAAACGCGTAATCTGGATTTGGATCGTGATTTCCGAATTTCATACATATTTTTGAAATTATTATGTTGTAAAATAAGATCATTAATATCTCAGTTTTCAATGAACAAAACAAATCTTGCGCTAGTTCCGTTTTTGATTGACACAATTTTATGAATAAAAATCTTTAATTCGAACTTTTTTTGTCAGTGTATTTTATTTTTTATTGCGGATTTGATTTATGCATAATATTTTTTTATCAGTTTCATTGTTATATATATTATTAGATATTTATTTAATTTAGTACAATTTAAGTAATTAGTTTTTTTGTGGTATTTATCGGAATTTTTATTGCGGTTTGGGTTTAGATAACGAAACAAAACAGCTGTGATTAATGCTGGCGCCATCTATGGAGCTTATTTGACGTCATCTAGTCAACTTTGGTGAATCTTAAATTATTCAACATTCTCAAAAATGCTCTCAAAATAAGACACTTCTGATATCGCGAATTCTTATTGCTCGCTATTGATCGCTATATTCTGGAATTATTTTTCCGCGCATAAGACTATTATAAGCAAATGTATGTCCCTAGCGTAAAGTTCACATTTTTTATGTTTCGAAATGAATCACGTTTGAAATTCAAAGCATACTCTATAGTGTAAATAGCTTTAAGACCGGCGGGGTCTCTCATTCTACAGACGACACCTGATTCTCATAAACAACTTGGATCTTATCATCACATTGCGAGTGCCCGCCAAACTTTACTAAAGCACAAATTTTTTTGTATTTCAGTTTCAAGTAACGTCTACACCACACCCAATCCAAAAACAAAAAAAAAATCCATATTAGAACCGCTCCATTCAATTCGTTTCTTATTTACGGAAATTATATACAAATAAACTAAATAGCGTGTGAAATTCAATTTCTTTTGGCATCGTTTTTTTTCAGCTCTCTTCAATTTAATATTTTGCGCCTGTTTTTAATTTTTTCTTTTCTATTTTTTGTTTATAAAAACTCAAAAATTGGGGAATGATGCTGGCAAGGCGTGGGATCTAACATCTATAGCAGCATTTCCGTTGCTGACGCCATGAAAATCACAAAAAAAAAAAAAAAATTAAAAAGGCTGACGAAGATGGCGACGTTGTTTATAAGTCAGAACAAACGAAACCAAACCAAACAAGTTACAGTTTCATTAAAAAGATACTCGAGGGCTTATTATAAATAAATAAACAAATAAACTCATGATATGACTAAAGCGAATTGCGGGTAATATGATTTAAGTATGGGTCATAAAAGAGTTGAAGGCTGATAGTTGTCTTGGATGTCTACAATAACTGAGGATTGATGGCTACAATATGGTGCGGACATAATTACATAGGAGCTTATTTCCTGAACCAAAAATCTCTCCAGATCTACATTTTGCATGAAAGAAAAGACACGAACTTATCTATATAAGGTGTCTAGATAGTTTGTCAGCAGCAGTGAAAATGATCAATGACGTCACAAAATCAAAAAATTAAGTTCAAGCACACTCTGAGGCCAGCAAAAACACTTACTACACACATGTATCTGTCTATAAAGGGTGACTAAGTGGTTTTTGAGCAGCTGTCAAGTTATCAGTGACGTCACGAAGTTAAAAAATTAAAGTTTAAGCGTCTGCTTAGGCCAACAAAAAGACAGAGATTGGCGCAAAGTGAAGAAAATGACAATTCAGCGTCGAACAGCTGATTTGGAGGAGAAAAAATAGTCTGCACTGCTGATCATACACTGAGAGAAAAAATGAAGAGCTTCGCTTTGAAAATAAGATTAACGTTTGAGCGATGGAGATCAAGCGCAGAATAACTCTTGTCAACAGGTGCTATTTCTGTCTCAATAGGCAATTGAGTAGTAGAGACCTCTCTCGCGCGACAAAACTATCACTCTACAAGGCACTCATCCTTCCAGTGCTTCTTTACGGCGCGGAAGCCTGGACCTTGTCGCTAACTGATGCAGCTGCCTTGGGAGTTTTCGAGAGGAAAGTACTGCGCAAGATCTTTGGTCCTATTCGAGTTGGCGATGACTACCGCATCCGCACCAACCAGGAGCTGTATGAGCTCTTCAACGACATGGACGTTGCTCAGCGTATCAACATCCAGCGGCTTCGCTGGCTCGGACATGTCGTTAGGATGGACGAGGGTGCTCCAGTTAAACGTGTGTTCGATGCGGTAGTCAGCGGCCGTCGGCGGAGAGGACGACCGTGTCTGCGTTGGAGAGACCAAGTGGAAGGGGCCCTGTCTTCGCTCGGTGTGACCAACTGGAGAAGGCGCGCGCAATACAGAGGCGCCTGGAGAGACGTTTTAAGGCAGGCCGTAACCCGGTAATCGGGTTGTTATGGCCACATAAGAAGAAGAAGTTTGAGCGATTTTTGAAATTCCTGAGAGGAAAAAAGTTATCTCTCTGTTTTGAAAAGAAAAATTGCCAGTTTAAGAACATTTGGTATTATTTTGAAAAAAAAAATTTTAGTTGAACCGATTTCAAGACAAAAATTCGGAATTTCAACGAAATCAGCTGAACCTTAACTGCCAAAGTGTTAAAAAGCATGTAAAATTCTTAGCTCAAGAAAATTTGGTATGATTTTTATACCCTGTACCGTATGGTACCAAGGGTATATTAAGTTTGTGCAAGCCGAAAATGTATGTAACATATAGAAGGAGACGTCGGAGACACCCCAAAGTTACCTAAAATATGATCAGGGTGAATAGAGAAGTCGATATACCCATGTCCGTCTGTCCGTCCGTCCGTCTGTCCGTGTGAACGCCTAGATCTCAGAGATGGTAAGAGCTAGAGTTACCAAACTTTCACATTAGATCCCATATTATTCCATAGGAGGCAAGTTTATTTTATTTTTTTGATATCGGGGATAAATTATATAGCTCCCATGGGGGTGTTTGAGACGACCTCGACAAAAAAAAACCGTTTTAGATGAATAATTCATTTGTTTATGAAGATATCGTAACCAAATTTGGTATTCGATTTTTTTATAGTTCCCAATCACTGTACCAAATTTGATCGAAATCGGTTGACTAAATCATATAGCTCCCATAGGACCGATCGGCCAAAATAACTTTTTTAAAGAAAAGTTCGCTGTATTTGGTTTTTTAATAAAGATATCGTAACCAGATTTGGCGTTTGGAAATTTTTTAGACCACTTAAGCAATGTGCCAAATTTGAACAAAATCGGTTGACTATATCATATAGCTCCCATAGGTCCGATCTTCCAAAAAATCGATTTAACAAAATTTGTTGTGTTTCGTTTGTTTGTTAAGATATTGGGACTAAATTTGACATTAGTGAGTATTTTATAGTTCCTAAGCACTGTACTAAATTTAATCCAAATCGGTTGACTAGATCATATAGCTCCCATAGGACCAATCGGTCCAAAAACACGTTTTTTATACAAAATTCGATGTGTTTTGTATGTTTGTAAAGATATTTGAAATAAATTTGGCATTCAGATCTTTTTTAAGGTATTTAAGCATTGTGTCAAATTTTATTGAAATCGGTTGACTATATCATATAGCTCCCATAGGAATGATCGGTCAAAAAAAAAATTTTTGCTTAAAAATTCTTCTGTTTTTGGTATTTTGTGAAGAAATCGGACTTTATTACAAGCTAGTGGTACAGGGTATCCTAAAGTCGTCCGCGCCCGACTTTACGTCCGCCATTTTTTTTTTACTAAGTTGTGAATTGTCAAGAAATAAAATAAATAAATCAAGATAAACTCTTAATTTTTGAGTGTAATAGAGAAACCATCTTGTATTGAGCGAACTTGAAATTATATAGGTCTTTTTTCTGAGTGTACCTACATCCGCATAGTTTGCTAGAGTTAAAGTCTGAGAAACCTTGAACATCTTGAGTTCGTCTAATAGGCACTGGAAAGGCTATTTAAACATCCTAAAGGCCCCACAATTTATCCTACTTGATGAAATCCCAATATTTTGCACAAATAGCTTTAAAATAAAATCCTTATCAATTTAACATCACCCACTCAAGTTGTTTTATTTAAAGCTCATTTAAAACTTTTTATATTGCTCCAAACTGATCACCTTTTATAAGTAAGCAAAGTGTCAGCCTCTTAGGGAATTCTTCGATTTCTGTCAGCCATTTTAATTCACATTTTCCTATCAATAACTGTCAAGTTTCCTTGATATATGCATTACCAAAACTTTTAAAATTTTTCCCAATCTGATCACCCTGTATAAGTAACCAAAGTGTCAGCCTCTTAAGGCATTCTTCGATATCTGTCCGACATTTTAATTCACATTTTCCGATCAATAACTGTCAAGTTTACTTGATATATGCATTTCTAAAACTCTCTTCGATTTTCCCAAGAATTTTCCAACATCTTGTCCACAAATGTTTTTGGCTGCCCACATTCACGGTCTCTAAACTTGTCAACTTGATTTATTGTTCATGCAACTTTGCCTGACTAAAACTTCAACACATAGAGTATAAAAAATCTAATTTGATTCATTTAAAAGTAAAAAAATAAATATTAAAATGCTTACTAATTTATGTAAATTACAAGCATCTATCTATATAAAGCTGCGTAATGTTGGGCAATCTGCCAAGGGAAATAGAAAAATAAAAGACTTCTGGTCAAAACACAAATCACTCATACGCTCTGTGTAACGCATTTTTTTTTTGCGTAAGCATGGAAGGCCCAACAAAAACAACAATAGAATATGTTTCACATAGTTATCTATGTGTGTGTAGGGTCTATAAATAAAATTAAACACAACTCCAGCCGCAAAAACAAAAAAAAAAATATGTGAATTTTCCTGCTAAAAATTGAAAATTTAAAGCAAATGGCCAAATCTAATTAGTTGCCAAAAGCAGGCAAATATATTGAATATGAAAATTTAAAAATATTATTGTATAAAAATAAATATCTAGTTTTCATATAGGAAAATTTACGCTTTGACGCGCGTTGTTCCTATGTATCTACTTTGCTATATGGTAGTATTATTATTTGATATTTCTTCTTTTTTTTTTGTATTTTGTATGACCGCACACGATCTGAAGACGTTGCCGTACGAATTGAAAAACTTCTGGGTCCAACACGCGCGCGTTCTCGACTGATATAGGACCAGGAAAATGTCTGATCGATTTGACTGACGAACGCGCAACGCGAAAGCTCAGCAAAGCTCTCTTAATAACAAACGAAAAAAAAGAGCATGAGCTAAATGTGCTCTGATAAAGTGCGCTTGAGCTATAACGAACTTTGAATGCTCTTGCGCATAAAGAGAGGCAACATTTTTTTTATACTTAAACTGCAGTGGATTTACTATTAAACGATTTTGGAGTTTATATGCCATATAATTATAGAAAAATCGTTGTAGAAAATAAATCTTCAAAATTGTAAAGAGGCAAGAATGTGTAAATATAAATAAATTTTTAAAGATCATAACTTAAAACAAAAAAAATAGCTATATAAGTTAAATTTTACTATTTTGATGCACTCTTGAGCAATAAAATTATTAAAAGCTTTAATTGCACTTAGTTAAGCTTATTACAGTGTTTTAAAGGTTACTCGTTAAAGCGACGAAGGTATGCTTTAGTGTAATATTTTTTAATTTCAGACATGATTATGGTATTTTTGGCATTTTTAATAATCAGTTTTCTATTTTATAAAAACGTCTGTATGACTCAAAGGCAATTATTTATTATTTTTATTTCCTTGAAATTACAGAGTTATATATATTGTATTTATAAAATAAATTAAAATCCTCAGCGTGATCGCTCTTATTGAGAGCATAGACAATTAGGTTTTAAAATTTCAAAGTCTTTTCGGCAGAGATAAAGAGAATCATTTAATAGTTAGAATTTTATTTTATACATTTAAATATAATATACAATAATATGCATAAGAAAACTAAAGTACCAGCAACAGTGGCCTATGACTCGATTTTAAATTAATAAAAATTGGTAATATTAGATTAGGTTTATATTAAAAAGCGAAAAAAAAGAGTTACGAAATTGGGAAATTAAAAAAAACAAAATTTATCCCATTTGTGCTTAGCGCCTCTGTCCTCTTTTTGGGACTATTATACCCTCTGTACAATTATTTATTTCCATAATGTTCATCCATGCTACTTTCGGTCCTTCCTAACTTTACAATAATCTGGAGAGCAGCTGCTCTGATTCGCAACAACAAATATGAACAACAATATTGAAATAATGTCACGTGAAGTGTGTTCCCGATACATTTTAATGGTTCGTATGACTTTTCAACTGCATGATTTCAACGTATCATGGTAAACCGTATGAGGTGCGGCTATCACATAGTGTAAGTTGCACCTCGATACGTTCACACATAAGAACACAATCGGTGCCACACTGATTTTTTTTTCATACAAAAATACTAAAATCGGGATTAAAAATTTTGGGTTGCGATAGGAAAATGAAAAATACTTTACGAGCTATTCTCATAACTATCAAATATAAAACAAATTTATAAAAGTCGGTCTAGCCGTTTTGGAGAAGTATCACCACAAACACCGCGACACGAGAATTTCCTACATCGTGACCAAAATTTCCGGAATTCGATATTCTTTGATATTCATGGTGTGGTGCATCATGAATACGTTCCAGAGGGACAAACGGTCAATAAGGAGTATTATCTGACTGTTTTGAGGCGTTTTCGTGAACGAGGCCGTCGTATTCGGCCGGAATGGTGGGGATTTTGCATGACGATAACGCGCCATCTCATCGAGCCACGATTATGAACGCATTTAAGGCAAAACACTCGATAAATCCAGATTCAAAACTAAAATTGCCACTTCGGGGAACCCGTTTTGAATCCATACCGACCACAAAAAAGAATGCGACGAGAGAGATGAACGCCATCCCGGCCAATGCCTATAAAAAATGTTTCGAGGAGGGAAAGAAGCGTTGGTATATGTATATTGCTTCAGAATGGGCATATTTTCAAGGAGACAAAATAAAGAAGAAGATTAACTAATTTGCGATTTCCGATAACTTTTATGTCACAAAGTATATAAGAAGTTGTTGAATTAGGATAACAAGAAGTTTTAAAATAAATGCACTCTAATACAGATTTCCAGCATCTAATATTTTATTTCTTAACAAATATTTACTGCAAAAGGGCAGCTATTTCGGAAACTCTTAATTAACATTAAGACATGATTCCTTAAATCATTTGGCTAATCCAACAATATTTGAATTTAAAACTTACTAGACAAATCATATAAGTATTTAAATGGATAATCTTCCCCAATATAAAAATTCTACAAGCGCCACCTGCTCAGCGTTACAAATCCCATAGCAAACCGCACATACCCTCACCAAACTTATCAAATCCAAAAAAGAGCGTGAAAAACAGAGAGCGCGTGCGAAAGCAAAAATTAAGAGCGCAGCATGCCGCGCCGTCCCAATATCGTTTCGGGGCATTATCTGGGGGATTAAAGACGCGCGCCTGTTGCGTGCGCTGGATACTTTAATTGAGGTTTCATTTCTAAACTTTTTTTTTGTTTTGGTACTTTAAGTCGCACGACTGGGCGGAACTGGGCGCTGGGTGCTTCGGCGCCTTAAGCCAAGTCCTAATTAAATAAACAAAATCTATCTATTTGATTATTTTAGGCCAAGCGATCATTAAATTTATATTACGTCAAGTCAATGAACTTTTTTGGTTTTTAAAGTGTTGGAAAGAGGCGTTTTAATTAAGAATGAAAACCAAAAAAAATTCCAAATAATTCAATTAGGTTGAAAAATCTTTCAATGTGCGTGAGGAACTCTTACAAATCAGACGCACATTTAAGGGAGAGATGCTGTCATAATGACTAAAAACAATTCCGTCGATGTTGTATATTAAAAGTTTTTGGCGGTCTCTGGTAAACTCAGCCAATGTGTCACCTTTGTGTTGGTTGATGCTCAATTAACAAGCTCATTAATGTCATGCATTTTACAAACACTCGTACACTGAGCGAAATTCTAGGAAATACTTTTTTTTCGATTTATTTATGCACAATATTGGGTCAAGGGAATGCCGGAATTGTGAAATATATGTAAAAAGCTGAAGGTGGGCTGGCAGAACGTAAGATTTTTACGTACACCGAAATTATGTGCTTAACCTAGCGTAGCGATTGAACCATGTAAGGCCGTCCATACGATCATCTGTAGTAACAGCTAGATGATCAGATATTAAAAAAGTAAGATCATTTTTTTGAGTTTAGTTGAGTTTCAGATGATCATTTCGAGTAAGCAATTAAGATTGTCATTTCCTGTTGACAGATTGTCCCGAGATTTCGTTGCGGAAGAAACTTTTAGTAATGCATTTAAATATTTTGATTTAAGGTTTAACAGACCTATCCGTCATGATATAGTCAAAATCAAAGTACTTGGCTTACTTGGGATCAACAAAAAAATGCATATTAACTTTTTATGGGTCAGACTCTGCAAACGATTTACTTACGCTGAGTTCCAATATGATCTTTCAGAAATAGCTTTCGATTTCAGTTAAAATGGGTTTAATTTTTAAAGATAAAGAATACCTCTATTGGAAAACGTCTCAAATTTTCACATCGAATTTTCATATAGTAATATAATAATTTGTGGAAACTTTCTTTATTTAACATAGAGAAAGAGATATCGGGGAGCTTTAAATAATCCATACGTATGTCTGAACGACTGCATCTTGGATGTGATTAGAGCTAGAGCAATCAAACATATATTATTTCACCAGAAACTAGTTTATTTTTTCGATATCGGAGGTATATTATATAGCTCCCACCAAAAAAAAAAAACAAATTTTTTAAAGGCACCATGTTGATAAAGTCAAAATTTGGCATTCGGAAGATTTTTAGAGTTCCCACAGTACTGTATAACAATCGGTTGACCGTATCATATGGCTCCCATAGGGCCGATCCGCCAAAAAAAAAAGGTTTTTTGAACCAAATTCATATGTTAGTAGAATTAGAAGTAGAAGTCTCTAATTTCTAATCAAAATCGGTTAAGAATATATATAGGTATGTACATATCTTATATATAAAATTCTCGTGTCACAATGTTATGTTCCTTCTAAGCTTAGGATCTCACGAACGGCTGAACCGATTTGGCTAATTTTGGTCTTGAAATGTTCGTGGAAGTCCAAGGATTGTTTAGGGTTGAGAAAATATAACAAAATTGCGACGAAAATACTAAAAAGGACAATTTGATTTTCCAATACAATTTTTTTTTTAATTTAGGTTGGCATTGTGTACATTGTCAGATTAACTAATATTTTTTAGTTAATAGTTTTTGTCGAAAGGAAACACAAAAATTATAAACGATTCATGTTTTGATTTCTGTGTAAAAAACATATGATCAGATCAATATTTGCACATAATGCCGCTAAAAAGACGTAACATTGGGAGACGTTCGCGTAGAACTCAATTGCAATTATCCCGAAGAACAGCTGAAGCTGAGGAACAACGTTTACAAAGGAATGAGTTGAATCGATTAAGAGAAGCAAGATCACATTTTGCTCATACATGCTCGAATGAGAATGAGACGAAATCGGGATTATCAGAATCAATCAGATGAAATCCATGCAGAACAGAACTTAAACCAAAGAACATTCAGGCAAATGCGCAATGCATCCAATCTGCACAGAGCTGCATTCGAATATAACAATACGACCGATTATAGCTCGCGTCAATCTGTTGTAATTGGAACAATGAACAAGGTATGTGACCAGTACCAAGCACTGAAATTTCCCAATGAAACAGCAGGCCTGCTTATTATCAAAAGCAGTGTATTCGGAGAGGTTCGCTGCTGGATGTATTCGGTAGAATGGCAGAAGAGAGGATTACCTTAGAAAATACTATCGCATGAAATTGATGATATGATATCGGCGGAAATCCCAGTTCAAACAAATGATCCAGAATTGTTCGAGGTTATCACAAAGAATATGATCCACGGACCATATGGTGTGCTCAACCCAACTTCACCATGCATGATCGACGGCAAATGCTTCAAAAGATTTCCAAGGGCATTGACTTCGGGCACTGTTACGGGCTACGATGGATACCCATTATATCGCCGTAGATCAACAGAAGACAATGGCAGATCAACCACAATCAAAGTGCAAAATCAAGAAATTGAAATTGACAATCGTTGGGTTGTTCCATTTTCGCCATTATTATCAAAAACGTATAAAGCCCACATTAACGTCGAGTATTGCAACTCAGTAAAATCAATAAAATATATCTGCAATTACGTCAATAAGGGAAGCGATATGGCGATTTTGGGTGTGAGAGCCGACAATGTGAATGACGAAATTTCACAATATGAAATAGGATGTTGCATTAGCAGAAACGAGGCAATATGGCGAATTTTCTCATTCCAAATTCACGAACGACACCCAACCGTTGTCCATTTAGCAGTTCATCTAGAAAATAGTCAACGTGTTTCTAGACGAGCGAGCGGAGCGAGCGTGCCGAAGGCCGGCTAGTATATAAATAGATCTCGTCGATTGATCAAAAAAAAAAAAAAAAAAGGTTATATGGTTATAGCTCGATTGCTTAAAAAAAATATCGATTCTCAATTTGGCATTCGGATGTCTTTTACAGTTTCCCACAACTGTAGCAATTTTGATCAAAATCGGTGGACTCTACCATATAGCTCTTATAGAACCAATCGGTCAAAAAACGTGTTTTTTTTTCAAAATTCGACTTATTTTGTTTGTTTATAAAAATATCGTAACCAAAGAAATATTATTCATAGTTTGTTAGCAATAAATCGGATTTGATTGTAATTTGGTGGTACAGGGTATCCGATTCCTCATCGCCCGAATTTAACGTATGTAATTTTTTTTGCTCGGTTTTCGAAATATTGCTACGTTTATTGTTGAAAAGTACTTTAAATGATTCTGGTCTACCTTGACTGGATTGTGGATAAAGAGCTATGAAATTTACATGAGAAGTAATAAATTGTTTATATATTCCCTAGCAAAAATAAATTTGAGGCTGGCAACCATTTGTGATATTTTTAGCCCGATTTCAAGATATCGATATTTCGTGAGTCACGCAGATAAAAAACTGCGTATTACTTAGGAGCTGTTGGGATATACTGAAGGTAAGTTAAATTGGATTTTAAGTAGTATTTGTAGTAGTTGGATTATAAGTAGTACTCGATTGTAGATTATAGAAAATTTATATATTTTTATATAAAATAAATAAATATTAATCAATTTTTTTCGGAGTAGCACAGTTGATAGTGGATTTAATTAATAGCTAACATTGTCTTACTTGCATAAATGAAGTAGGTAATTTTGGTATAATAATAATATAATTAAGGAATATAGTAATACCAATAATGGACTACAATGCACTTATATTGGGATATTTTAATAAATTGTTAATAGCTTGAAATATAATTTTAAAAAAATGGCGTACCTAAAGTCGGGCGCGGACGACTTTAGGATACCCTGTACCACTAGCTTGTAATAAAGTCCAATTTCTTCACAAAAAACCAAAAACAGAAGAACTTTTAAGCAAACATTTTTTTGACCGATCGTTCCTATGGGAGCTATATGATATAGTCAACCGATTTCAATAAAATTTGACGCAGTGCTTAAATACCTTAAAAAAGATCTGAACGCCAAATTTATTTCAAATATCTTTACAAATAAACAAAACACATAGAATTTTGTATAAAAAACGTGTTTTTGGACCGATTGGTCCTATGGGAGCTATATGATCTAGTCAAACGATTTGGATTAAATTAAGTACAGTGCTTATGAACTATAAAATACTCACGAATGTCAAATTTGGTCACAATATCTTAACAAACAAACGAAACACAACAAATTTTGTTAAAAAATCAATTTTTTGGAATATCGGACCTATGGGAGCTATATGATATAGTCAACCGATATTGTTAAAATTTGGCACATTGCTTAAGTGGTCTAAAAAAAAAACGCCAAATCTGGTTACAATATCTTTATTAAAAAACGAACTATAGCGAATTTTTCTTTAAAAAGTTATTTCGGCCGATCGGTCCTATGGGAGCTATATGATATAGTCAACCGATTTCGATCAAATTTGGTACAGTGATTGGAAACTTTAAAAAACTTTCGAGTACCAAATTTGGTTACGATATCTTCATAAACAAACGAATTATTTATCTAAAACGTTTTTTTTTGTCGAGGTCGTCTCAAACACCCCCATGGGAGCTATATAATTTATCCCCGATATCAAAAAATAAAATAAACTTGTCTCCTACGGATTAATATGGGATCTAATGTGAAAGTTTGGTAATTCTAGCTCTTACCATCTCTAAGATCTAGGCGTTCACACGGACGGACGGACAGACGGACATGGGTATATCGAATTCTCTATTCACCCTGATCATATTTTAGGTAACTTTGGGGTGTCTCCGACGTCTCCTTCTATATGTTACATACATTTTCGGCTTGCACAAACTTAATATACCCTTGGTACCAAACGGTAAAGGGTATGAAAAGGAATGCCTCCACAGAATCAAAACTTGGTCTTTATCTGTGCCAGCTTTATTTCTAATTTTTCCACTGAGGCGATTCGAATTATTGTAATTAATTATATTGTAAATTTTTTCGCTTTTTATGGTGTGATTTGGACAGATTTTGGCATTGCTAATAGCTCAAAGACGCTATTTGCCCGGAAAATTCTAATTAATTCAAAAGATCACTTTCTGATTCGTCTAAAAATTTTAGTTCCCTGTTCCCTTCAAAATTTTATTAACAGAGATCTCCAATACTCCGACCAGGGGCACGACTGAAAAAATAGACTTTCAGGGAAATTATTATGATGCAATTTGAATAATTTTGAACATTAACTGAACAAGTTTTTTATGACCCACATTTTCACCAATTAATGTTGTAACCTTAAAATTCTCGAATATACGAGGGTGGATTGATAAGTTTCCGGCCTGACCAAGAAAAACAACGTTTTTAAGAATTTTTTTTTTTATTTCTCAACATAATCTCCTCCAAGGCTGATACATTTCTCATAGCGGTGTTTTAGTCTAGTAATGCCATCTCTATAGACTGAATCGTCAAGCTCCTCAAAATACCCATTTACAGCTTCGATTACTTCTTCATTGTCCGCAAATCTCTTACCGCCAAGCCATTTTTTGAGGTTAGGAAACAGATAATAGTCACTCAAGGGCTAGGTCTGGAGAGTAGGGAGGGTGCGGCATCAATTCAAACTTCAGATCGTTGATTTTAGCCATCGCAACGATTGACTTGTGCGCTGGTGCGTTATCGTAATGAAACAAGATTCTTTTCTTCGCCAGATGAGGTCGTTTAATTTTCATCTCGTGGCTCAAACGTTGCAATAAGTCTGCGTAGTATTGACCAGTGATAGTTTTACCCTTTTCAAGGTAATCAATGTATTTAATACCTCTTGCATCCCAAAAAACAGTAGCCATAACCTTGTTCGCTGAAAAATTGTTTTTGCCTTCTTTGGAGTTGGTTCCCCTGGTCCAATCCACTGTTTAGACTGTTCTTTGGTTCCAGGAGTGTAGTGGTGGACCCAAGTTTCGTCAACGGTTATGAATCGACGCAAAAATTCGCTTGGATTACGCTTATACAACGTCAAATTGGCGGTAGAAATGTTTTTTCGAATCAATTTTTTTTTCCATTTTCAAGAAAAACACAGAGGCGTCTTGTTCAGTGTGCTCTCAAATCTAAACTAACATGGCGATCGGGCTGAAACTATAGCTACAAGCTATCTAAAGATGGTACTATAGAACGCCACCTCAAGGTAGGCCTATTGGCGCCATCTCTTGGTCAGGCCGGAAACTTATCAATCCACC
Organism: Chymomyza amoena; assembly: GCA_037043745.1. Classification (NCBI taxonomy): domain Eukaryota; kingdom Metazoa; phylum Arthropoda; class Insecta; order Diptera; family Drosophilidae; genus Chymomyza; species Chymomyza amoena. The sequence goes on from JBAMAX010000602.1 coordinate 335,544, forward strand.
CTCGTATAAGGGTTTGGAATTATTATGGTCTGGAAGAAGGCGTGGTAAAGCAAAGAATAATCAAACATAACCTAGCTGATCTCAAAAGGAATAGATATGTCCAGTTTGGTTACCCCATATATTATAGTCTTCTAAATCAAGACGTTCAGATATACTAACAGATGGATGGTTACTACCCCAAAGTCCAGTACTAGTACCAAAGTCTTCCCAATACCTTCTTCTCCATTTTACATAGATTTGTGCAAGTCCTTTGCTACAGATCCTAAAAATTTTGATAGTTTCTCCTCACTACTTCTATTTTAAGAATATTCATTGTTACGAGTACCCCTTTTTTTCCAAGTGTACGCAAAACATAGATACACACACATACGCTCACACAACTTGCGGCTGTGCATAAAAATAGGATTAAGAAATATGCAGTGGAATTTTTTGGGTATAATTATGGTTATAAATTTAAATAATTTGCTCCACTTGAAAGCCAACGTTTTATGGAACCCACTTTTAAGACTTTAAATTAATAAGTGTATTTTTTTTTTATAATCCTTTTCACAATAAATATTTTATTTTATAGTTGCTTTAGTAGCCCAATAAATAGAAAATGTTTGGGTTACGTTTTTGCGGCCTTTACCATAAAAGTTATGCGGAAGTTTTTTTAGCAAAGTCCTAACTAAAGTGGGTGAGTTTTCGTCGTTTCGGATAGAATGCAGCTAATTATAGTTCTTTTCCTGGTTATTTATATACCACTCTCTATAGCAAAGATCAGACAACAGGCATTTTTCTAGTCGTTCTTTTTTGGGCGTCAATATGGGTCACTGTGCAATTTGCTTTGAATTGCAAATTGTTTGAGAGTTTTACTAGATCTATTTTTAACAGAGCACGTTTCCTTTTTTATTTTTTTTTTTTAGTTTTTTGTGCTAATAAAATACATCTATAAAAGTTTATGGCTTGCTAATAACAGGCATAAGATGTTTATTAAAGCCAAAAATGTTTGGCAGCTGTTGATTTGCCTTAAAAAAAAAAAGTTAATGAACCAAATAACAAAACGTTCATTAATTCTTAAATTTATTTTTAAATTGAAATTATTTTTTTTTATACTTGTGCCTTTTTAATGCAATTGCTTGCTGGATTTATTGTGTAGTATATAATTATATATACATATATACTCTATATATGTATTTCCAAGTTTAATGACTTGATTTTTGTGCGCTGTTTTAAAAAATTTTAAATGTTGAATTTAATTTGAACTTAAGTCAAATATTTCGGTTGAAGGAAACTTCAAAGGCAAGGTCGACATTGATGTATGTGTACTCTGTATATACAACTGAAATACATTATATATATACTATATATAAGACATTTATGTGTATATAGTAATTTTTCAAATGAATTGTCGTTAACATTTTATATATTATGTATGTTATATCAACTTCCGTTTGCAAATACCGCTCTAAAATTTGCCTAAAAGTTAAAATTCCAGTGAAAAATGTATGTCAGCTTATCACATTATGCGAAAGTGTTAAACAAAAAAAAACAAAAAGAATTTAAATTAACAACTTTTTTTAGGCAAAATATGCAACCAAAAGTTAGTGGTTAGCCGAACTTGGAATACTCTCATAATATGATAAAGTTCTAAAGTAATTCTTTAAATCAGTAACTAGACTGGAGGTCTGGAAAGGGTTAGCTTTTGAACGCCTATAGCTATATATAGGTGGCGCCACTAAAAAAAGTGTCTATTGACAAAGTTCTGTTTACTTTGAGACAGACTGTAAAACGGCTGAATATTTGTCAATGGTTGAACTTTTATTGATTTTATATAACTCTTGTTTTTTAAACTAAAGATAAATTTATTAAAGCGCTGCCAACGTAGGCCTTTGGCTAATATTGATGAAATTATTTGCAATTTAGAGAGCGTAACATTTTTAGCTTGTTATTTAATTAATATTATTTAAATTTATTAATTTACATTAAGGGGAATAAAAAGAATACATTTCTAGAGCAAAGTATTTTTGAAAAGTGCTAAATAAGCTCGTTTATTTAATGCCCAACATATTGGTTTCTTATCCATTACTTAATATCTTCTTGCAATTTAATGTGACGTCACATAGCCTATAACCAGCGTACATTGAAGACGCTTCCAATAATACCTAATTTATTAAATTATGATCAGCGGCTTAGAAGTTAGGAGGGATCAGACGTACATACTTACAAACATGCAAGTTTAATACATACATATGCATGTCAAAAAAAAAAAGTGAAACAATTATTTTAAGTCAACAAAAAAGTATTGTTTTAATAGATAAATCATTAATTTATTAATTTAAAAACTTTTTGCATAAATTCGGTAGCCACTTCAAGAAAATCAACTCCAAAATCGCACATCGTTAATTTCTCAATTCAGGTCATTTACACTGCACATGTGATTTTCGAAAAATATTTTTTTAAGACAGACGATACGAAAAAAATCTTTATTAAAGCACAAGAAGAATGAAAACGAAGAAAAAATGCAAAAGTGGAAATAGAATCGTAAATGACGATAAATATTTGATTTGTTTTTCTTCATTTTCTGATGTCACGTTCGACTTGGAACAGGTTGCTGTCCTAAAGTAATATCCAATGTTCCGTGGTTCTTTTTTGTGAAAATACAGAAAAAATAGCATACCATTATCATAAAGTGGGAGTTTTTCAGAATTGCTCAGGTTCGGCATGGTTAGAGGAAAATATTTTTTTTTTATTACAAATCATTTCTAAATAGCCAAACGATTAAAAAATATGTTAAGAAAAATTATGAAAATAATGCAAACGTTGGAAAAGGATGGATTATTTAAAAGAAGTAACATTTAAAATTTTGAGAGATTTTCAAAGTTGGCCACGTTCGACATGGTTAGAGAAAATTATTTTTGAATACATTTTCTTACAATTCATTTGTAAAATTTATAATAGGAAAAATTATGAGTGATCCAAACGATAGAAGTAATTGAAGGAAAATGCATTTTGTATCTGAAAAACAAGGAAAGAATGAAGACGAAAAGAAAAACTAAAAAAAAGCTTGAATTGTAGATAGATAGAAAGAATTTTTGCATTTCAAAGCGTGCTGTTGTTAGATTGATAAGCTTAGTACAGATTTCTAATTGAGTATTTATTTCTATAGTTTCGCGAACATAGTCAAGTTGCAAGACATAGTCGCTGCCAGGAACTGTCACCAAGAGATTTGTTAAGACAATGCTGTATGAACTGCTTTTTTTACTCCAAATAAATCATCTAGCGTTGCATGAACTTCCATCTGACATGGGAAAACCGTTTGGATATAAACTTGGACTAACTTTTCCCAAGTCCTCTTCGGTTACTATACTTAGCCACGATACTGTGAACACCAATTCTTTTAAAACTCGCTAATTGTGTTCCAAGTAATCTTTCAATTTTTGGTACAGTTGCCGTATTTCAATTAAAACGAATTCAAGATATTCTGTAAAATCTCACTTAATAATTTTTTACTTTTTTAAGGCCCTCTTTTTGCAGAAAATATGGTTCCTCAAGTTTTTTAACCACAACGTTGCCCCCAAATGATAGTAATGCTCTTTTTAACGTGTAAAAAACACATGATTCTTTCTTAAGCTGCTGTGAAAATAAATTATAAAGGGGATTTCCCTAACTAAACTTCTAAAAGATTTAGTAAATAAATTTGGTTTTCTTTTAAATTGTAATCAAACAGCTTTTTTAATCCTTCTAAAGTGAATACAATTGTGTAAAAATGTATTCTAGTTCGAGTCATTTCAAAACCGTGCCAAAAAAGGCCGTGTAAGAGGAGAATTGGGTGCATATGTATGGTATATTATGCCAAGCAGTCCAAGCAGAGATCCATTCAACAAGCAGTTTGATAATAACAATAATAATCTGGCCCAAGGCCGCAAGTAACACGCAGTCTAACATTCAATAATTTTTTCAGAATTATGGATTTTATTACATTAAACGAATTTGGAAAAATTTTGTTATGGTTTTCTATCTTTATGTAATAGTATATGTATGATAAAACATAGCAAGCAGTGCCAGTTTCACTAGTAAATTAAAATAAATACCCGAAAATAACAGGAAAGCCAACATTATATACATTAGTTTTTTCACAAATTATAGTTATTTATAATTTTCAACATATTTTAAAAAAAATTATTACTTTAGTATATTGGTATAACATACCAAGCAGTGCTCCTATAAATAAGAAAATTGTGAATACAAAAAATTTAGATTTTTATTCTTTTTAACGCATTTAAAACAATTTGATTACATTTCTCTGCCTCTATGCTTTGGTATATGTACAATAAAACATACCAAGCAGTACAAGCAGTGCCAATTGTGGTTTCAAGCCCAAACCTGCAAATAACAGGCAAGCCAGCAAGCGAAATTTTTTTTGAACGTATTTTAAAAAATGTTATGATTAAATAGGTGCAGAAAAATTCCCACGAAATTCCCATTTACTTAGTTTGCTACGAAGGCAACGCAATAGGCACAAAAATTGAGGACACGTCCCGAGTAAATAGCACATATGCAAACCACATTATATAAAGATTAAAGTTAAGCCGCCAACAAGTGGCAGATCTCAGAGGCAGTGGCACTAGGTCGCCAAGCCGTAGAGCATTACTAAATTCATTAGAGATGCTTTAAAGTTGTTTTTTTTATTTTTCATAAAAACAAAAACAAATTTGTTATGTCTGACTATGACAGTATATACGGCTGTATACATATAGCATCTTATAAATGTGTTGGTCATGCATAATCTATACTAATTTTCTAAGGCAGAAATAGCAAAGCCGAGTTGAGGTCAATGGACGTTGGTCTCTTAGTCGGACTGAAGATTCCCAGATACAACAAATGACAGGCACAAAACAGTTGAAACAACTAGACAAAGTGCCCGGAGTTGGTCCACTGGAAAAATACAAAAAAAAAAAGGAGTAATATACTTTGTCAGTTTGTGGAAAATGTAGAAAAATGCTAATGAAAACATAGACATAGAGTATCGTTAACGTATTCTAACATATCGCGTTGTTGGCCAAAAGGAAAACTCGCATGCGGTTTGTTTATGCACAGCACGTGTTGCACTCAAGTGAGGGTGTCCAAACGGGGGTGGGGAAAGCCGCGATGACGTCCAGTTGAGTCCAATGCAGACTAGACTCGACACAGCTTGATGCATGCAACTTGTCTGTTGTTGTTGTGAAAATATTATATGCAGCTCTATGCTTTATGTTTGTATCTATGTATATACTATACATAAGTATATATGTATGTATGTATATGCGCTTGTTTACCCAAAGGGCTAATGATCAGTACGTGTTGTTGTTAAAATATGTATTTATGTATATATATATATATATTTATTATGACACGCCTCGCATGAGTGAACAGCGGGGCGTTGATAGCTTAAGGTAGCTACATAGGAAAGCTTGAAGATTTTACTTTAAAAGTGAGTAAGCCTGAATTTTAAGCATTAGAGCCTGAAATTGTTAAAAAAAAACTTTTAGGGGGGACTTATGAATTGTTTTTATCTCTTAAAACGTTTCCGTGCTTCCTGCTTCCGATAGTTTTTATAAAGGGTTTTTTTTTGTAAAAATGACTTTCAGCTACCAAGAAACCACATTTTTCGGCTTTTCAAAGAAAAGAAAATTTTTTACATATGCAACCGATTTTATGTTAATGACTTTAGTCATTCAAACATTCCTATTTATGGGAATTTTTGAAATATTTTATATTTTTTGTAGAATGCCACAATATTTTTTTTTTCTGGCTGCCTTTTTGATATATTTAGATTTACTTCCTCTGTTGTTAAAAGTGGCAAGCTTTTTTCAAAGACATAAATTGCATCTTTAAAGCAACAGAAATATAAGGAAAAAAAAGGAATTAATTTTACTAAAAATAAATTTTTGTTATATTTTTTTATTTGTTAGCTGCTTTTTAGTTTTTTTAGAGACCAATGATCATAATTTTTTTTTATTGTATATAATCAGCTCAAAAATGGAGAAGTGCCCGACTAACAGAGTATAAGCGATGCAGAATTGCCAAAAGTGCCAGAATAATCTAGTTGTCATATTTTTTTCTTCGTTTTCGTCGAAAAAAGTTTTTGAAGAAAAATTTTATTTGAAAATACCAAATAAAGGGTGTCTTTTTCATAGGCTCCAGATTTATGAAACTCGTAACTTCACAAATCAATATAGGATTTACACCACAAGAACATCTTCAAATCTTCAAGATTTATAAACAAAATCAGTGTTCTATTGTAAAAACATACCGAGCTCTACATACAATTTATGGACCGAACAATCATCCATTATAAGATGTGTTTAAAAATTTGATTTCAATTAAATAATAAGAAATTTCCGTTCTAATAAAACTATAAATGGTATCATTACACTAAATTTTCTATGATTTTTTTAAAGTTTTAAATCCAAACGCGCTTAAAAAATCACCTTTTATAAGGTTTGACTTAAATTTTTTTTTAAATTTTGAGTAAAATTTAAATTTTTTTAAAAACTTGGGGCGTATACATATATTAAAATTTTAAATATTTCGAGGAAATTTAAATTTATATTTTATGGTTTTCCACCAAAAATAAACGACTATCTATTAAAAAAAAAAATTGGTTTACATGCTTTGTCGTTAAATCGCAAGTAAATACTAAAAGCTTAAAATATAATACCAAAAAATATTAAAAAAATATATCAGTACCCAATGGTAGATTCTGAAGCTTTTTATAACATAGCTTTGGGTAGAAGTGCCCTACTTTTCATTGGGCAAGAAATGCAGAATATTTCTGGGGAACACTTTTTCTTTTTGTATTTTCTGCCCCACGAAATAAACACCCTGTATTGATAAGCTGTAAAAGTTATTTTATAATATACATTGCATTATAGATTGCCATATTTACGAAATCGGTTACATTAATAGTTCTAATCATTTATACAACACTTTATTGATTTTTGAAATTTTTTTTTAAATACAAAACGAAAAATTTTTTAAAAATAGTACTTTAAAATAATCATACTCATAGAGTGATGATTAGTAGATTATGAAATCATCCCTTAGGGTGACCTGTCCCTTAGTAGCTTCTTGAACGCTTATCATAACAGAAAAAATGCAGCTTCCTTGATCGCCTGCTGGTTCTAGGCAATGTGACGTCATATTACATTATATGACACCGTGCTACAGGACTAAATTAATATCCGACAGTAAGAATTTAGTAGGAATATAAAGTATTCATCAAAAAAACAAAAAACTTGTTAACTAAAAGGGTTACATACAAAAAATACCTAATATTTTTATTAAAAATAATATTATTAATATTATCAATTATTTCTAATTTTAATCACCTCAGCGAAAGTAACAAACAAAACAAAAATATCTTACATTGAATCTGCCACATAATGCTATGCCCCAAAACTATCACAACGAAAGTATGTAAATAATTTTAAAAAAAATATATTTCCGCAATTAAATGATTTGCAAAACTTTTACTTAACAACTAAAAAATGTCCAAAGGTGTTAGTTACCGATATATTTGCCAAAAACACCCGGGGCTCTTGAAATTTTTTTTTGTAAGCGATGCCACACATAAAAAAATTCTGCATACTTAAAATTAAAATAAAAAAAAAGTCGAAAGATAATAAAAACAAGTCCAAGTCGCTTTCGTTTTCAAATGAACGGACGGCCATTGAACCTTATGAGCCAAAATAGAAAAAAACAACAACAAACAAAATTAAAAGGTAGCAAACATGTTGAAAATGTTTGACACGCATTACTGAAGCCCAAGAGACGAACTTCAAGTTCCCCGGACTGATGGTCAAGACATGCCCATAATCCGGCTATTGGTTTGCATGGTTTTCGCTCTCCAAGTCCAACATGAATTTGTGCAACTTTCACTGTTTTGTCATTAATTTTCACCTAATTCAGTCGGAGATGCTACCGGAGGGCGGCCAGAGAGCAAAGATATCCGATCCATCCATATATAGTATGTACGCGATATGCATCTATATAAATCGATTTTTAATTGCCTACAAATGCGTGGATTGTTTCATAATCCAACTTACATGTTATGGAAATTTCACCAAAAAAAAACAGGTGCCAAATAGAGATACACACATTAATTTACATTTTTGAGACACTATAACCCTTAAGGTAAGGAGTATATTGCGTTGGTGGTCATGTATGTCACGTAGAGTAGGAGAGGTTGGATGTGACACAAAACTACCTACAATATGGTTCGAAGGTGAATATAAATTTATATGAACTTGTTGGTTCATTCGTCAAACTGTTCATATGAACTATTATTCTTAGAGATTAGAAGAGCAAAAGATAACCAAACTGGGGATTTTAAATTTTCCATTACTAAATAATTTTAAAGATATAACTTTAGTTTGTTGGGATTAAGGCATGCGATGAGAAATTCATCGATCTTACGATATCGTATAAGTTTGAAGATAATTCAAGGAATTGGGTCTTATCCTAAGCCTCAGAGAACGTAATTTTTTTACGCGCAAGGGGGCTGTGGGGACAATGGATAGGCAACTCACTGAGAAAGCCTGAATTGGACCTAACTCGAACTTCAATCGCGTGAAATCCCAAAGGACAAAGAATTAAGCAAATTAAACAAATGTCTTAAATGAGTTATTGTGGTTATACATATTAGTCTCTAGGCCGATGCTCGCCTTGGGAGCATGGGGAGGTAGGCTAGAGATACCTGCTCCCAAAATGATCTTACGAAAGTACAAAGGCTAACCTGAGAAGGAAACCCTGATAACCTTTTCTATAGCAGTATTGCAAATCCTTTTGGAACTAGCATCACTCCATTTAGTTACAAGGTTCCAAAGGAAAGCGGCAGCACTGCTCGCCGAGGGAACATATAATCTTCTTTCTTCAATTAACTCATATGGGAGCATAGAGCCTCTCAATGGAACACATAATAAGCGATAAATATTCCTAGCTTTCGATAACCATATGGAACTAACAACGCCCCAAAAACTTACCTCTAATGTTTCGAAAGAAAGCAACACTGTGTGAATTGCCAAGGGCTTCTGCCAGAGGATACATAATAAGAGATAGAGATGATGAGCTGACCACAGAGTACCCCTTCGAAAGAAACTTAGGTACTTTTAAGAGTAACAAGAGAACTAGATCCAGCTAGGGGAGATAAATCCTATCAAAAAACATACTTTTGTGTAGATATAGAGACGGATCTTTGACTAAGGAAGTCAATGTACTGGGATCCAGTTCCGAAGCTCTTGGCATACACACCAGTCAGGCAAAAATTTTTAATAAAATCTTACTAGCAAGGGAAAAATAAACCGGTTCTCATGACTTGGACAGGTTCAAACAAGTACCCCTATGAAGCAAGAATTCCCAGTCAGTTTGCGAAAAACTAAGTTACTGGGTTTTAGATCAATAAAATTGGTTCCGGATACAAGAGCGCCAAGAGATCACCAAGTAAACTATGGCTTCAGTTAAATGTTTTCCAGATCGTAAAACATTTCTAGGAATGCAAAAGCAGATGAGCTCTCGAATAACTTTGCTACGAAACAATTAATGGAGGATCCCTTCGCGAGATAGGCAGACACCAAAAAGAATAAATCCCGGGGTGAATCGTAGTATTTCGTTCCGACTGGCTAACGACAAGACAACTCTTTGTTTTCCCTAACTGAGATAGGCTTAATATAATTTCCCGATCGGGTAAGAATTTTCTTACAATAGATTTAGACTTAGGGGTCACTGCATAATCAGGAAACACCTGAGCAACATTCGGATCGGGAATTCGAATACATGTAAGTTTAATGCAACTAAGGAGGATACTTCCCAATACATAGTCGACGATGAAGAATATCCCTCTTTGGCGAGCATAGAATTTGAAACCACGAGATCTGCCGTATAGACCCAACCCAAATAATTAAGATTCCTTTGAGGGTAGGTCTGGCGTAGGAGGCTTTGGGATTGTAGGGAACACAATAGATCCATGGGGTTAGAGTACAGCTTTCTTAAGCTACATTAATGCTCCTATATTTTATTGCAATATTTAATCAAAGATGCCATCGCTTCTGTGGTAAGGGATTGGCCTTAAAACTTAAAGTCAAGTCAAGTCAAGTCCCAGCTTCAGACCTAATCCTGACAAAACTTGAATGTATGTAAAAAGGTATATTTAGTGAAGACGATGTCTGAGAGCTCCTAAAAACATTCTTGCCTGAATGAGTGCCAAGACCTGAGCAATTATATAGTATCATAGGACCGATCGATCGAAAAAATGTTATCAAATTCGTTTGCTGGTAGCAATCGTAGAAATCGTAACCAAATTCGACAATCAAAAATTTTTTGGATCGTCTAAGCAACTAATTTGATAGAAACCCTTTGATACAGGCAGGCCTCGAAATGGAGGGCGATGGGGAAGATTCCCAAGAGCCCGGTGTAATTACCAGGCCCGTCGAGACGAGGAGGGGGGGACTTTTTCACCAGGGCCCGGAGCTCTGAGTAGCCCGGACTCGAGAGTCATTCGGGAAGAATTGAATCTCAGGATTAGCAACTTTGTATTTGGAATATGAGTTAACAAGAAAACTCCACTTTGATGATATTATAAAAGCTTTCGGAAGGCGAAATTCTAAGCATCTTGACGGCTATTGCGAAACATATGTAAGGCTTACTTAGTTAATCAAAAATTTAAACTTTTTTGAGTTGCGTTTTTTTTTAGATCTGCATTGGAGTTTTATGAAATGCATTATTATGATATTATGAAATTATCAATTCTCTCAGAAATCCTTTCTGAGATTTTTTTATGTTGATCTCACACTTTTCAACAATCAAACGTATTTTCATGAATTAAGAAAAATTGATAGGGGCCCGGATCCGAGATTGCCCCCGGGGCACAGATATTCTCTCTACGGCCCTGGTAATTACTGTTGTAATGCCGTAATTCAAGCTAAAGATGGTAATAGAGGGATCGGTAAATTTTTCCCCCAATCACGGATTTTCTCTCTACTGGCTGCAGTGTATTTCAAAGTCGTCCATGAACAATTTCAAAGTTCACAATTTTTTGAAATGAAAATCATGTCAAATTAGACGCACAAACGCCAACATAATGAAAAACTTCAAAATCTTTTGTATAAGTTTATTTTGTAGTTTGTTCAATTTGTACGGCGTTTTCGGTTCAACCGAAATTTGCATAATTATGCGAAACACTTTGAATTCGGAAGTTTGCGTAATTTTAAAATGTTTTTGTATATCGAAAACAAAACAAAATTGTGTGAACTTTTTTTTTTGAGTGCTGGCTGCAGTTCGGACAGGTTAAGACTTCATTTGAAGTTAAACAAATTAACACCTTGACATATTTTCATAGACAATTTTATTGTAGGCAGTAACTTTCTCTGGACGTTAAAAGAAAATTTGTTTTCCTATGATTTTCATGTGCATGGTTTATGGCAAATTCTTGTAAATATTTGGATGGCTTTTCATGCAGTTTGTTTCCCCGACAGTTTTGCGTAATTAAAACATCAAAACCGTGTAAATTTTATGGTTCCTGGTGCAGCTTTTATGGCTGACTGCAGACAGGGCAAATGAAGATGAACGAAACTAGTGATGTATAGGAGAATATTATGTGGGATGCTAGAGGGGGAGAGGGAGAGACTGAATTTGAAAGTGTTTCTAAAATACTGCTTGAGTTCTGTTTTTCAAAGGAGAAAATATTTGCAATAGCGGTTTGTGAAAAGTTTTTAGATCTTAGTTCAGGGACCGAACGGTTATACTATTGAGGAGATTGAACTGTAGATAAAACAAAGCAATCTAATTCTAATTAGAGATAAAAGGTCGAAAGCCACCATCGAAGCTAAAGACCCAAGAAAAAAAGACTGATGCCACAGCTCTACAAATACCAGAAACCCAAGGGCCAAATCCGAAGTAATTTTCTGCGGAGAATCCAAATTCGGGGTCAGAATTTGACCATCACGTCAGGATTTTGAGATAATTGAGGTTATGTATCCGAAAAAAGACGTGATGCTGACCAACTCTACAAATACCAGGGTCATGTCACGCTTTGGGAAGAGCCAAGGGCCAAATCCGAAGTAATTTTCTGCTGCTAGACATCCGAATGCGGGTTCAGAATCTTCGACACATCAGCGTCAGGGATTCTCTGAGATCAATTGAGGTTATGTACGCCGAAAAACTGTGATTTTTTGCGTCCTCTTTGAGGTTAGTGTATACACGATGCAAACCCAAAAGTTGTTACCTGTACTTAAAGAAGTTGACGTCGGGCCATGTCTGGTCCCAACTGCCGCCCTAACCTAAAGAAGTCTAAATTATAAGCCAGATCGTGAAATATTCAATTAAAAATTGATAAACATATTCAGGAAAAACCTTCTTGATTTTTTTAGAAGACACGGAATCTGAAAGTACTTCATTTTACCAAATCATAAATTCAGAACTTCTTGCTATAGTTTAAGACTCTTGCACATCCCTAAATTCTTTGAGCTAGTCGAGCCCGTTAAAAAAATCTAAGTTTTGGTATTAAATACTAGACCTAATTTGTTGAAGAATAAATAAATAACATTTTCCTATAAAACTCATCACATGCCTCTTGACCTTGTCACTAAAAAGATACAACAATATGATAAGTTTGCCAAATATAAGAGTTTGATACACAAATTTTTATAGCCCGCTATAAGAAATGACAATATAAATAAAGAAAAGATTTATCGATTTTGGTGACTGTATCTTGTTAAGATGAATCATTTATAAGACATGCGCTCTATACTTAAAAAAAAACATTATATATTATATACACACACTTTTGCGGCTGCAGGTGTATAGAAAATTGACCGCAAGTTAATAATGGCATTTATTTTTAGACCCATTTATAATACAACTAAAAAATGAGTAAAAATGCACGTAAAAAATAAAATTACTATAAAATCTTCCGCAGAGCTCTTCAAGCTGAAAATTTGCAGATTTCTGTCAAAAGTCAAGAAGAATTCAAATATACGCAAAACTGTGAAAATTTATAAAAATAAACAAAAAAGAAGCTGCGGAAGAAACAAATGGACTGGTTAGAGTTGGGGAGATGATGACTTTGAAATACACTATAGTTATCTTTATGTTTACAAAAGATTTTAATCTAGTCCCTCAGAGAGGTTCTAGAGAGCAACATCTCGATACAAGTTTAAAATAAGGAAACTTTCATATGTTGCAGGGTGATGGTAAGCTTTAAAGTAAAAAAGTTTTATATATTTTTGAGTGCATGAATGCTGATACAAAATTTTGTGGCTTCTTTAGACCGATTTTTTTTCGGGGAGAAATACCCGGCTCGAAATTCTATTGATAGTTTGATCAAATTTAATACAGTATTTCATATAGTTACCATACAAAAGTTGAACCTGCGCAAAAGAACCTGCGCAAAAGAACCTGCAAGAGGTTAAAAGAGGGAAACTTTCCTTTGCAAATTGTGACAAAATGTGGCAGGGCTATGGCATACCCTTAAGAAAATAAGGTTATAAATATTTTAGACTGCTGCTATCTAATTTCGTAGCTTCGTTACCCCGACTTTATTTTTGAGGAGAAATACTCGGCTCGAAATTCTATTGGAAAGCTAATATTAAAAACTGAATGCAGCTCAAGTGTGCAAGGAGCTTACGCAGAAAAGTGGTTCAATTTTTGTATGGCAGTTATATGAAATTCTCGACCAATTTTGATCAAACTTCACACAAATGTGTACTGGCAAGCAGGGACACACTAGATGAACTAACCATATGGAGATGTGCGTCTTCTGGGTTCCCAGCCACCAGGGCATTGACGGAAATACAATAGCTGGCCGACTCGCAAAGGAAGGAGCCGTATCAATGCAATAGGTAGGTTCTAAAAAGGAACATCTCGATTCGAGTTTAAAACAGGGAAACTTTCATATGTAAATTTTGACAAAATGTTGCAGGGTGATGGTGTTCCTTAAAGTAAATTGGAGTTAATATCGGGTTTTTCAATAGGGACGCTACAAAAGTATACCGATACGGATAGCAAATGACACCATATTTTTTCCCGCTCTGTTGATATTTCTCTTCTGTAAGGTTTGTCATATTATGATGGAAAGATATACGATTCAACAACGAGTGGCCTCAACTTTAAGAGCGCTACGTTCAATTTATGGTCGTCATAATTGTCCTGCCAGATTAACAATTAAGCGTCTAGTGGAAAAATTTGAATCCGCAGGCCCAGTACAAAGTGTTCCCGTGCCAGTGAGACGAAAAAGTGCTGGTAGTGTCGAGAATATTGCTGCCGCTAGCGCATCAATTGAGGAAGACCCAAATCAGTCTCTCACACGACCTTCTCAAGCGTTGGCCATCTCTGTGACGTCGTTGTGGCGAATTTTGCGAAAAGATCTTGGCCTACACCCTTACAAGATCAAATTTACGCAAGAACTGAAGCCGCTTGACCATCAGAAGCGTCGTATGTTCGTGAATTGGGCTGAGCAACAACTTGAAAATGATCCGGATTTTCATCGAACAATCATCTTCAGCAATGAGGCTCATTTCTGGCTAAATGGCTTCTCCATGAATCACCATTGCATCCCGGATAAATTTCGGTTTGGTGCGGTTTATGGGCCGGCGGCGTCATTGGGCCTTACTTCTTCCGTGATGATCAAGACCGGCACGTTACTGTGAAAGGGAATCGCTACCGCTCAATGATAACCGAATATTTTTGGCTCGAATTGGATGATATGGACGTGGACAATATGTGGTTTCAACAGGACGGCGCCACAAGTCATACAGCGAATGTCAAAATCGATTTATTGAAAACTAAGTTTGGTGAACGTGTTATCTCACGAAATGGCCAAGTCAATTGGCCGCCTCGATCGTGCGATTTGCCGTCGTTAGACTATTTCCTGTGGGGCTACGTCAAGTCTATGGTCTATGCTAACATGCCAGCGACGATTGATGAACTTCGTACGAATATCGAACGTGAAATTGCAGCAGTATCGGCCGATTTATGCTTGAAAACCGTCGAATATTGAGTTAAGCGTCTGGACTTCTGCAAGCGTGCCCATGGCGGCCATGCAAAAGAAATCGAGTTCAATACATAATGGCATCGAATGTACTTTCACAGGAATAAAGAATTTCATTGATATCCAAAACCGTTTTCGTTTTATTTAAAAAAAAACTTTTGTAGCGCTCTTATTGAAAAACCCTCTATATTCGTTTCCTTTCAAATATTAAATACAAAATGTTTCTGCACCAACTTAATATACTCTTCCACCCATATTACAGTGTATAACAAAAACCAAAACAAAAAAAAATACTAAACAGCTGAAAGATGTATGCTTGCGTCTTAGCCATAATATTCGCAAAAAAGCAAATATATATCTGAAAGATAAATTTTCGCAATGCTTATTTTCATTTCTATTTTTCTTGCATTTAGTATAAACAAGCGCATGTGAATTTTTTTGAGGCCATGGCAAAGATTTTTAGACAAAATAACTCGCGGAAATTGTTATAAAGTCAAAGCGAAGCACGTTTTTCTCAACACTCAATTTGGTAGTATAAATTGAATAATAAATTATATACTAAAAGCATTTCATAATTATGTAAGTACACCCATTTGGCATTGAAGCTGGTCAAGGTTATAATTTAGCAGTCAGCACTTGCCGGTCTTAAACTTCCAACAAACCGGCAAATTACTTACGTGTTAATGACTTGTTAATCAGTTGAAAAACATCAAAACTTTTGAGAGGGAAAAAAGTTGACTTAAAAGCGTGCAATACGTCAATTTTTTAAACAATATAATACAAATTAGCATAATGGGAATTTTCCAGCGAAGTTGGTTGGCACTTGATAAATATTTACCAGAGCAGAACCAAATGAACTTAAAATATAAAGATAATTATTGTTCTTTATGGTAATAGACGTTTTAAAATAGATAAGAGGGCGCTCCCATAATTAGACAATCTAACAACTAAAATTGAAAAATTTTATAGTTTTTTTTGCGTCATTTTTAACGTAGTTCTCTTTTTTCGCAAAGCGATGTTCAATAGCATCGTAAGATTTATAAAAGAATCCTAAAGATCTTTCAATTCTTCTTCAATAGCTTCGTTAGATTTTTATAAAAAGAAACCTGAAGATCCTCAAGCATCATTTTTCAATTCTTCTTCAATAGCTTCGTTAGATTTTTATAAAAAGAAACCTGAAGATCTTCAAGCATCTTCTTTCAATTCTTCTTCAATAGCTTCGTTAGATTTTAATAAACAGAATCCAAGATCCTTAAGCATCATCTTTAAATTCTTTTTCAATAGCTTCGTTAGATTTATATAAGAAATCCTGAAGATCCTCAAGCATCATCTTTCAATTCTTCTTCAATAGCTTCGTTAGATTTTTTAAAAAAGAAACCTGAAGATCCTCAAGCATCATCTTTCAATTCTTCTTCATTAGCTTCGTTAGATTTATATAAGAAACCTGAAGATCCTCAAGCAGCATCTTTCAATTCTTCTTCAATAGCTTCGTTAGATTTTAATAATCACAATCCAGAAATTCCTCCTACCATCATCTTTCAATTCTTTTTCAAAAGCTTCGTTAGATTTATATAAGGAACCTGAAGATCGTCAACTATCATCTTTCAATTCTTCTTCAATAGCTTCGTTAGATTTTTATAAAAAGAGTCTGAAAATCCTCCAAACATCATCTTTAAATTCTTCTTCAATGGCTTCGTTAGATTTATATAAGAAACCTGAAGATCCTCAAGCATCATCTTTCAATTCTTCTTCAAAAGCTTTGTTGGATTAATATAAGAAACCTTAAGATCCTCAAGCATCATCATTCAATTCATCTTCAAAAGCTTCTAGATTTTTATAAAAGAATCCTGAGATCCTCAAGCATCATCTTTCAATTCTTCTTCAATAGCTTCGTTAGATTTATATAAGAAACCTAAACATCCTCAACCATCATCTTTCAATTCTTCTTCAATAGTTTTGTTAGATTTATATAAGAATCCTGAAGATCCTCAGGATCCCTAGATATATATAAGATACTTGAAGATCCTCAAGCATAATTTTTGAATTCTTCTGCAATAGCTTTGTTGGATTAATATAAGAAACCTGAAGATCCTCAATCATCATCTTTCAATTCATTTTCAATAGCTTCGTTAGATTTTTATAAAAAGAATCCTGAAGATCCTCCAAGCACCATATTTAAATTCTTCTTCAATGGCTTCGTTAGATTTATATAAGAAACCTGAATATCCTCAAGCATCATCTTTCAATTCTTCTTCAATAGTTTCGTAAGATTTATATAAGAATCCTGAAGATACTCAAGCATCATCTTTCAATTCTTCTTCTATATCTTATTGTTGGGAATTCAATCATCAACTGAAATCACTTGAATAATATAGCGCTGCCAACTGTTTGTCAATTTTTGATGTGGTCACACTTTAAGAGTTGTAACTTTGTCGATATTAAATTATCGAAATCGATATTTAGCTTAGAGCGTTATCGACCTTACCATCGTTTTAGGATTTGCGTACAAATGAGAACAATATAATTTTAATATCAAAAAATGGCGGACGTAAAGTCGGGCGCGGACAACTTTAGGATACCCTGTACCACTAGCTTGTAATAAAGTCCGATTTCTTCACAAAAAACCAAATACAGAAGAATTTTAAAGCAAACATTTTTTTTGACCGATCGTTCCTATGGGAGCTATATGATATAGTCAGCCGATTTCAATAAAATTTGACACAGTGCTTAAATACCTTAAAACAGATATGAACGCCAAATTTATTTCAAATATTTTACAAACAAACAAAACACATCGAATTTTGTATAAAAAACGTGTTTTTGGACCGATTGGTCCTATGGGAGCTATATGATCTAGTCAAACGATTTGGATTAAATTTGGTACAGTGCTTAGGAACTATCAAAACACTCACGAATGTCAAATTTGGTCCCAATATCTTAACAAACAAACGAAACACAGCAAATTTTGTTAAAAAATCGATTTTTTGGAAGATCGGACCTATGGGAGCTATATGATATAGTCAACCGATTTTGTTCAAATTTGGCACATTGCTTAAATGGTCTAAAAAATTTCCAAACGCCAAATCTGGTTAGGACATCTTTACTAAACAACGAAATATAGCGAATTTTTCTTTAAAAAAGTTATTTTGGCCGATCGGTCCTATGGGAGCTATATGATATAGTCAACCGATTTCGATCAAATTTGGTACAGTGATTGGGAACTATAAAAAACTTTCGAATACCAAATTTCGTTACGATATCTTCATAAACAAATAAATTATTCATCTAAAACGCTTTTTTTTGTCGAGGTCGTCTCAAACACCCCATGGGAGCTATATAATTTATCCCCGATATCAAAAAAATAAAATAAACTTGCCTCCTATGGAATAATATGGGATCTAATGTGAAAGTTTGCAACTCTAGCTCTTACCATCTCTGAGATCTAGGCGTTCACACGGACGGACAGACGGACAGACGGACATGGGTATATCGACTTCTCTATTCACCCTGATCATATATTAGGTAACTTTTGGGTGTCTCGACTCTCCTTCTATATGTTACATATATTTTCGGCTTGCACAAACTTAATATACCCTTGGACCATACGGTACAGGGTATAAAAAGATAAATGGCTGGTTAAGGAAGCATTTCGAATTTTAGATCTTGAATTTAGACCATTGCAATAGAGGATGTAGGAACTATGGAATAATAATAATAGTTCGGTTGTTTCTTAATTTCGATAGTTAAACAATTTAAAAAACTTTTGCATCTTTTAAACTACCTATGGAAATTAAAAACAGCATTTTATTCATAAATATTATAAATAATATAATATATTCATAGTTCTACAATTCTAGGCCCATCAACGCTACATAACCCAAAAGCCACTTTCCGTCTATTACCAACAAATTTGCATTAGAATTGCAAGGAAAAAAGTAATTAAGCTATGAGCTAGAAAGAAAAAACTTAATTTACTTTATCAATGGAACCGCGTATCACATCCTTCCAGCCAGTCTTTGGTGACTCAGTTAGTGGCAAGAGTGCCACCAACGGAAACAAACGCTTTGCATTTCCGTTTTGGCCACATTGTAAGCCATATGCCGTCGCGCTCAATTGTCAACTAATTACACTTTGTGGGCAATTGAATACCCCTGAGCAGCGGCGTGTTGGTTAATAATATTGGCCATAATCACGACACATATGGAAATTGTTATGGACAGAAATTACTATATATGATCGGGGCTGAGCGAGCAACTTTCAATCTTTACAGTTCAGCTGCAGTTGTTGGCCACAAACTGTGAAAATAAATGGGAACACGTGTGCCTCAAATAAATTTTGACGGCTCTTCTGTTCTCTAGTCGGAATGACAGCTACTGAAATGGTCTGCATCTGCTAGATTAATTGTGCGTTTATACTCTATACGAATTTTAGAGCATTTCAGGTTGGTAATACAAATGGTAACAGCCTAAATATGCTTAAGCGTTGCTTGAACCTTTTTATGTCCGACACTTTTTTCCAAGATACAACCAAAACTTTTTCCAAGATTTAATTATTGATTAAAGTATTTACTTTTTTTGCATTTTACAAATATTTAAGGAAATGTGATTTGATAAAAAAAAATATTTCAATTGGGGTGCTTATTTTGTATATTTATAGGGAAGAAAGGCAGAAATGCAAAGTGCACAACTAACATTACAAAAACTCTGCAATTTCGCCCTAGCCTGACTATGAAAATAAGTAAAGCAATTAACTTTTAAAATCGATCTTTCGATTTTGATGAGTTTTTCATTTACTACTTCCCAATATTCAACACGAAAATGTTTGCTTTGCAAAACTACGATTATGTATCAAGTTATCCATAACAAAATATTTATATTTTTCGATAAACGAATAATAATCTTTAATGGTTCTATATTTGTGATCCGGAAGAAGAAAACTTATAAAATATTGGAATTCGCTTTTGTTATTGAAGGTGCTCCCAATTTCACCAAAACGATTTTTAAGGTGGTTTGAAACTGGTACGCGAAATTCTTTAAATATTCTTAGATTCTAGGCAAATCAAAATAGAATAAGAATTATATAAAATTTGTCAAAAAAGGCAAGATACAAAAATAGTGCGAGGCAGAGAGCTTTGGAAATCCATTGGTATTAACCTTTCTGAATGACTACGTTTATAATTTGTTTAAATTATGAATATGTTCTAAAAAGTAATAATTAACAACAACAAAATAAAATCCTAATATTAATAAATATATAGAATTTCTCTGATTTAATTTTAAAAAAACTGGAGAACGCCTGAATTTCATTTTTAATAAAGGATAATATTTTAAATAAAAAAAAGTATTGTGATGTTTTTTTTAACATTTTTGTTTAATATCTTGTTGCATTTTTTTAAATGACTACGTTTATAATTTGTTTAAATTATGAATATGTTTTAAAAAGTAATAATAAACAACTAAATAAAATCCAAATAATAATAAATATAAAAAATTTCTTTGATTTAATTTTATAAAATCTGTAGAACGCCTAAATTTGATTTTAAATGAAGAATAAAATGTTAAATAAAAAAGTATTGCGTTGTTTTTTTAATATTTTTGTTTAATATCTTGTTGCATTTTTTATAGTAAAAAAAATTGTAAGAATTTTTATATTTTTTTACATTTTTTTTAGAATCAAAATAATATTAAAAAATTCTAGAATTTAGTTATATTTTTTTTTTTAACTAAGGAAATTTGAATAATTTTCTTCGTCAACACGAGATAAATTTTCCTTTTAAAAGTATTATTGAGACTTTTTTTAAATATTTTTTCACAATTTTTTTTAATATAAAGTTTTCTTTCCCAGAAAAATTACATTTTTGCATTCAATAAAAAATCTGTCTAAATATTTTTTTTTCAGTTATTGATAACTCGAATTTTACAACAACAAAAAATAACTAACAAAATAAAATTTTGAAAAACATTGAAAAAAAAACAGGATTTCGAAGGTTTTATTTAGCTAAAGAAATTTGAATTATTTTGTTTCAATAAGAGACAACTTACCATTTACAAAAATGTTGAGAATTTTTTTTTAATTTTTTTTCACAATTTTTTTTCACAATTTTTTTTTAACTTAGTTCTCTTTCATTGTTTCCTTTAATAATAAATCTGACTGAATATTATTTTTAGTTACCGATAACTCGAATTTTACAACAAAAATAACTAAAAACTAAAAAAATATTTTAGATAGATTTTTTATAACTAAAGCAATTTAAATTATTTTCTTTTCAATAAGAGACTTTTCATTTAAAAAAATGTAGAGATTTTTTAAAAATTTGTTTACAAAATTTTTTTAATGTATTTTTTTCTTTCATTGAAAAATAACATTTTTGCATTCAATAAAATATTTGACTGAATACTATTTTTAGTTATCGATATCACGAATTTTTCAACAACAAATATTTAAATGAATCGTTTACAATTATTTATAGAATAAAAATAAAATTTTTAAAGATATTGAAAAAAACATTCAATATAGATAGTTTTTTAAATAAAGCAATTTGAATAATTTAAATTTTTTATTAAGAAAAATTTTATTAAAATTTTTTTTTAATATCTCATTGATATTATTATAATTATCATTATCGATAGCTCGAATTTTACAATAGCAAAAAATTAAATGATAATTTTTTATAAATCCCGTATCAAAGGCGAAAGAATCATCTAAATCGTAGATATTAATTTTAAAAACACATTAAAAGGTCGAAAAAAAGTTACAGTCACTAAAATCAGCTCGTAAGCTATAAGAAGTATTTTACTTTTAACTTTAGGGTAAACCACCCCTAGTTGCCTTCTTTTTTCATAGCCCTTTAATCTTTGCACGATGGAAGTTGATTGGGAATCCCCTTTGCGCAAAACTTCCTTTAAGAACATGTTACAAAACTTTTTAGGAAGCATTCATAGTCAATAAAAAATAACCATTTTATTCACTTTTTGGGAATACCAACCCTAGTTGAGAAACTTTTTACGTCATAAATCTACATTAATTTTTCCTGGTACTCAGAAGTGAATTCGAGAGGCGATCAGTGTTGGTAGACAGCATTCTAAAGTCAGATAGGCACTATTGCAGCATTCTCAATGCATGCAAACGTTAAAAATGAAGAAAAGTGCAAATCTGCCAAGCATATATCAAGGAATAATCCTCTTTAGACGATTATCGTTGGAATTGCTAAGGCTTTTATGACGTCATTCAGCTCGCACCTCTCTTACCCTCGGTCCGGAAACTTCAAAATGGAGACTCATTATATAATATTCTACAATATATTCAAAGCCCCTTTTTCTTGATTGGGTAGTACAATTATGTACGTAGATAGCCATCTTAGAGAATAGAAACTTCTGCGTACTAAAACTATCTGCCCATCCATTTTTTTTAACACTTTTTTAAACAGAAAAAGCTTTCAAGTGTCAAAATCTTAAAAAGTGAAATGAAAATTGTGTATTTTTCGCACCGATTTTAATTTTTTGGCACAAGGTTCGATGACAGCTGTTAGACAGGGCGGGGGGGTTGGCAACAAAGCCATCCCAACAAAGCCAACTGACCCTCGTGGCGCATTAGTTGCAATTATTGTGGCCTCTTGACATTCTTTTTTATATCTGTGTCTATATACACATTAGCGGACTTTAAAGCAATTGGCCGTCTATTTGAACACTTACGCATTATCGATTCCAACCTAAACCCATTCTGGGGAACCAACCTACACCCACTTAAAGTGTCATCGATTTTTTTCTTGTTTTACCCGCTTCCATAGATAGATAACAAAGGCAATAAAAATAGCTAACGTCATTAATAAAAAAAAACAATAGCAGACTGTGCCGACCACGTCGCCGAACTTGCCCTTAAGGGGCTTCAATTAAATTGCAATGGGCCCGGCCTAAAAGCAAACACATACCAAATACGATATGTCTTATAAAGATAAAAGTTTAACTAATTAAACCAACAAATTTGAGCTAAGCGGTTTTTTCATTGAATTTTGATTTTGTCTTACGGCTGTTTTGTTTTTTTTTTTCCTTTTCTGGCTCAAACTAATTGGATGGAATTACTTTGGGTTAGGTTGGTTTTCCATGCCGAACAGTCGAAACTTACCTGCAAAGATAGAGAGAGAGAGAAAAAAGTGAAAATCAACATTAGAAATTATGTTTTGTTATTTTTTGGCTTATGCAATTGCTATTGAAATTGAAATTTTTATTGGATCATAAAATAGTTTTCCATATTTCGTGTGTGGTATATGGAAAAATGCTATAAAAAGAAAAATAGAAAAAAATAGAAAACCTCCAATAACTTCAAAAACAACAGCGTGAAGAAAAATGAAATTAAAAATGCAGTAAAAACATTTCATTACAAAACGCGCACATGCATGCTATGTACAGTGAAGCTTGTCTAGAAGCAAATTTTTATGGGTGTACTGATTTTTAGAACAATCTGAAGCACTTGTTTTATAAATTGTAAAATGTCGAATACGATTTTGAGTTTGCTAAATTACAAATATTTCATGAGTAAAAATAAAGTCGAGAAAATAACAACCTACATAAAATTAATTATAAATTTAATAAAACTACAGAAATCAAATATTTCGTTGCCCTTCGCAAACTGATGACATAAAATAGAAAAATAATTCAAGATAATAAAATGAAACTAGGGGTCTACGCACCCTGCGTGCTTCAAACGCCATCCCCTGTGGAACGACCCGAACATTTCAGCTTCACTGTATCCTTTACTTTAATTAATTTCTAGAGTGTTCGTCCGCCTTTAGGACGCATGATTTTTAATACCACTTTTAAATGAGTCTACATCGCGTTTTCGGCGTCTATAGTTTGTTTTAATTAAGACTACTTCAATTTTAGCTATAACTAACGAAGTAACCAACGGATTTAAATCTAAACTGGACTAATGGAAGATCTTTGTAGGAATTTAACTTTCTATGGTTCCTCAAAGAACAAAAACCTTTCATAAATTATAGCCCACGTGAGTGTGCATAACAATTTTGGAATAAAGGAAAATTTACAAAACAATTTTTATTATTATTTTAATAAATTTTAAGAATACAATTTAATAAGAAATATTTCGTGATTTTTAATTTGTGGCCAAAAAGGTTCAATAAATGTGATGAATTCCATTTTTATACCCTGTACCGTATGGTACCAAGGGTATATTAAGTTTGTGCAAGCCGAAAATGTATGTAACATATAGAAGGAGACGTCGGAGACACCCCAAAGTTACCTAAAATATGATCAGGGTGAATAGAGAAGTCGATATACCCATGTCCGTCTGTCCGTCTGTCCGTCCGTCCGTCTGTCCGTCCGTGTGAACGCCTAGATCTCAGAGATGGTAAGAGCTAGAGTTACCAAACTTTCACATTAGATCCCATATTATTCCATAGGAGGCAAGTTTATTTTATTTTTTTGATATCGGGGATAAATTATATAGCTCCCATGGGGGTGTTTGAGACGACCTCGACAAAAAAAAAGCGTTTTAGATGAATAATTCGTTTGTTTATGAAGATATCGTAACGAAATTTGGTATTCGAAAGTTTTTTATAGTTCCCAATCACTGTACCAAATTTGATCGAAATCGGTTGACTATATCATATAGCTCCCATAGGACCGATCGGCCAAAATAACTTTTTTAAAGAAAAATTCGCTATATTTCGTTTTTTATTAAAGATATCGTAACCAGACTTGGCGTTTGGAAATTTTTTAGACCACTTAAGCAATGTGCCAAATTTGAACAAAATCGGTTGACTATATCATATAGCTCCCATAGGTCCGATCTTCCAAAAAATCGATTTTTTAACAAAATTTGTGGTGTTTCGTTTGTTTGTTAAGATATTGGGACCAAATTTGACATTCGTGAGTATTTTATAGTTCCTAAGCACTGTACCAAATTTAATCCAAATCGTTTGACTAGATCATATAGCTCCCATAGGACCAATCGGTCCAAAAACACGTTTTTTATACAAAAATCGATGTGTTTGGATTGTTTGTAAATTATTTGAAATAAATTTGGCATTCATATCTTTTTTAAGATATTTAAGCACTGTGTCAAATTTTATTGAAATCTGTTGACTATATCATATAGCTCCCATAGGAACGATCGGTCAAAAAAAAAATTTTTGCTTAAAAATTCTTCTGTTTTTGGTTTTTTGTGAAGAAATCGGACTTTATTACAAGCTAGTGGTACAGGGTATCCTAAAGTCGTCCGCGCCCGACTTTACGTACGCCATTTTTTCATATGTGTTTAAGTATCTCTTACTTGCCGATATTCAATATCTCGTCTAGAAGACTTCTTCTAAGATAACATAGTTCTCTATCAAATGAAGTATCTTTTACTGAGTGTAGCTTTCCTGTACTCACTGTAGCTGCTTTTTCACATCATTGGTTTACATTTTTGTTTAGTACTATATTTTTCCATTTCTTTATATATTTTCTTTATCTTTATTTTCTTTTCCTTATGTCAGATTGATTTTAATCTGCATCTTGTTATTATTTTTTTTTTCTTAGTTAGCCTCACGTAATAAATTTCATTAAAACCACAAAAACCAAGTTACATGCGAGATTTTTTCCCACATATTTTTTATTTCCCACTTTTATTTCCTTTTTTGTAGAGTACGTGAGAGAGCTTAACAATATAATTAAAATCTCAAGTCGTCGTTTGTTAATAGAAAAAAAATCAGCGCAACAAATTTGACAAACTGATTAGACTGAAAATAAAAACAAATCATTTTCGTAGAGACATTTCAATAAGTTTTAATTGGAAAGAAATCAAGCTTATCGCCAAGCCTAACTAGGACAGAGTTACAAGCTATATACGAAAATAAACAAATCTATGATTTTTGTTTTGCTCTTAATCAGTTTTTAAAAAAACACTTCACTTAAGTTTGAAACCCGGAAAACCGCAGCTGTCCCAGTAAAGCATTAAATGTCTTTCGAAAAAAAACCTTTTAAAATGCCTAACAGACCAACAATAATTGCACAAGAGCTGCCATCATCAACAACTCTATAGATATGACAGTCCCCAGAAGAAACGACAAAAAAAAAACTCTATCCAACATGGTAGAGTACATGCGGCGGTCAATGTATGCCAATAAAAGCCCATTTCATCAATGTCAGAAAAAACTAAAGTTGCGTTTCGTATCTGCATCTGGCTGGGCCACATCGAACACATGTACGAGATGTAGATGGCTTTACGAAACACGTGCGGCAATTATGGTTGGACAATAATTTCAGTTAATAATACATAAAAACGGCAAAACGACAGAAATAGCTAACAAAAACAAAAACTACTAACATGAAGTTATGGTGGAGCAATTTGGGTAAGTCGAATTTGGTATACGCTTTTTTCAAGAGTAGCTATTGAGCTTTTAACGCTTTTAGGGTGACCAGTTAGCAGTAGTTGTCAACCTCCAAAACTGCAGTAGAATTTTTCGCACCTGAAGCCACAAACCAGGCAGAGATTCTTATGAGGTATAGAAATCATACCCAATTTTGAAGATGGCCCAGCAAATTAGATTTGGCAGCGATCTAGCTGATAGGTAGGATTAAGCACAACCGCCAAGAGTTTTCTAAATGAACTCTAAAAATGTTGGTCAAAGTTTTCTATACGAAAGATCGAGCCAAAAATATGCCCATTAAAGCCCTGGCGATGATATTCTATATTCGCCAAATACGGTCAAAAAATAAAGCCAAAAAATACATATAGTCTGGTCACTCTTAGTATGATAAACAATGCCTCCCAAATAATCTAGTAATTGTGAAAATTTTAAAGCACCCTAAAAGAGTTCGTAGTCTCGCAAAAAAAAGTATCGGTTTTTTCTTACAGCTTTTTTTTGAAACTTTCGATACGTTTGGATCGATATTTCTTCGCTTTGACAGCGAAACAGTTTTACTCAACGGAATCTTGGACTGTTTTAATACAATAAAATATATTGATAAAGCTGGAATTTTTCCACTTATTATAATTCTACAAAAATTCAAGAGCAGGATTTTAATAAAAACAAATAAACGTATTTCTTCTCTTAAATAAGTTCTTTAGAAAAAAATGTATAGGACTGAAGCTATTACGATCTTACTTGCTATTAAAATCGGCTCATATATTTTATTAACAATTAATTTGCTAAAATGTCGATTTTGTATGACGTAATCAAATGTCTGGGTCTGGCAGAAATGCATCTTATTTTTAGTCAAGTTAACGCTGCGTACTTCTGCATTACTGCTCAGCAATTTGCCTATCCAACTATTTTTAATAAAAACTTTTATCACTAAAAATAATCCGCTTCAACAATAAAGCTTAAAAATAATCCATCACTATGTTTCTGAAATCTGAAATTTGTGAAATCCCAACCGGTTTTTTAGTTCTAAAATTACCACAAGTAAAAAGTAATGGATGTCAAAAAAAGTCGAATTTAAAAAAAAATTGGTTTATGGGTTGAGATCTTGAGAACAAGTGAATTTAAAAATATCGATATGGGTTTTCTAGAAAAATCAATAAAAGTGCAACCCACCATGGAAAAACTTTATTCTTAATACTTTATAAAAGCTGCCTCTCTCCAACAACGAAATCAAAAAATTGCATTTATGGAATTTGAAAAGAAAGTTATCTTCAAAAAACATCGCGCACTATATCTTTTAAATACAAAAAAAGCTTTTAAGTAAAAAAATTATATAAATTAAAAATAATTACGATATATTGTCTATTTATATCTCAGTCATCCGATCTTTCATTAATTTTTAAAGCAAGCTAGAGTCCCGTACTTTAGATTTACTTTAAATACCCAGTCGAGCTTTTATAAAAGTTCTTAGTAATATAAACATCTTTTCCGAAAATATTTTTAAGAAAAATCCAGAAATAAAAACATTTTGGTAAAGAAAAAAAATATTTGTATAAAAATGGATTTAATATAATATAATATTTTATTATAGGGACTACAGCCAATCGAGCTTTTAAAGAGATCTTAGTAATATAAATATCATTTTAGGACATTTTTTTTTAAGAAAAATATAGAGAAAAACATTTTGGTTTATAAAAAATATTTTCAAAAAAATTGATTTATTTAATATTTTACTATAAAAACTATAGAAGATCGAGCTTTTAAAAAGATCTTAGTAATATAAACATCTTTTTAGAAAATATTTTTTTAAGAAAAATCTAGAGATAAAAAAGTTTTGGTTCATAAAAATATATTTTCATAAAAATTGATTTATTATAATATTTTACTATAGGGACTAAGCCCAAACGAACTTTTGTAAAAGATCTTAGTAATATAAACGTCATTTCAGAAAACATTTTTAAGAAAAATCCAGAGTTTAAAAACATTTTGGTAAATAAATAAAGAACAAAATTTCATAAAAATGGATTTACTATATTATTTTTATAGGTACTACCACAGAAGTAATATACAAAATTATTCAAGCTAAAACTAATTCCATGAAAAATTTATATATTATGAGAAGTAGAGAATAGTCCCCTAAAATGCCATACTTCTAATGGTTTCTGATATTCCAAGAACAAGAGAATTTTATTTTCATGATAAAAAGAAATGAAGTATATTTTAGCTCAAGAAAAGCTTAAGAAAAATCGGCAAAACATTTTCATAAAAATTAATTTTAAAATAGGCATTATGAAGCTTTTAAATTGTATATGGAGTACCAAAGAACTGATATACCTATAAAGTTATCGAATTAAAAGCTAACTCCACAAAAAATAAATATATTATATAGTAGATTTCAAGTAAAGAATAGTTCCCAAAAGGGGATTGTCTATGTCTAGGGGTATCTGATATTTCAAGAACATGAAAATTTTAATTCCACGATTTTTCTTTTTTCCGTAAAGGGTTCCTCACAGAGAGGTGGGGGCACTGCGACCAAAAGGTCTTTTGTACCATTTAATTCCATGATAGTAAGTGGATAAATATATTTTTTCATATTACTAGCAATAAGTAATCCCCATAATGAAACAACTCGAACTTGTTTCAAAAGTACTAAAGTGCAGCTTTTTCTCAGCCTTACCAACTCCCGACTCCAGCCCATATACCTTCAGTTAGGGTATACATAAAATAATAACAACAGCAATAGCTGGCCTATAAAAACGAGGTAAGACAACTCAAAAGTAAACGTTGGGGAGGTTTCAATCGAAACGATTATAAGCCATTAAGAGCACAAAAGCTACAAAAATAACAACTGTCGGCCAAAACAATTTTTTGGGAACCAAATTAACGCATTTCTTTTCGACCACATAATTTGAAGGTCAACAGCAAATCAATTTAATGGCATGCAAAATGCGCATAGAGAATTGAAATTACATAAAGATACAATATACTACCTATGAGATATACGATCTTGTACGATCTTGTGTAAATGCATAGAAACAAACTCATGTAAGATTAGACAAGGTGAGTCTACAACGAATCTGATAATTGTTTATGACTAGCACGACAGTCATCAATTAATTAGAAAATAACAAGATAAAATAAAAAAACAAAAAACATATAATTTTATTTTATATAACTTTAGACGTTTAGTTTGAAGGCATTGCCAGTTGAACAAACAAACAAACAAACAAGTTTTTGTTGCCAGCTTATCGAATTACAGTGCGGCAAAAATCGATTCTAGAATTTCCGGCAAACCTTGTAGTCTATAGTAAGTTCATTTTTTATGTACAGACTGTTTAAAATAAAATTGACTTTAAAAAATTAATGAGCTACGTGGATTTAATTTAAATTTGTATACTTTTTTAGTTGTTACACTCAGAAATCTCTTTTGAGCGGGTTTTTCCCCAAAGTTATACATATGTTAGCTGCAGATTTTTAAAGTGTTTTGGAATACAGATCCCAAAGGATGCAAAAATCTTTATTTAGTTTCGTATGTATGAATGTTTGACTTTGCATGACATTTGGAAAAAGTTCTTTATAAAGATTGATGAGATGAAAGTTGAAGAATGAAAGTTGAAGATTGAAGGTTCAAGCATGAAAGATGTAGTATAAAAGATGTAGTATAAAAGATGTAGTATGAAAGACGTAGTATGAAAGATGTAGTATGAAAGATGTAGTATGAAAGATGACAGATGAAAGATGAAATATGAATTATGAAAGATGTAGTATGAAAGATGGCAGATGAAAGATGGCAGATGAAAGATGAAATATGACAATAAAAAAAGACAGATAAAAGATGACAGATGAAAGACGTTAGATGAAAGATAAAAGGTGAAAGAAGGAGTATTGAAGATAAAAAAATTACAACACTTTGCCTGAAGAACTATTTTTCGAAGTCCGAAAGAGCTAGAGAGACAGCATTTTAAAGTCTCTTTTGGCTTTTGGAAATCTTGAAATTTATTTGGGAGCAGAGAACATACCTTTTTGTGCGACCAGACACAGAGAAGATTAATGAAATACAAAGTCGTATGTGAGCTACAGATTTTTAGAGCGTTTTGGAATACAGATCCTAACGGATTCAAGAATCTTTATTTAATTTCGTTTGTATGAATTTTTGGCTTCTATGGCATTTGGCATTGTTTTCTTTATAAAGATTAATGAGATAAAAGTTGAAGAAAAATAAAAGTTGAAGGTTGAAGCATGAAAGAAGAATTATGAAAGATGTAGTATGAAAGATGGCAGATGAAATATAACAAAAAAAAGGCAGATAAAAGATGACAGATGTAAGATGTTAGATGAAAGATGTTAGATGAAAGATGTAAGATGAAAGACGTTAGATGAAAGATAAAAAGTAAAAGAAGAACAAGTTTAGGAAACAAAAATTACAACAATGTGCTTGAAGACCTATTTTTCGGAGGCCCAAAGAGTTATAGAGACAGTATTTTAAATTCTCTTCTGGCTTTTGGAAATTTCGAAATTTATTTGCGAACAGAAAACATACCTTTTTGTGCGATCAGACACAAAGATGATGAATTATGAAAGATGTTAGTATGAAAGATGGCAGATGAAAGATGAAATATGACAAAAAATGAGACAGATGAAAGATAACAGATAAAAGATAACAGATAAAAGATAACAGATAAAAAATAACAGATAAAAGATAACAGATGAAAGCTGCAAGACGTTAGATGAAACATAAAAGGTGAAAGACGAAAAATTAAAGATAAAAAAATTACAACAGTTTTCATGACAGACCTATTTTTCGTGAGGCTACAAGAGCTAGAGAGACAGCTTTATCAAACCCTCTTCTGGCTTTTAGAAATCTCAAAATTTATTCGGGACAGAACATTGAACTCCCGAATTCCGTGCGATTGTTTTTCGTTTGTTCTCTAATATATTCGCAGTTGTCTGTGTTACTTTCTGGAGCACAATAGTGAACCATTTTTTCCGCAGAAATAGGCTGACTATTTGCTTTAAAGTGATTTGAGACCTCGAGCCATTTTTGTTGTTTTTGGTTCATTTGGAATCCCTCATATGATCGTTTACTGATTCGGTTAAAGCCTACATGCAAGAGTTGTATACATTATTGCGGGTCTTAAAATTTTCAATATTTCCAAGTAGTCCCAAAAATGCTTTCATCTCAAGGTATTGTGTGAAGATCTTTTTTTTTAAATTCTCGAATATGTATTAAGGTAGTTGCTATCGATTGTCAAGTGATCCTGGAGTTTTCTGGATTAAATTTTTGGCAAAAAATGTTGATTTTGAGCAAAAAAAAATCTTTTCCTCAAAAGCTTTGTTTAAAAGTTTCATAGCTCGTAATAAAACGTGGGCATATAATTGGGACACAATCATCTCAGTGGAAGCGACCCGAAGAACCAAAACTGAAGTCTTCTAACCTGCTAGGAAAACTCGTCTAAGCTCTTAAATAGCCAAATTATCATAATGTAATAATATCTGAAATCGATTGAACATTTAGCCGGAAAAGCCATAACTTAATGCCTACTTGAGGGCGGACATATTCAATTTATTGTGACGTCATATGGGCTATAACCAGCAGGACGATCTAAAGTCGCGATCAACCTCAGCTCATTTGGCCTAATTATGTTTAAGCGCTTTTGAAGTTACGAGTGAATAGATGTACATTCGCATGGATCAAGCTATGACATCTTTAAAGTTCACTCTTTTTTAAACAGATCTTGTATCCAAGAGGCCAAAACTTAAGTTTTCTAGTGTACTTGGAAAACACGTCCAAGCTCTAAAATAGTGAAGTAATCAGAACCAAAAAATATCTGAAATCAATTAAATGCAGCCAGAAGAGCCTTAACTTAATGACCACTAGAGGGCGATATATTCAATTTACTGTGACGTCACATAGCCTATAACCAGCGGAGGCTCAAGTCGCATCTAACCTTTTCTCATTGAGTAAATTAGGTTAAGGGCTTTGACAGTTACATGGGAACACATGTACATGCATATGGATCAAATCATAACTTAATGTCTGCTTGCGAGCGACATAATCAATTCACTGTGACGTCACATAGCCTATAACCAGCAGGACGATCAAGATGCTTGCATCTAACCTTAGCTCACTTTGGCAAATTTATGCTTAGGCCTTTAGAAGAAACCAGGGAACCGATGTAGTACAAGCACATGGATCAAACCATAACTTAATGCCTGCTTGAGGAGCGATACATTCAATTTTCGGTGACGTCACAAAGCCTATAACCAGCGGGCAATCAAGTCGCGCCTAAGCTAAGCTCATTTGGAAAATTATGTTAAGCGCTTTAGAAGTTAAGAGGTAACAGATGCACATGGGTCAAGCCGTTTGCCGTCTTAAGCCCTTGAAATCTTCAAAGTTCACTCTATTTCAAAACAGACCTTGTATCCAAAAGTTACTAAACTTCTTAGTGCTTTCTAATTGACGTTTGACTAGACAAAATGCGTAGCTAATAGACCAGAAAAAAAACCTAAACTGTATTAGGCACATCAATACGCCTCTGTGCAACACCTACTAACTGGGGCTTAAAAACTTGACAGTTCTGAAAATTTATGCGTTGGCCTAAACGCATTGGCCACGCCTCAATGACAATGAACTTGGCCCAGCACATTAACTTATTCAAATCTTTGAAAAAGGTTTTTGGATACTAGAGACAGACTCCAGAGACTTGGTTTTTATTGATAAGCGCGAGGCATGAAATGTAGCGCTTCATGGCTCATAGCATTGTCGGCGATAAATCATAGGATCTTGCTCCCATGCGTTTGGGGCGTGTTGCATGCAACAAAAAAACAAATCGTTGCAGCTCAAAGTGCAGCACTGACAACTAATGAGCTGCCACAGGTAGTGGAAAATTTTTAAGAATTTTTTTTGTCTGTTTTTCAAGGAATCATTGAGGCACACAGACATACACGCACACGAATACAACAAATCCTGCTCTTTTCTTTTACTTTTTTTTAATGCGCAGCAGGTAGGAAACTCCGCTTTGTTGTCAGCTCATAAAATTCTTAGGGTTATATAGTTTAATTGCGTGCGATGTTAAGTCAGTCATGATTCACATAAAGGATTTGGATATAATTAAAATGATACATTTCACTTGGGAGACGCACACACACCCCAGGATCACAAGCCTTGTGGCCAGGTCTCAACACGCAAACCCGCAACACACCCAGATTCCAAAATTTTTGTATTAACCCCGCTTTTGAGTTCTCTGCTACGGTCAGTCTGGCCTGGCGATCGTATTGCAATGTCTCGTTACTAAAAATATTATATTTATGTCTCAGCGCCCAACCCAAAACCCAAACACATAACCACAAAATATGACGCTGTAGGCAGCTCTACGTTGACGCTGAGAGATCTGAGATCTGAGATCCCCTCCTTAATAATAGCAGAGCCGAGCTGTGTGTGTAATCAATGCTTCGCATCAAAAGCAAACCACTGAAGTGTAAATGTAGAGCAAATGGTATCCGTATCAAGTTAGATGCAGTCAGGTTTTCTATTTCATATATATAAGTATATGTATGGGAAGTTGTTGACCCAATGTAACGGCTAAGATCAAGGTCTGATATGCTCGCAAACCTTGCTAAAACTTGAAACAAACAAAAAATATTTTCGTTTAGATTGTGTCGCATTTTTATGCTGACTTTGTGTTTTGACGGGCTGGGTTGATATTTGATGTATGAGCAACATTTGGCGGCGCGACTTTATCGGGCCAGACTCAAGATCATTTGTCAAATGTGTCAAATTGTTTTGGTTGTTGTTTTTGGTGGAATCTGCTTTTGGGTTGTCACATATTGAAATTCGAGTATTGTTTTTGTGATTTGAAAATTGAGTAATATGCGATGTACCACTATGCGGGTGAGATTAGTTGGCTGCGGATGATGGAATGCTGTAGCTTATTGGGGATAAGCCTAAAATAAAGCAGTTTTGGGAACATTCAAAGACAGTAGTCGAAAAGAGGAATGCAGGCAGTTATTATGATCGCTAACGAGCTGAAGGCCATTTTGAAGATACTCTTGAGATTGAGACACAGAAGTCTTTGCAGATATCTATCAGCAAAAGAGTCAGGTTTAAAGTCTTAGTTGAATGAAACATAAAGTCACGGAAGGCAGACCCACTTCACTTAGATGTATCAAGCCAGATAATGAGTGCACGTTCATCTGCTCTGAAGAGCTAGTAAGATGGTTCTGATGGGGCCCAAGCTATAGGCCAACGAACGGGTCATAGGTTGCGGATTGCGAACGGTCTCTTATTGGATGATTAGCCGCGGATAAATGAGAAAATTCTAACAAGTAGTCTAAACTAAAGGTCTTTAAAAACATTCAACATCACAGAAAAAAACCATAAGCTGCGAATGATCAGTTTATCTATCATAGTACAGTAAGCGAAGGCTCAAAAAAAATTTCTGTTGGAACAAAACACTTAATTGATGAAACTTTTAGGGATCGTTAGGGACCTTCGCGCTTATGGAAGACATGCAGGATATCACGGCAAACTTGTCCGACTTTTGCAGGAAAATAACAAATTAACTTTGCTGTCTCGACCGTAGTACGAGTTATTTCTGAACATTGGCTGATGGGAATCCACGCATTCAGGCTAAGTGCTCCTCACCACGATATGTGTAGAAGCTGCGGCAATAAGAAGAAGCTAGAGGACAGTGGAGCTCCTTTTTCACAGAGAGGTGGGGCCCTGCGACCAAAAGGTCTTTTGTACTATACCTTTAGGTTAAAACAAAAGACTTTCCGATTTCCTCATGAATAGCAGTAGGTCTCTTGTTGGTGTTGACCTGAGATGGAAGGGACTAATTCGTTCCTTTCCCATGTGACAGGATCTGTCCCATACCAGCGCTGGGCAGTCACAGAGAGTAGCCTGGTGGTTTCATCGTCTTCTAGACAGAGCCTGCACTCTGAAGAGTCCGATAGGCCAATTTTCTGTAGATGATATCTAACAGTGTGGTGGCCTGATAGGTCCTTTAGGTCCGCTCTGCCCTTTTGTCTTGATTGCATCCAGAGGTTTGACAAGCACTTTTGCTTGACGAAGCCCCGGAAGGGAGGACCAGTATCTCCTATGTTCTCCTGCAGCCCATTTGTTTATCATGGTTTTGATCGTCGACCAACCAATACCACAAAACGGCGCAGGAGATGTAGTCAGGGTGGAGGCAACCTGTCGTACTAGATCGTCAGCGATCGCTTTACCATCCACTTACGAGTGTCCAGGCACCCAACATAGCACGACTTTGTTCCGTGCGGACAGGGTTTTGGAGGTAGTTATAGCATTCTTTAACCATCCGGGAGGAGATGTTCCAGGAAGACAATGCCCTAATGGCAGCTTGGCTATCTGAAAAAATGCATATGTTTGCGCCCCTTGTTCCCTTAAGAAGGATATTAAGGACGCAGATCTCTATGGCATCAATCTCCGCTTGAAAGACGCTGGGCCAAATGCCCATTGCGGTAGAGATGCTGGTGTTGGGTCAAAAGATTCCAGCACCTACACCCTCCTCAGTTTTGGACCCATCCGTGAACCATTGTTGCCATCGGGGGTTTCCACAGGGGCCGTCATTATCCCAAGTCTCACGACTAGGGAGAAGAGATCTAAATTTCCTGTTGTGGAAAAGTTCCGTGATCATTAGATCTGATCTAGAGCAGATCGATACGTCCGTTTCAAATCATATTTCTTTACTGATTTATCCGAGTTCTCAGAAAAGATTCCAAGAAGTCTTTGAAAGTTAATTAAGGCTGCCGGATAACTTTAAGGTTATATTGGGTACCTCCGTAGCGGGGGAAGGGTGGCCAAAGGTTCACTCAGCGGAATCACTACGGCCTAAGTGAGTTAGGACGCAAAACCCCAACTACTTTAGCCTACATTTTCATATAAGATCCCTTATTATCCTTAAGAGCTATATTATACATCTCCCATAGTGGTGTTTCAGATGACCTTGAAAAAAGCAAAATGTTTTAGATGGATAAATCGTTTGATTATGAAGATATCGGAATCAAACCACATTCAAAAGTTTTTTATAGTTCCTCAATCAGTCTGTTTTTTCTTATGTATGAAAATATGGTAACCAAAGATAAATACAAATCTTTTTGCAATGTGATGATAGAGGGTAACCCAAAGTCTT
The DNA here is from genome assembly GCA_037043745.1 of Chymomyza amoena. Taxonomy (NCBI): domain Eukaryota; kingdom Metazoa; phylum Arthropoda; class Insecta; order Diptera; family Drosophilidae; genus Chymomyza; species Chymomyza amoena. Next base: position 372,064 of record JBAMAX010000602.1, read on the forward strand.
CTCCGACCGACTTTCAGGAACGCCACCTAAAATTATTTATTTGACGTCATAAATGCTTAAAAATGCTAAGTGCTGTCTTTAAAAGTAAGAAAATCAATTTATTCTATAAAATTTTGCGCTCTAAATCTAGGCTAAGCCAGAAATCCATAAAGTTTTTTTTTTAACGCTCTTTAAAATTCCTACATCTTTATGGCTTTCTTTTATTATTTAACAGCCTACACAGAAATTCTACATATTTATGGTCTCAAGAGACCCTTTAGCTGTACGACGACAGCCTGGTTAATACAATTAACCCAATTTCAAATGCTACGGCACTATGATTTGCAAAAAAGAGAAAAAAGCTAGGTAAAAAATAACTCAAAATCAACAAACCGTTGACTATATTTCAGTTTGTTGGCCATTTGAAAGTTGGCTGTCAAAATAAATCAATTCAATATAATTTCTTTCTGCAAAAAAAAAGAAAAAATAAAATGAAAAACGCCAACACCAAAGTTGAGATTGTTGTCGTTGGTTGTCAAGATGTTGACAAGTTTTTGTGGGCCGACTGCAATTAGGCTTATGACGTGGGCCGTTGAAAATCGTGTGAAATTGCAACATAATGGCCAAGTGCCCGGTCAATAACAACGGGCCCGTCATTGGGACTTATCAATTATCAAACTTTGTTGGTTTTTTTTTTCTCTGTTATTGTGTAATGATTTGTGGGATTTGTTGGTTCGTTGTTGGAGATACTTTGGATACTTCAACTTTCAAGTGTTTTTTCTAAGCATGCGAAATTGATTTGCCAACGTTGTTTACTCTGCTCAATGAATCCCAAATGGTTGCCTTAAATGGCATAATGTTGGATGAACATGGGACAATCCATTTGCAATTGAAGTGCCAATGGCCTGAAACATTGTAAAAGTGTTTATCTAATGAATGTAAGTTTTAAGTCATCGAACTTGATGGATAGGCTTTTTATGGCAGTTGGTTGAAACTGTTTGGGAGCTGCGAAGTTAAGATGTGTAGTCATTTGATTATACCTATGAGGAGACGAGGGAAAGGGGGGATTCCCCCGGGTCCGGAGTTTTCTCAGGAGCCTGGTCGCGATTCAATGTAAAGGTGTAAAAGACGGGCCTGCTCATTTTCCCTCGGGCCCGGATTTTTTCTCAACGGCCATGCCTATAATGTGGGAGCAAAATAAATGGGCAACAACTTATATTCGGTAGGATTACTTATTTTTTGGAAAAATTTTGTAGTTTAAGGAAATGCAATAAGCTTCATTCGATGAAATTTTTTCGATCTCATTTATAATTAAATTTAAAATAAAATACTCTCAATTTCAGCATTTAGAATTAACACTTTGAGTAAAAGCTGCTCTTATAGAGCACAAATACTATAAGCCTATAGCCTAGTAATATTACTAGCGTATAAAAAAGTACGTCATGCTTTCTACATATTGAAATCAATCTTGGCACAGCTATAATTTCCATAAAGTTTCTGACAAATCTTAGAAAGTCTTTATTTTTTAGACAATATGATTAAACCGCAAGCCATACTTAGGCTTTGTTGGCTTAGATTAAAAAACCGATAAATGTACAAAAAAACACACACACACATTTATGTTTAACCCAATATTCGAAAGATGTAATTTTCTTCAATTAACTTTACTTCACTAAATCTTATAGCCATCAAAAATTCCTTTCTTAGTTTTTAAAGCGCGTAAAATGTAAAGTTTTTTATTTTCCATTTTGTTAACTTTTTTGATTTAGTGCATTGATCATTAAAAGTTCTTAGAAAACTTGTTTATGCGGCTAATGGCAGGCAACTTCCTGCCAATAAATGCAGCAGCCATTGCAACAAAAACATTTGGCTGCAACACTTGGTCTGTTAATCTATCTCTATCAATAGCTCCATAGAGACTGCCTCCAAAACGGTGCTGCTGATGAACACAACGGTTCTTTAGAGCTTGATCTCCGTCAATTTGAAGGTAAGCCACATTTTGTGTGTCTATTGGTAGTCCAAAAACAACAAGCAACAACAATAACAATACAACAACTGTATAGCAAACCAAGCCAAACAATGTGTACAACAACAGCTAGACACCTGCTGTATATGCACGTATCCAGCGCAGTGGCTTATTTGGTTTTTCAGTAAAAGGAGGATCATTGGTAACTTTTAAATTTTTTCTTAAAATTGTATATAGAAAATTTTTTGACAAATGAATTACAAATGAAAAAGCATTGAAAATCTTGATTTGTTAGCTCAGCATACTTTACATGTGCAGATTTCCCAAAGCCAGCACACTTAGGCCTGAACCGGCCCGTTGCGATACCTCAGATCTCTCTACTGCCCTTCTCCTGAGATAGTCCCGCTAGAAGGATTCCCATCCCGTTGCCACGATGTAGCTAGCAATCCTTCTCGGACATATAGAAGCTAGCTCATCTAGGTTATGAAGGAAATAATTTCACAGATGCTTATTCCTACGATCTACTAAGAGCCTCACAGGAACAAAAGAAGTGTTCTACTGATTGAACCTCTTCTTCGTCTTTTCAGCTTCTGCAAAAGTCATGACTCGGAACACTCATTCTGGTCGCATGTGTTCCGAGAAGATCTAGCTCTCCGTCAAGTGATCCCTCTGACTACTGCCGAACACTGCGACCGTTTGAGTCCGCAGAGCCTTGTGGATCTTTTTGGGTCAATTTTAGGCCATATCTGGCGACTGATTGTGCAATGGGGTGTATTATACAACAGCCTTTGTACTTGAGAGCTAAATTTCTCCCTTGTTTGTAGCTTGAAAGTGGCCTTAGGCATACGAATATACGAGGGTAGCGGTCGTGCCCTGTCTGGCCAATTCATCTGCTATTTTTTTGCCTGTAATATTTTGATATCCTGGCACCCAAATGAGGCTATTAAGAAGCTCCTGTGCCATTTTTTTAATAGATTTGCGGCAGTTGTTGACTGTCATCGAGTTGGAGGATAGTGCTCGAAGTGACTGTATAGCTGCCTGGCTATCTGAAAACATGTTTACTTCAACGGTTTTCAGGCCGACGCTGCGCAAGCAGACCTAAGTCTCCTTAATGGCAAGGATCTCTGCTTGAAAAATACTGCAGTGGTCGGGAAGTCGGAAAGACTGCCTAATATTTAGTTCTACAGAGTAGACTCTCCCTCAACATGGTGGTTGAGCTTGGAGCCGTCTGTGAATTAGTTAATACAGTCACTTTGACCACGACGAGTTTCCAGCCACGATTCCCTAGAGGAAATTTCGGTGGTTTAGATGAATGATCTAAGGCACTATACCAAGACTGCCCATCGATGCCATGGTGGCAATTTGTTTAACCAGTAGGCATATTCCTAGTGGCGGATTTAACAGGTGGGCAAAAGCGCATTTGCCCACTGGGCCCCCTGACGAAAGGCTTCGATTTCTTTTTTTTTTTTTTGTTGAAATGTTTCGGTGTTTTTGTGGACAGCACAAAATATCTATTCGAAAAAATTCATCTATGTGGTCAAGCTTTCGATGGCCCGCCCGTTATGTGAGGAGAACTGAATGGATTACAAGCATTTAACAGAACAATTGTGGGGGAAAAGGCCTTCGTTCCTTACATCCATTGTACAGCGCATCAAATCAAACTGGCTCTATCTCATGCAGGTGAAAAATTCGCCAACCCTTCAATCAAACTCTTTTTCGCAACGTTACAGCGAATTTTCAACTACTTCTCGCAGTCTCATCGGCGATAGGAAAACCTTTTGGAAGAAAGCAAAAATCTGTCTCAAAATACAAAATCTTTCGGCATCCAACTTCTGGAAGAATCAATTGGCTATTTTTACTAAACCTGACATGGTGACATTCAGTCCTATCATTCATTAACATTGCTAAAGAGCAATTACAGAAAACAAAAGAAGTTGATCTTTTGATGGCCCAAAATACTCTCGAAAATGTAATGAAGAACTTGCAAAACTTGTGTGAGGAGAGCAAGTATGACTCTTTCGCTTCAAAAGCTAAATCTCAATGGGAGAAGATGGGTCGAAAGAATCCGGATTTTCCGATCATTAGACAGTTCTCTGAATATGGCAACGCAACATCGCATTGGGTACTTTGAAGTTCTGGACAGAATGTGCAGTGAATTACAAGAAAGGGCTAAAGGTTTTGATGAGATAAACTCACTTTTCGGATTTCTCAAACCTGAATCCTTCAAAAACATGGAAGGGAAAGAATTTGAAAAAAATTTGGGGAATTTGGTAGAGAAATAAATATCCAACTTTTTTACAACAGCTCTGAAGTATGAAATAATCAGTTTTGCGGATATATATTTCTCACAAGACCAAGATTCTACCAAGCTAGTTCATTGCAATATTTAAGCTTCATCGTTGAAAAAAATTTGATCAGCAGTTTCCCGGACTACTGCAGTTTATTGCGTCTATTCTTGACCCTTCCCGTCAGCACTGCCAGCGCCGAACGAACAATGAGTTCTGAAGAAATTTTGCCCACTGCCCTTTTTCCTTAAATCCGCCACTGCATATTCCTCATGGGAAATATTAATTATAGCGTTTAACACTTCATTAGGCAGAAAAATTCACTAAAAACAATTCAAATTAATTTTAATGATAATTTCATACAATAAAAGACTTATGTAAATACAATAGCAATAATTTTTGGAGCGCAATCAAAAATAGTATTTCTATTTCGATTTCCTTAAAAAATATTTTTATATTTTGTCACACAAACACGCATGACTTTATCATAAATGAAACTTCGATGATTTCCAGATGGGCTGGAACATGTAACATAGATACTATAAATTTAAATCGACTTTTTGCAAGAAAACCTTTTTTTAGGACCAGTGTGCAGCATAAGAATTTCAAATTTATTCATACAAAAAAAGTGCTGTCACTCTAAAAGAAGTCTATAATCCCAAGAGAAGTTTAATCCCCCAAATGGTCCCTCTTTACCACACCACTGTTGCACACACACATATAGTACGCTTAGAAGCCGCAGCACGAAGCCGTTACAAGCCAAATGCATACTTAGCCAAAGCAATACAATGGAACATACTATAACCAACCACCAGCAGCAGTGCCGGCATTTTTGAGGGAGCAGCCGAGGGAACTCCGCAACAACAACACCAAGACCAGCAACTACAACACCAAGACCAATACCAAACAAGCCAACCTAAAAGCACACCAAGTGGCCAGCTCTACAAGTGACTCTCTAGCTTGCCAACTATCAAGCTCTTAACTTGGCTTTTCGGTTTTCTGAATGAATGGTTTTTGGCATGGCTTGTCTTGGCCTGGCTTGGCTTGGCTTTTGGTATGCAACCAGTATGCGCATTATAATTGCATAGACCAAGACTTGGAAAACTGACCCACTTGTCGTGTAAAACGCACCAGTACAAGCTACAAGCAACAAGTAGTAACCCAACTAATTCCAAAAAGATAGCCATAACCCAACAACAAATAGATACAAGAACAATAACAAACAAAAACAACACCAACAACAACACAAATATGCAAAGTGCGCACCCACCAAGTTTGACATTAATTTAGATACATTTCTGCTGTGGTTGTTGTTGTTTTTGCAGCTGGTGCATTGCACAGTAGTTCCAAAAAAAAAAACACTTAAAAAAAGATAGCTGCGGGCTAATATCATCACGTCGAAATTTGAATGCCCTACACGCAGAGAAAAAGTGTTACTTTTAATTTAAGTTTAAATTAGCTAAAAATAAGATGGTTTTACTCCAAAATTTTTAAGACTTTTTAGTTCTTCATTTTCCTTTATTAGGAAATGAGTAGAAAAAAGCTTTTTAAAACCAATTCTTAAAATGATTTCAAGCTTTAAAAGTGCTTTTAATTCGTAATTTTCTTTACGTTAGGATTAAAGTAATTTGTATCTCTGCTTTAAGAAAAATTATTTTTGAAAGCAAATTTTTAAATCATTTTTATCTTTTTCGTATATCTTGGAAGCTATCTAAACGCGCTTAAACGCACTTATTGCCCAAATTATTTCAGACATTCTCGAAGTAAGAATTTCTATCTAAATAAAAACTTTCTTGAAAAATTTTCAACTCAACTATTTCGACACCGCAAATTCTTATTTTAAAGGAAAGCTCTCGATTTTCAGTACCCTGAACATGGACTGGATCGGAAAGAATTTACACAAAAATTAATATATGTATATATGTTATTTTTATTATTTAAAATTTTTTTTTAAGGTTATCTCACACATCCGTAACTGGGTTTGCGGGTACTGGAACCGTAAATTAAAATAAAACTTTTTTAAATGATTTGAGAACTCGCTAGGTTTTTTTCGACCACGGATTCAACCAATTGCCATCTATGATCATAAAACCATCTTTTTAAAGCAATAAAAAATTTAGAACCATTAAACTTTATAATTTTTGAGTATTTTTTGTTTTTTATCATCGTCATTTATATGTCTTCATTTGTGTTCCTTTCGCTTCGAACTCCTTGAAGCGCCTTTTCTTGATTTTTTATTTAAGCTTGAAATGATTTGACAATATAGCTCAAAATTATTGGGTTAACTCCCAATTCCATCATTTCCAAGCAGATTCCAAGAGATTCCTGGCTTAGTCCTATTTTAAGTAACTTAGCAGTGGCAAAAACGAGACCCTCCACATTTTCACTTTTTTGTTTTCTATCTTTTCGAGACATTTTGGGAAATTTTTTATTTTTTTGAAGTTCTTACTATTGAGACTTATGCCAAAGCAAAGTTGATTAAATTTAAAAAATGTTTCCTTTCGTCATAGTTTTTCTGACAAAAATAACGTCACGCCAAAAAAAAAAATAAAATAAAATAATAATGTTTAAATAATAATTAATTTAAAACTAATAAGTTTCCTTTTAAGTTTGTATTATAAAAAAGTTTTTCTTATCAAGAAAATGATATAGATTTAAAACGAAAAAACCTTAAAAAAGCTTTTCATTTTTTTTTTTTAAGAATAAAAGACAAATGTTAAATATTGTAAAAATATATATAAATATTATAAAAATTGGTAAAAAAAAAAATATATATATTAAAAATAATATATATGTACTGTATATATGTACTGTATACTCCAATTCCAAAGATAGTATAAGAAAATGGTCAAAATGTATAACAAAACCTATAAAAAGGAATGTTACTTTTCATACTTCGGTCAGGCATTTTTACCTTTTTGCCCTGAAACTTAAGAAATTTATGCCAGTCAAAGTGAAACACATTGGCGTTAGTCTAGAAATACCACGATAAAAAAAAGCTATTTGAATGAAATATTTTTATTAGAAATTTAGTTAGGAAATTTCGGTTCTAGTAGCTAAAAGCCTTCCGAACTACTTCCAAAAATACTTAATTAAAATTAATTTATTTATATATTATATATTATTATTATATATTTATTAATTGTGTTTGTCATAAATGTAAAATGGTAAAAGGTAGTGGTGGAAGTAACTTCGATCTTATATTGATTCATCAATATTTATTATTTGTTTCCGATCATCGATGTTCGTTATTTCGATTATCGAAAAATATCTCTAAATTCCTGAAACTTACACAGAAAGCGGGCACTTTTTAGCAAGATTGGCAATCTAGTGAGCGCCAAACGGAATTCGCTTGAATCCAAAAACATTGAATGGATCTCAAATTAGTTTAAAGATTATGAGACTGCAATTCTGGCTGGACCAGAACATTTTTTGTTACAGCTCACAGGCGCACAGTGGTGTAAACTTTGCATGCGACAGAGGCACCCCTTTGGAGTGTTGGCAGCTGAATCCGAAGTCAAACATCGATGTTTCTCCAGCACTAGTAAAAGAGCAAAGTGTGCAAGAACAATTAACATAAATTCGGTTAGGCATTTTTACCCTTTTACCCCCATTGTTACCTGCGACTGGAGGCATTTATGCCAGACACAGTGAAGCAAGTTAGGCATTAAAATTTAAGCAACTCAATTTGCATAGTAAATGCTTATTTTAATTTAGTGGTCAAACTCAAGACCCATGCGTCACCTTTCTTTACTTCAGGGGTTAATTTAAAGGGTTGAACTCTTTTAAGGTGTTGCATATGACTCATTGTTATATAGTATATTATCTCGCGTCGTATTGCCAGAAATTAGTTTGCTTTGAAAGCATTTAAAAATCTTTAGTAATTCTACAAAGTATTCTACACAGTTTCTTGAAAGCGCATCTATAATCTACTTATAGCCCCATAAATATGAGTATCCGTTATGAATATCTCAATAATAAAGCAGTTTTCCTAAAGATGAATACTTAAAGATTTCTAGCACAGAAGCTTTGTATTTTTTTTTATGATTTTACTCTAAAGCAAGACCAGCTACCTAATAAAACCATTATATTCCCAAGCTACAAAATAGAGCATAAAATACTGCAACTAAGGGCGCTCCAAAAAACCAGCAGCCCGCATTGAAGGTGCAACAAAATGTGGTCTGTTGACTCTAACAACAACAGCACAGCAGATAATGCCGCATAATTTATGGGGGAAAAATTAATGCGACATCTCTTCGAAAGTCTTTGAACTTTTAATGTGTTTCGAAAGTTCTCAACAACTGCATTAATTCTAAGGCAAAGCTGCATAAACGGTTTTTATATTGAACTTCGGAAGAGAGAGACAGAGTTCCTCCACAAAGGTGTAGAAAAGCTAAAATAAATAGTCGAAGCGCTAATCTAGCAGGCACAGAACTAAAGCTACAAAAGAAATTCAAAACTTGTCTAGAACTTTAAAAATTTTTTCATATTTTTTTCCGGCTACAAAAATTTTTAGACATGGAGACGCTGCTCGCTGCAATGAAAAGCCTGTTCTATAGGGATACTTCCATAACGGACAAAAACTTGGATCAGCTGACAGCTACGGAAGTGGTGCAGCTAATGCAGCGGGAACAATCTGAAGTAACCAAAGAACTACCAGAGCATTTGGAATCCTCATCCATCGACTACAAGCTGGAGTTTGTCAACTTTTTAAATCGCCATGGAACTCAGGATCTGGCAACCAAATTTCAGCGCATGTCGCCCTACTTGACTGCAAGTTTGGCCGCCTGGCCAGGTCATTGGTTATATCGTGGCCTACAATGGCAACATAAACGCGATACGCATCGCTTAGGTCATTACATACAAAGGGTAAGCATAAAATTGAAAGAATCAGCTTTTCTACCCAAAATAATGTTAAACTTTTAGACCTATCAGCAGGCCAAGTTTATGCAAGTGACCATTTTGGTCGCAGGTTTACTTATGTGCAGCTTGCCTCAAAATAAACAAGGCACACCTCTGTCAGCGCAGCAGTTCAGGATGTACTTAGACTCCATTTCCCAGTTCTAGAAAAGCAGTGTCCAGTGCAAATAACGTCAGTTGAAAATCTGCTCAGTACAACACAAATTTTTAGGCACAAAATTTTACAGTCATGGGTCTTATAGATACGATATCCGGCATCAAAAATTGGACCATGGAAAATGTTTTTGGCATTATCAATAAGCAAGAAAAAAAGCAGGGTTTGGCCAGTCTGGGCAAAGAAATTCAAGAGATGATAAACACTAAGGAATTTGAGCGCGCTGTTGACTCATCTGGACCATTTTTACTGGCTGCTGTGGGAGTTTGGCCGGGTTATTGGCTTTATCGAGGTCTTGACTATCATACTCATCGAGCTCATATACCGCTGCCTGTTTACATAAGGCAGGCAAGTTTTAGAGATCTTGAAAAAATATATATTTCTACTACAACTAACTAGACTTTTTACAGACGGTGTTCCAAGCCAAGCTGCTTCAGTTGGGCATTATCTTAGCCGGTATTTTCACTGTGCTCCATGAACAACGCCACCCTCAAATTAAGCGCCAAGATCTGGATATTGAAGATGATGACTGAACTGGCCTAAATTTGGAAAGCAACCGTATAACATAATAAATTGAAAAGTTATAATATCTGTGTTTTCTTTACTGAGAATTCTTTCAAAGAATTCATCTTGTATTAATAGTATCACCTAAGAACCTGAAATCCCCAGCACCCAACATTCTAAAATAACCTGAAAAGGTCAGTTAGTCAGAAAACTGACGTGATGGATTTTTGGGGACCTTGGATTCAGTTTCACCGACATCTCAAACATTTAAAAAACATCTTTAAATGGTGTTTTGAAAAAAATCAATTTTCGTTTTGGAAGATCAGTTAAGTTATGTTTTTAGGTTCGCTGCATATGAATTTCAAGAACCCCAAGACATCAGTTCACCGACATATATTTACATCAAACCACCACAAAAAAGATATTTGGGAAATTATCTTAAAACTAGGTTTGGATTTTTGAACCTCGGATATATGTCATCGAAATTCTGCACTTGAAAGATATTTTATAAAATGTTTTGAAGCTAAACCCAAACATGAGGTTTTAGGGTTTGGAGTTCAGATCATATTTACAACATCTTTTTGAGGTTGCTGACTCCGAAATCAATACCAAATTAACCCCAGTTCCTCAGGGTTCCGACATAAATCAAAGCCAGGTATTTTGGAAACTACCTCAAAAGCTTCTCACAAAAATATGATGTTTCGTTCGGGTTTGGAAATCAGATCTTTTTGGTGTCTCTGAACCGGAAATCCATATCAAAGGAACTCCTCAGGGCTCAGAGGATCTGGGTAGTCTAGCCTATGTGCCCATAGCGGTTCTGGCTGCTGTCGTCGAATCCTCAAAGCTCTGCAATATGAGAGGCTTAGGCGATTAGGGATGTCCTACAGTTTTTGATCCTCCTCCACAATCCCTCCCTTTCTTCAATCCCTTTTCTCACTTCTTTTAATTAGGCAACACAAAGGACCTCATGGTCTCTGGGTGATCTCAGTCACTATCTGAGCTGCCTACATAACCTAACCTAACCCCTCAGGGTTCCGACGAGATTTTTTTGGAAGTGCCGCAGAAGCGTACACGCAAAACATGAGTGAGTTTCGGTTTTGGAGGTCAAATCTTTTTGGGTTCACTGAATGCGAAATCGATTTGAAAGGAATCTCAGCCCCACAGAATTACGACATAAATCAACGCGAGGTATTTTGGAGGCTACATCAGAAGTTGCACCAAAACAAGAGGTTTTCGGTGTTGGAGGTAAAAGCTTTGTAGGGTCGCTGACTCCGGAATCAATAGCAAAGGAGTCCCAGCTCTTCAGAGGCTCTGACCGAATTCAAACCGATATTTTTTGGACGCTACCTCAGAAGCTTAACCAAAACAACAGATTGGCGTGTTTGGAGTTCAGATCTTTTTGGGGTCGCTAAGTCCGAAATCGATATAAAAGGTACCCCAGCACATCAAACGAAGCATTTTGAAAATCTTATAGCACTGAAAACTCTGGGTTTTTTTGGGATTCGACGAACCAAAAAGAATTTATAAAAGCATCGTCAAACTCCTAGGTCAAAAAAAAAATTGTTAAGGGGTATTTTAAAGTAAAACAACAACAAAAATTTCCATTTCGTCGGTCAGACATAGCGTACCATATATTTTCAGGGACGCATAATTCGAATCCAAAAATCTGCAGAACATCAAGATTACGACGAAGCTCTAAAAATCCGCATTCAAAATGTTATTTTTAAGGTTATCTCGGAACTCCAACGTAAGTGGTGGTTTGGGTCCTGGGAATCCGATGAAATTCGCAGAAAAATTTGAGAGAATCCTGCGCCGGGGTTTTTTTCGACCACGGATGCAGAAGCCATAAGCATCAAATCCAATCAAATGTAGTGGCAAAAATACGTTGTTTATTTTTGGGGGATCTGCCTATTTTCCCTATTACTCCAACACAAACTATGTTCTTAACAAATAACCATTAAACCAACTTTTAGAAATAATAAAATATATTTAGCCCATAAATTTCATAATTTTTAAGTTTTTTTGTCCATTAAACCAGCTTTTGGAATTGATAAGCACGTGGAACCAATAAATTCAATAATTTTGGGGTCTTCTTTTGTGACTGCTTTTGAGTCATCTTTTGTGTGTTTATTTATGTTTTTCTCACTCGAAACACTCTTTAATTCTGTCGTCAATTTCTGCTTGAAACGATTTTATGACGTAGCTTAGGATTGTGGGGTTAACTCCCAATTCCAGTATTTTCATACATATCCCAACGGCTTCCCGGCTTAGGCCTGTAATAAATAACATTGAAACCGTGAAAAAAACTTGACCCTCCACATCCTCACGCTTTTTTTGTTCTTCATCTTTTTGCGCCATTATTAAAAATATTTATTGTATTAGAAATTATTCTTATTGAGATTTAGCTCGAAGTTGTATTGACTATATTTTACAAATTTTTACGTTTTTTGACATTTGTTATATTTTCTCTGACAAAAGTAACATAATACAAAAAAAATTCAAATCTACTTTAAATTGTAGTAGAGTTGAGTTCCATATTTGTTCGACAGTTCTACAAGCACCTGCAAATTGTAAATTCTTGCCCAGATGCTACTCCTCTATCTTCTGTAGAAAATGCGCAGACAGCTGGCTCATATATCACCCTCTGGGCGTACGTCCGTCCCAAAGACAAATAGCATAGAACTGCTACAGAGTCAAAACTCAAGCAGTGGAAAGATAAATTACCCACAAATTATACAAAATTATGGAATTGTAACACGCAACAGAAGATGATACTCAAAACCTGAACGAGAGAAAAAAAATCACAACGCAAACAATTAAAAACCTCTTAAATGAAGATCTTTCATTCATTTGTTAACTGCAGTCTTTCTATGGGCCCCGAGCAGGTGATAAGTAAAAGCAAACACTTTATTAAAAGTGCAGCTTGAGATACTTTTGATACACTGCAGTTGAGATGAAGTGCCTTAGTTTTGGGCAGCGGTTTGTAACAGCTAACTATAGGTTCCTCCTGAAGTTTGTTATGCTATTCTTGGAAACTATTAGTGCTTCCTGGAGTTCTTCTTTGATGTCTCTAGAAAAAATTTTATTTTTAGCAATTTTTTATGCTCACAATCAAATTTCTGACACACCGAGAAAGTTCTTTTGGGCCAAAAAGCGACTCTTGGCGCAAACATTTTTACAATTTTGATTGATGATCTTGATTTAATTTTAAGTTTTGTTTTGATTTATTTAACTTTTGCTTTTTTGTGGTTGAAAAGCCATTTAGCTTGCTTCGAAATGAAGATTGATTTATTCTTAATTTAAAAGTTTTTAGCACGAATCACTTTCAAATTTTTAAGAATGAACTTATTAGTCATTTTTGTCGAACAGAGCAAAATAAACAGTCTCGTCAGTACAATAAGAAAGACTAGCCCAAAATTTGTGGACTAAGAACAAGCTGAGTATTTTGGAAACATTTTTTGTTTCTAAAAAAATATTAGAATAAACAATCATTTATATCAGTTTTTTAGTCCATATTAAATGTTTCCAGCCAAAAGAAAACCATAAATTAGAATAATTAAAAATTAGAATAAAGAATCTTCTACTACTTCTCTGAGATGTAAAATGTAGATGAATATCATTTAAGCTTTATAAGAAAATACAAAACCAGTTAAGATACAATCTTTGATATGCGCTATCTGTAATATTTTATAGATAAGCAGGAAAACAAAAAGACGGAAGACTTAAATCAACTGCATTTAACATCAAGGTCAATAATACAAACTCTTTCGCAGGTTGAGTTCTTGTCCATAATATAATCCCAAGCAATTAACTGGCAGATAAGCTTGCAAAATAAAAATCAGTACTGGGAAACGCCTTAATGGCCTACAGCCTTTTGTAGTATTGGCAGATGCTTAAGTTTGAACTAAGCCAAAAAAGAATTAGAACATCTCGAAATAAATTCGATAGAATTCCATGAAGCATAACATCAAGATTAATGATACGGACTCTCCCGTATATCGATTCTTAGATATACTAAAATCCCAATCAATAAGCTTTGAGATGTGCTACCAAAAGTCACTATAGCTAACACCTTAGAATAGGCAAAAACTTTTTGTGGTATTAGGTGGGATATATTCTATGGTTATTAATAGAAGAAGATAGGGAGATCTAGATTTTAACTAGAAGTTCGTGAGTTTTTTTCAACATTAACCTACACTAGTAGGTTATGTCCACTAATTCTGGGACAGCTCACGTTATTCAAGAAGCTTTCCAGTTTCCTCAACTAAAGTTTTTGCTAACTTGAGAAGAAATCTTCGGCAGAATCCTTAGCTAAAAAAAAAGAAACTCGCTCACAAGTAGATTATGCTTCTGTGGTGGTCAACGAATCTTGTTACTCTATATAATTCCGTAAGCACTAATCCAAATCGTGGGATTTACTTTGGAAATAGTATTAGCCGCAATCCAATTGCCTCACAAAAGATACCCACAGTGCAGCACTTCTCCCGATGACATTGTTCGAAGGAAATATCTGCTCCATTTAGATGCACTGAGAGAAAATATTAAGAAGTCTCGAGCCAAGAAGTGGTTAGTCAGAAGCGATTTGTTTGATCAGAAGTACTTTTCTTGGAGTTCAGATAGCCCTTTTTGCTTATTTGAAAGTGTTTAGTCATTATTTTAAGAACACAAATATTTGATGTCAAGAAGGGACTTCAACCAGAAACTTTCGAACTCAAAATTATTAGAGATAACAAGAGCACTTGATTTAGCTTGGTTTCAAAACAAATATTCTTATTTTCGATTTAAAAAAAATTCTTGATTTTTAGAGGTAATGCTTTCAATGAAATAATAAGGATTCTTTAACTGGTTTTAAAAGTGTTTAATAGTATTATATTCTTAATTGAAGGAAAGTATAGAATCTCAAAATTCTTTTAAGCAGTTCAATCTCAAAATGAGAATTTTTTAAGAACGAAGTTCTTTAACGAATTAAAACGCTTAAAAATATAACACAACAAATTTATTTTGGGAGAATATCGGGTAGACTACAATTATGATAAGACTGGGAACATTTTACTTCTAGAACGAAAAATTTACTCTATGCAGAAAAAATATAGTTTTAAAATTTGATCGGGTTCTAAAGCAAAGTTCCTTGAAGTAAAACTATATACATACAAAATAATTTATATTGTGTATGCGTGAGTTTATTGCAAACAATTTTGGTAAAAATCTAAATAAGGTTAGCAAAGCTGTTTATACTATAATTCTTTTTTTAATTTGTTACAATTTTATATTTAATTCTATTTTATCACTTTGAATATATTTTTTACTGGGTTGTATATTATTTTGTTATAGCAAGATAGTATTACTGTATGCTTTGTTTCTTGTTCGTAGAGAAGTCGAGCATATGTCTGTCTTTCCTTCGCGTTATATCATTTAGATCCACCAGGAGACTTGGAGCAAAACAACTAATTTATTAAGAATTCGATGCAAAAACTCATTGACTCGAATTTTGCATCGAAAATTAGAAATGATCTATATCCATAAGCTTTATTTTAAAGACAAGGTCGACGGTATAGATAATTTAAGATACATACATGTTTGCAAATCGCTCTGTTGCCAAGTTAGTTTTTGAGATAACGGCTAGAAAATATTCAGCATTTAAGTCACAATATAAGAAAAATAATTGATAACTATTATTATTTTAAGCCGTTTAGCGCGTATAAGTGTTAATAAATAGAAATTTGTGCGCTACGTATCCTTTCGGATTATCGCATTGACCCGCTTTCTACTTAGTTTTCGATAATATTGCTGGGCGGTGGTTTCTAGTACATTGTCCAGATCCTTTAGTCCATGATGTTGAGATCCCATGAGCGCACCCTAGTTTATGCTTCTTGAAAGCAATAAGCTGAAAAGGAACTTTTTTCTTGATAGGCAGTTCCTGCAGCATATAGCGCGTGATAGTTCCCTTCAAGCAGGAAGTAGGGTATGAGCTTAGTAATCTTACTAGCGAAGTATGTATGTACAGGGTGCTTTTTTAAGAGTTACTCAAGTTTAAACCATAAGAAAACAAAGAAATAGAATTTTTATCCATCTATAATGAAATATCAAACCAAACTCAACAAAAAGCAACTATCAGCTGTTTAATGGGCTGTCAGATAAAGCAGTGTTGCCAAATGACCCTCTAAAAAAAATCCCCTTTACTTCGGTTAGAACAAGTCAATTCCATAAGATTTCAAGATACATAGCTATTACCATATCGTAGTTTTCAAGGCAGTCCCGATAACATTATATCAAGGAACTATACCTTCTGTGTAACCCAGAAATCAGCTACATCTATGTTAATTTACTAAAGAGTATGCAGATTGCTGTCTTTTCAGATCGCATCTCTATATTTGCAACATCTTTTTTTATCTTTCGAATAAGGTATTGTATCAAAATCGCGTTTGCTGGCAGGAGGCTTACCTGTATAAGATACATTTTACTGCCGTTTTAGATATTGTAGTTGTTGTTGTTGGCAGTTCCAGACGTTTCACACAAATTAATGCTAATTATGCCGCAGTCTTCGTAGTATTTAAGAAAACTGCATCGAGATAGCAGGGGGAAGGGAGTTTCTCTTCTTTTATTGTTATTATTGCCTTGCTCTAATTAGAATGGAGTTCACTTTTTACTTCGTTATCAATTTCCACTGCACTCTATTTGCTTTTCAGTTTAACGCAATTCTTTCAATTGAAAATTGTTAAGTTTTTCCTGAACTCTCTTTTGTTTTTCTTAATGAAAATAAATTGAACGCACGCAAGAACTAATTTGTTGTAATAGAGTGTAACGTAAACGAAAGTTGAAAGAAATTCTAAAGGTTTTTCTTTTATTTTTTTATTTGCTGTTAAATTTTCAACTTCATTTTGAGCACGAAGCAAATTTCAGCGCGTTTTGAAACAAAAATATTCTGAAGGCTTTTAAGTTGCGGCTTATTGTTTAGTTTTATATAGTAAGGCTATATAAAGTCAAAAAACCAACAACCAAGTTTTGTAAATTAACAAAAATGAGAACTTTTTAAACTTAAACTTTTGCGGAGCCTTTTGCGTTGCACTTTTTGTTATTATTTGAATTCCTTTACAAGTTGCTTGCCTCAAATCGATCAAACAAATTTGAAAAACTTTTTTTAAATGCCCATAGACAACAACAACAAATACATTTACACTTGGGCTTTTTTGTTTGTGTGTGTTTGCGCAGGCGCATTTATTTAAAACACTTTTTAGTTATTTATTTAAAATATTAATAATATTTATAACTATTTACACGTTTTGTACACAGTTCGTTGACTCGTTTGTTATTCTTTTTAGCGCATTTTTTTATATTTTTTTTGGTTTTTGTTTGTTAAAAAATTCTTCCGCGTTTATGTCTTCGTTTGTTAAGCGGCGCGAACTGAATGCGGCGTTTGTTTTGTCCACAACAAACGTCAAGCAGTTTCCGTCGCTGCTGCTTGTGGAATGCATTTTATGTGGATGCTATGCGCAACATCATTATGATGTTTACATTTGTTGTTGTTCAAACAAGTTTGACGCTTGTGCATGGAAATGTTAATAGCATTTTTGTTGTGGTAGTTGTGTTTGTGTTATGCACAAGTTTGAGCAGACATGTTCCAATTGATTCTTGGCGCACTTGAAATATTTTAAACGTTTGTTGTGGATTGTAATGTTTTGGAATTTTGAACAGGTTGTGGGGAAGGGCAGCGGATACTTCTCCATATAATAAAAATTTCTGAAATTTCTAAAGTATTTAAATCCAAATAACAAGAAATATTTTAAATTTTGATGTTGGGAGCATTTCCCTACCAAATGGAAAACCCTCAGAATTAGCTTCATCTTCCAACCTGTTGAACCAAAGTGAGACGCCAGAATATTGGAAAAGCAGATCGCTTGAAGGCTTTTTGAGAGTAAGAACCTTGGAAAATCCTTTCAGAATGGCCAATTCTTGTGTTACTTTGCTTATAGTACCATTGGAAAGCATGATCCAACAATAAGAAGTTCAAGCAATACGCAGTTCGTATTAGAGGGAGGATTCTAACGATAGTTCAATTTTTCGGATTCGATTTGTTTAATATATCGATAGTGTACTTTTTAAAATAAGAGTCTTTTTGGACAAATCAAAGGACAAAAAATTGCTCAAGTACCGCACATGTGAAAAAGAAAAGAAAAAAACCATCCAATGGTTTTAGAGTCACCAAACCCAACGGGCACCGTAAAAACTTCTTTAAGTAGATTAAATTTTTATAAAACTTCGCATAAAAAACAAAAAATTGATGATTTCCACAGACGTCCAGCCTTCCCGGATATTAGAAGACTTTGACTTTTAAAAATTTTGAATTCGAAATTCGTGTTGCAAACAACAGAAAAAAGGATCTCTTAAAATAAGGTACCAGATATTTTGATATTCCACCTTATTTGATCAGTCAAAATTTAGGTCAAGATGAAATTTCGGCCAAAATAACTTATTTAAAGCAAAATTCGCTATATTTCGTTTTTTTAGAAAGATATCGTAACCAGATTTGGAGTTTGGAAATTTTTTTGAGCACTTAAGCAATGTGCCAAATTTGAACAAAATCGGTTGACTATATCATATAGCTCCCATAGGGCCGTTCTTCCGAAAAATCGATTTTTGAACAAAATTTGTTGTGTTTCGTTTGTTTGTTAAGATATACGGACCAAATTTGGTATTCGTAAGTTTTTTATAGTTCCTCAGCAGTGTATTAAATTTGATCAAAATCGAATGACTATATCATATAGCTCCCATAGGACCAATCGATCCAAAAAAACGTTTTTTATACAAAATTCGTTGTATTGTTGAAGATATTTGAACTAAATTCGACATTCAGATCTTTTTTAAGATATTAAAGCACTGGGTCAAATTTGATCAAAATCGGTTGACTATATTATATAGCTCCCATAGGAACGATCGGTCAAGAAAAAATTATTGCTTAAAAATTCTTCTGATTTTGGTTTTTTGTGAAGGAACCGGATTTTATTGCAAGCTAGTGGTACAGGGTATCCCAAAGTCGTCCGCGCCCTATTTTTTTATAAATAGTTTTGGACATAAGATCCGACTGAAGCCTAGAAATGTAGACATCTTCGTCTTTTGCGACATAAATAAGTTACTTCAAAAAGAGTTTTTTTATTGTTAAAGGTTTTTGTTTTTTAAGATTTAATTTTGGATGTCCTATGCTGCACTGGGAGAAGAGGATAGCAAGAGGAAGAAGATGCAATTTAAAAAGGATCTCTTTTGAAAATGTTATAAATAAAAAATTTCTGTTAAACATTTTCAAATACTCTCTTGTAAAAATTGAATTTTTCCTACCCGCTTCGTGATACTTGTTAATAGAATATACCCCAGTGAGTGCCATTTAACTTTGTTCGATAATACTATCGATTGTTTCAAATATCGAAGTCTAAATAATCTAGTGTTGGCATTATCGATGGTATCCCAATAATACGCACGGGCTAAATTTTTGTATGATAGCTATATTAAATTGTGGAGCAATTGTGATCAAACTTCACACAAATGTGTAGACTGAAATAAAACACAAAAATGCAAGTTCGAAATTTTGTATTTTTGGTGAAATCTCGAGATTTTGTGTACTTATGGCGATTCATTTAGCTACTAGTGCTCAATGGAGATTTTGAATTTCATGAAAAAGGGCTTATTTAAAAGGTACCGACCACTACTTTCTATAACAAATTTAAATATGGAAGCGTAAAACACTTTTCAAGGATTAAATACAGCTGAAAGTGAAAAACAAAATTCCTTTGAATAAAACGATATTTTTTAATTTTTACTAAAAATTCAATGAGTTAGTCATTTTTTATCATAAAAAGACTATACAGAAATCCCGCCCTCAAGGACTCCGTATTTTTCTGAAAGAAATAACGATATTTGTATGAAAAGTCACCAACATTTTGTGTATTTTGGGCATAAACTTTCGGCTGAAGTTTTTTCTTAATATTAACAATTTTTGTGATTTGGAGAAGTTAAGAAAAAAATTGGAATTAATGGTTTTTAGGACCATATGTGCATCCCCTCTCGGGAATTGCCACCTTGTCATGGTCCAAGAGCGATGCCGGCGGTAGCATAGCTATTGGAAGGGCCACCCATGCCGGTAAGGTCGTGGAAGAGACCAAACCCTGATGCCTGATGAACAAAAAAATTTCAGACTGTCCTATAGCTATGAAATGCACTGTATATCTATTTTTAAATTAAATTAAATAACTCTGCGTTATCGATCTAATTAAGAGCATAGGGATAATATTACTAATACTTCTACTTATTCTGGACTCCTAAGTGGAGCATAGAGCCTCTCGGGGATTGTCAACTTGTCGTGGTGAGAGGGCTTATTAGGGGCGATGAGTCTAAGAGCGACGCCGCGCGATAGCATAGCTATCGGTAGGGCCACCCATGCCGGTAAAGTCGAGAAAGAGTCCTGAAGCTAAGGGCAGTCCACAACAAACCCTGAGGCCCTTTTGGCAGTCAAATTGCCATCAGAAAAGCGTATGTTTCCCCATATCAGGGGCGGCTACGAACTAAAGAGTCTTTGAGCCCATCACCCATTGATTCTCATAAAAGATGTTAGAATAACAAAACAATAATGGAAACATGACTCCAAGGGGTACCCAACAATAATTGGTCAATCCTCCTGCTACGACAGCCAGCACAGAGGATTTTGAGGCTCTATGCTCCACTTAGGAGTCCAGAATTCGTAGTAGTAGTAGTATGTGCTACCGTATTTTCAAAAATGTCTTTTTCACTAAAATAGCCATAGAAAACGAACAAGCTCAGGGAGGATAAGAAAAAAACGGTTTTTGAATGCTGAAACATTGTCCTTACATTAAAAATAAATCTAATCACCTCAGATTTTACATCGTCGACTTGTCTTATGACCATTTCGTGGATAAGAAAAATTTCGACAAAAAAAAGATACTTCTCCAAATTTAGGTGTGAAACTTCTGTTTTTGGAAATAAAAATTATTTTGATTATTATTTTTAATAAATTTAATATTTTTTAAACGAAAATCTTTAACATACTAACTACAAGCTCATTTGAATACAGTTCATCAGTCGGGTTACCAACTTTTTTTTTGTAATATATGTACATAATTTAAACTAGCGAAATTCAAGAGACGAGGAATATCAATATTTAAAGAATTGCTATGACTTGTTTCGACATATTTAATTCCAAATTACCAGCAAGATTCGGTTTTTTGTTGGAAATTTCCTGCTATAAAAGCATTAAACGACCCTAAAACAACCCTAATTTAATTCAATACTAGTCCGAAAAAAAAAATTATTGGAAATGGTTGACATCGGCTAACGAGATTCCCTTTCGACAACCGCCTTCTTTAGTATAAGGCGTCACATTAAGAATATTTCCAACAAAGAGTTGGTCTGAAATTTTTTACCAACTATTCTTAACGCTTGCTTTCTTCTTGGTACTTTCCAAATATTTGGAAGCAATCAAAAACCATTCCTATCGAAAAACCTAACAAACATGCGTATGATCCCCTTTGTTATCGACCTATAAACTTATTGTCATGCCTAAGTATAATTTTAGAGAAAATTATTAAAGAAGAGCTTACGAATTTTATTGTCGATAATCAAATTTTTCCTGCTTTTCAGTTCAGTTTTCGAAAGAATCACAGTACTTTACATCCTCTTACAAAAATTCGAAATCAGGTTAAAACCAATTTCGCTTCTAGAAAATCGACAGGAATGTTGTTGCTTGACAGTGAAACTGCCTTCGATTCCGTTTGGCATTTGCTTTGAAGGGGCACACCTAGTGTGAAATTTTCAAAAAAAAAAATTAATTTTTTTTCCATATTTCTATAGGTTATACCTTTAAAAATAACATACTAAAATTTTAAATCGATATCTTAAATAGTTTTTGAGTTCCAGCCATTTAAAAGAGTAGCCGCTCTATAACAGTGAAAACGATCATTTTATCTTTAAGGGGCACACCTAGTGTGACAACCTAAAAAAAAGGCCATTTTTGGGAATTAATAAAAAAAAAACTAGTGAATCCATCTATTTAAAATTTTGAGAGAATATTTATACATGTTTTGAGAATACACAGTAAAATTTTTGAAATAAAATATTAAATATTTTTGAAATGACACGTGATCTCAGGTATATACCAACTATCTAACTGCCGAGCGGCTACTCTTTTAAATGGCTGTAACTCTAAAACTATTTAAGATATCGATTTAAAATTTTAGTATGTTATTTTTAAAGGTATAACCTATAGAAATATGGAAAAAAAATTATTTTTTTTTTGAAAATTTCACACTAGGTGTGAAAAACGCGTTTTTCTCGAAACAGCATTTTTCGAATTTGCTGGAGTGATTACTCGAAGACAAATGATCCGATCGCTATCAAATTTTTTTTGCATCTCCTCTATATAGTTCTCCATACCATGAACCTCCAGTTTTTTGATCTGATCAAAAATCGAATTTTGGGAGTCCAAAAACGACCAAAATTTTGGGAAAAATTTAACTTTTTTTTTCAACATGCCGCCATTTTGTCAATTTTCGATTTTTTTGTTCGCCCGAGGTTCATGGTACAGACAATATGTTTTAGTTTAACGAGAATTTTTTTTTTAGGTTTTATCAACGGAGAAGGCTGCAATCACTCCAGCAGTGGAGGAACTTTTTTTTTGGCGCCGCCGGAGATCGCGTGTCATTTCAAAAATATTCAATATTTTATTTCAAAAATTTTACTGTGTATTCTCAAAACATGTATAAATATACCCTCAAAATTTTAAATAGATGGATTCACTAGTTTTTTTTTTATTAATTCCCAAAAATGGCCTTTTTTTTATGCTGTCACACTAGGTGTGCCCTTTAATTTACAAAATATACAAGTATAATTTTCCCCTTGGTTTAATAAAATAAATTCAAATCTTCCTAATGACAGATCCTTTAAAGTACACATGGGCAATAGTTCAAAGTTCTTCTCTTTCCCTATAATGTACAATTTGTACACATCTGGTTTTCCTGAGCCATACGCATGTACAGCATCCATTTCAGCTGATGATACTGCTATTTTAACCTCAGATCGGTCTTCTAAAATCGTCTTTGACAATCTTCAACATGCACTTAACGCTTCGCTGAGTTACTTTAGGAAATGGAATATTCTTGTTAACACCACCAAAATACAGGCTATTTACTTTAGCAGAAGAAGAAAACTACACTATCTAGCTCAGTCTTTTTTAACTTTTAATAATAAAAGTATAAATTGGGAACAAAAAGTTAAATACTTAGGTATTGTCCATAATCCTAAATTAACTTTTAAGGAACATGTATCTTTCCCACAGGAAATCGATTTTTTAGAACCCTTGCTAAGGTATTTCCTTAGTCTGCAGTAGTAACACCGATGTTATATCGAATCATGGATATTTTTTATTTTTTCCGATCAACGATATTATTTTTTCGATTTTATATTATCGAAAAGTACTTTGTTAGAACTCACAGGCTTAAAAAAAAAATGGTGTAAGATTTACATGTGACAGAGGCACGCCTTATTGACTTTGGGCAGCTGAATCCGAAGTCAAATAAACCCCGATCCAATAGTTTTTAGTTAATATCCAAATTATCTAGTTTTATTGCATTTTTTGGTGGTTATCCATAACCCATGTGTGAAGAAGTTTTTGGGCTTCGACAGCTCAAAGTTCATAAAGGATGCCTCTGTCACCTGTTATGTTTACACCAATATTTTTTAGTATAAACTTTTTAATTGTTATTTATTATTTCTTTGCTTATTTTTCATGAAATGGAATTCATTTTGAAATGTATATTATAAAAATATAGTTATCTCTTGGTTTTTTGTTAATTCAATTATATTATTTGAAAATACTTTTTAAACTAACAGATGGCCCACTTTGAATTCATTGAAGCATTCAAAAAGTAGCCGCAACATGACTTCGATGTATCGAAATACCGATGTACCAAAGTTTAAAAATATCGAAAAATTCTATGTTGGCCAATATCGATATTCCTCCAGCACTAATCTTTGGTCTCCTAGGGAAATATTTCACAATTAGAAAACCTTTAACCTATCCAAGTTATAGGAACCAAAAAGTTAATTAGCCTGCCTTAGGTATGTCACGCTTCTCCAACTTCGTGCCTAATATCACAAAGGAGCTCAGAGCTCAGGAGCCCTATTAAAGCTTTTCAGTCACTTTGTTCGCCCAGATTTTTATAAATTTTATATTGTAAATATGGGCTTATCTTTAAAGATGACGAAAACTTCATTTGATAGTAAGTACATAGAAACTTTGTACTGTCTGATATAAACCTGTTTCCAAGCTAATTTTCGTGAGTCCAGCCTAGTCCCATCTCTGTGTAAACACCCGTAGACAGTTTGGCCCGTGCCGGTTATGCTTGCACATACCAAAGATCCCATTAAATTCCATTTAATTAAAATTCATTAGAAAATTTAAAACTTATTTGCAACATTTCTTTGAAAAAAACCGCTCAAAAAACTTCCTAGTTGACTTGGCCATAAGTCCAACCTAAAGTCACATAACTAAAACTCCTCTTTTGGCCAACTGCAAACTGTGGAACGAACGCAATGCGACAGGTTCACAAGCCATAAAAATAAAAGCCAGATACAAAAGCAACAACAACTAAACAAAAACCTATAATAATTAATACTGACCAGCCAATCATCCAACCAGCCGGTTGACTTAGTGAACGTTTGGTAAGAAGCGAAAAAAAAGTGCGAAAACTTATGAAAAACAGGAAATTTATCGCAACATTTCATAACTGACACAAATCGTAAAGATGACGGCAACAAAAATGCAAAAGCCGTCAAGACACACATACACAGATACACACACACACGCACACGCACGACTTACGCACTTGGGCTTAAAACCTGAGCCTAGCGATCGTTTTGGGCCAAAACATTTCACTTACAAATTGCCAATCATCGATGCATACACTGAGAGAAATTTTATTAAAGACAAGGTTTAGACGAAAACAGATTTTTTGTACCCCAAGTATAATTATTTCAAAAAAAATTTGTCATTGCGATCAAAAGAATTTAAGAATCTAAACTATGGAAATATAA
The DNA here is from genome assembly GCA_037043745.1 of Chymomyza amoena. Taxonomy (NCBI): domain Eukaryota; kingdom Metazoa; phylum Arthropoda; class Insecta; order Diptera; family Drosophilidae; genus Chymomyza; species Chymomyza amoena. The sequence goes on from JBAMAX010000602.1 coordinate 396,965, forward strand.
AATATTAGAATTATCTTCAGATGAAAAATTATATAACGTAGCGCTTTGCTAGTCTCAAAAAAAAAAAGTGATCGAATAATAATTTATATTATTATTATTAATATTAAACTTTTAAAAAGTTTACCCATTGGGCTGAGCACGCGAATTTTATTATAACTATATCGCCGCTCTAAAATATATATAGCTTCTTCAATTATAAAAGGTTACAAAAATACTTTGGAGTTTTATAATCCTAAAAAATTTTTTAAAAAATTTCATTATTTTTAAACTACAAATAACTAGTCAATATGAGTTGACGCTTATTTTCACAAATAATAATAATTTATAGAAAAAACATTTATTAACAAAAATTTTATGATATGGATGGAGCAAATGATGTTTAAACCGTTTGAGAATTATAAGTGCGCTTTTACAAAAAAGGTCTTTTTTTTGTGTATTTGCTCTTTATATATGACTATTTGATCTATCATACCAACACTTAGATCATAGCTCATAAGACGCTATGGTAAAAATTAGCAACAACAAAAATTAATAAATAAAAATCTTTGTTTTTTCGTTATTAAAGCTAATTCAGTTGCAGTTTTTGTTTGGAGGCGCTTTTGTTTGCTGCGTACAGGCTTCAAAGGCTTAAGATTTTCAGGACGATTTAATGTATCTTATATAAATTCAGTAATACACATCTGCAGAAAATTATGCTCAATTTAGATACATCTAAGTAATAATACTATTAGTTAGACTTATAGAAATTTTTCTGAGAAATTAAATGGAATTTTCTTTCTTAAAATACAAATAAACACAAATATTTTCCGGCGACAATATTTTAGTATATACGAATATAAATTAAATTTTTTCAACGTTTTTGGTTTTTTTTTCTACATAAGAAAATGTAAACATTGTTTTTAAATGAAAAAACGTAAACATTTTTTTTTTAAATATATAATTTATTTCAAATTAAAAATTCGTAAAAAATTAAAATTGTGACTTAAATTGTGTAAAACAATAAATTGTGTTAATAAATTTTAATTGTTAATTAAAAAATATAACTTAAAAAAAAAAAAATGGCGGACGTAAAGTCGGGAGCGGACGACTTTAGGATACCCTGTACCACTAGCTTGTAATAAAGTCCGATTTCTTCACAAAAAACCAAAAACAGAAGAATTTTTAAGCAAAAATTTTTTTTTGACCGATCGTTCCTATGGGAGCTATATGATATAGTCAACCGATTTCAATAATATTTGACACAGTGCTTAAATACCTTAAAAAAGATGTGAATGCCAAATTTATTTCAAATATCTTTACAAACAAACAAAACACATCGAATTTTGTTTAAAAAACGTGTTTTTGGACCGATTGGTCCTATGGGAGCTATATGATCTAGTCAAACGATTTGGATTAAATTTAGTACAGTGCTTAGGAACTATAAAATACTCACGAATGTCAAATTTGGTCCCAATATCTTAACAAACAAACGAAACACAACAAATTTTGTTAAAAAATCGATTTTTTGGAAGATCGGACCTATGGGAGCTATATGATATAGTCAACCGATTTTGTTCAAATTTGGCACATTGCTTAAGTGGTCTAAAAAATTTCCAAATGCCAAATCTGGTTATTATATCTTTAATAAAAAGCGAAGTATAGCGAATCTAGCTTAAAAAAATGGCGGACGTAAAGTCGGGCGCGGACGACTTTAGGATACCCTGTACCACTAGCTTGTAATAAAGTCCGATTTCTTCACAAAAAACCAAATACAGAAGAATTTTTAAGCAAACATTTTTTTTGACCGATCGTTCCTATGGGAGCTATATGATATAGTCAGCCCATTTCAATAAAATTTGACACAGTGCTTAAATACCTTAAAACAGATATGAATGCCAAATTTATTTCAAATATCTTTACAAACAAACAAAACTCATCGAATTTTGTATAAAAAACGTGTTTTTGGACCGATTGGTCCTATGGGAGCTATATGATCTAGTCAAACGATTTGGATTAAATTTAGTACAGTGCTTAGGAACTATAAAATACTCACGAATGTCAAATTTGGTCCCAATATCTTAACAAACAAACGAAACACAACAAATTTTGTTAAAAAATCGATTTTTGGAAGATCGGACCTATGGGAGCTATATGATATAGTCAACCGATTTTGTTCAAATTTGGCACATTGCTTAAGTGGTCTAAAAAATTTCCAAACGCCAAATCTGGTTACGATATCTTTATTAAAAAACGAAATATAGCGAATTTTTCTTTAAAAAAGTTATTTTGGCCGATCGGTCCTATGGGAGCTATATGATATAGTCAACCGATTTCGATCAAATTTGGTACAGTGTTTGGGAACTATAAAAAACTTTTGAATACTAAATTTGGTTACGATATCTTCATAAACAAACGAATTATTCATCTAAAACGCTTTTTTTTTGTCGAGGTCGTCTCAAACACCCCCATGGGAGCTATATAATTTATCACCGATATCAAAAAAATAAAATAAACTTGCCTCCTATGGAATAATATGGGATCTAATGTGAAAGTTTGGTAACTCTAGCTCTTACCATCTCTGAGATCTAGGCGTTCACACGGACGGACAGACGGACAGACGGACAGACGGACAGACGGACAGACGGACATGGGTATATCGACTTCTCTATTCACCCTGATCATATATTAGGTAACTTTGGGGTGTCTCCGACGTCTCCTTCTATATGTTACATACATTTTCGGCTTGCACAAACTTAATATACCCTTAGTACCATACGGTACAGGGTATAAAAAGTTATTTTAGACGATCGGTCCAAATTTGGTACAGTGCTTGGGAACTATAAAAAACTTTTGAATACCAAATTTGGTTATGATCTCTTCATAAACAAACGAATTATTTATCTAAAACTCTTTTTTTTGTCGATGGAAGTTTAATTTTCTTGATTACAATAAGCGTCGTAACTTAAAAATTTATCGACCGATTTTGATAAATCATGACTTTTCTTACTCGGAATTGATATTTCATTAAGATTAAATGTAAAAAAGTAAAGGTGTTTTAACAAAATGTTATATAAAAATGACTTCAAAGTGTGAAAATCGAAAAAAATAAGTGTAAACAAGAGTATATCATCTTAAAGCTTGAATCTTCTTCTTTCCAAAACCGTAAACCAATCGAAAAACGGTTTTTAAGCAATAACTTGCGATTTTGAGGGTGTTAGACAATTTTGAAACACACTATCGTGATCTACTCGTCAAGACCTACAACGTACACTAGGTCACTTGAAAAGTTCTAAATCACTGTTGGACAGTGTTATTAATGTAAAAAAAAGTGTTAACTAAGTAAAAAAAAGTTTAATTGTGCTACAAAATTAATATTGTGTAAAAAAAAAAATTTCTGTATAAAAATTAAAATTTTGTAAAAGAATTAAAATATATAAAAAAATTAAAACTTAAAAAAAATTAGATTTGTGTAAAAAAATTGAAATGGTGTAAAAAAATTTTGTCAACAAATTTAATTGTGTAAAAAATTTAAATTGCCAACAAACTAAGTGTCTAAAAATTGTAATTGTGTAAAAAAAAAATTAATGATGTACAAAAATGTTTATTTATATACAAAAAAATTTTAATGTAAAAAAATTCAATTGTGGTTAAAAATTTAATTGTATAAAAAAATGTTTAAAAAATGTAATATTAACATTATAAAAATCCCAAATTTTATTTCATAAATGTTCTCGAATCGAAAGTACAAAAAAATTTGAATTGCGTTAAAAAATTTGTAATTGTGTAAAAAAATAAAATTGTATATAGAAATTAAAATTGAGTGAAAAAACTTTAAATTGTAAAAAAAATTGTAATTGTATAAAAAATTAAAAAAAAAATGGTGTAAAAAATGTAATATGTTATTACATTATAAAAATCCCAAAAAAAAATCTCAAATTTTTCGATATAGAATAAACGCTCTGACTAATTTCTAAGTTGCTGTAACCAAAGCCAAGTTTTCATTTTCCTTGTATCCCAATTTCTCTCAGTGCATTTAAACTAAACACAAACAGCGGCTCAAACCACTAAAGCGGCGCCGCAACTTGCAACTTTTGGCCAATTTATAGACACAGCAACAACAACAACATCTACAGCAAAAGGGTGGCCAAAAGGCAGGGGGCGTGGCAGTTAACTGACAGCAGGAGCGACAGCAGCAGCAATGTCTGCGCTCACGCCCCGAGCAAGACAAAAGGCTTGAATACATTTTTTTCTCTTGTTGGTAGGCGGAAAGTGTAGCAAATGAAGTGGCCTGTACACTTTGGTCCATAATAAGAAATAGTGAGATGAGTTTATGCCAGTTTTAACGACTTTTAGATACACTAAGTGCTTAAAAAGCTGGTTCAAATAAATTTCAAAAACCTAAATTTTTAAATGGCTTCTAATTGAGTTTAAACGAAAACTTAGCATTGTTGAGGTTTTTTCCGAGAGCTTTTAACTAATATTAAGGCAGGATATTGTGAACAAAACTAATTTTCAAGAGAAATGCCAACATACATTTTTGTTTTCTAGTCAAAGACTATCACTACAAAGTTTTCAAAGACAATTGAAATTCAATACTTGAATATTCTACAAATAACAATTAAAACAAAATGTATCTATAAGAAAGGACTTTCAGGAGGATATGATGCATTTTGACGTGACAACGTCTTAAATTAGGTTTGTATGGGTGGCACCATTGAAAAAGTATAAATAAAGTATAAATAAATAAGTAAAGTCTGACAACTCGTTTCATAATTTCATGAAATATACGTATAATCTTGATTGCGTATCAAACGTTTCTAAGTCAACTACGTTAAAAGAAACAACCATCGACTTGACTTTCGCAAGACACATTACAGCAGAAACACTTCCTTTCATTTCCTATTTCTCCTATCATCGTCCTATCCTCAACAAAATCACTCAAATAGGAATTATTATTGTGCAATTTAATAATATTCATATCAATAAATATTCTACCGAGAAAAAGACGTTGTCACGTAAAATCTTCGCCCGTAAAACCGACTTTACAGGCAACAGTTTTTTCGATATATTCTTTTGTGTCATTCGGACGTCACTATAGGAGCACTTGACTTATCCCATCAATGCATAATCTGCGTGAGCAACTCGGCACGTGAGTAACCATTCGATGTGGCCGCATACGATGATCGCTCTTGAATGGACAAATCGCCATATCATTTGCGTCAATCAAAATATCTCCGGCCACATCCGTCTTATTATAACAAAAAAATATAACAAAATTTAAGAAAGAAAGCAATAGAAGATGCAGGCAGGAATACAAACACGATATATAGATAAATATAATTCATGTCTTTCGGCGTATAACCACGTTTTTATACCGTAGATGGTTGCCAAATGTCACTCTGTTTGGATGCGTCTTAGTTCTGAAGTTGATCCTAGCACTAATAGGCTTCCCATAGAAACTTTTGATTTTAAGGACGCCTCATATTACGAAAACTGAGCAGGCAAAAAAAAAAACTATTAATGTGTGTATAAAAAAGAGGAACTCAAACTTATCTACCAACTGTATGAACGGTTAGATCTCAAAGATGGTATGAGCTAGAGCAATTGAATTTTCAGATTAGATGCAATATTATGTCAGAGGAGACAAATCTATTTAATTTTTTTGATATTGGTTTTATATTATATTGCTCACATAGGCGTGTTTCAGAGGACCTCGAAAAAAATAAAAAGTTTTAGATGGATAATTGGTTTGTTTATGATGATATCGTAACCAAATTTGGCACTCAATAGTTTTTTATAGTTTCCAATCACCATAGATCCCATAGGACAGATCGGTAAAAAAAACGTTTTTATAGAAAATTAGTTAAATTTCGTTTTTTTTTTATTAAGGTATTAGAACGTAATTTGTCATTCCGAAGTTATCCAGAGTACCCAAGCACTGTATCAAATTTTTATTTTGTGGAATTCTTATTACAGACATCCTCGAAGTAAATTTTAGGCATCGGTGTAAAGTTCCAGCATTACAAAAATTATGCATTGTGAAAATCTCATATTTTAAGGGGTTTCAAAAGACAAAAATATTGCAGACTTAGAAAGCATATGATAATTATAGTCATTAGAAAATCCTATATATGTAGTTTTTGTGAAACTTAGAAGGAAACGTTCCAAATGAGATGTTCTAGCCAGAAGCAGGATATTGCTTTTTAGACAGCATAGAATGCATTAAGGGAGTTTATGAATAAAACAGACTCTCAGGAAGCATTTAAGAATTATCGGCATCGGAAATAGGATTTGTGAAACTGAGAAGGAAACGTTCCAAGTGTGATGCTCTAGTCAGAAGCAGGATATTGCTTTTTAGAGGGCATTGAATACGTAAAGGGATTTAAAAAAAATAAAATAAATAAAACAGACTCTTACAAAGCATCTGAGAATTATCGGTATCGGAATAGGATTTTTGAAACTGAGAAGGAAACATTCCGAATATGATGCTCTAGCCAGAAGAAGGATATTTCTTTTTAGGGGCATAGAATACATTAAGGGGCTTAAAAAAAAAAGTGACTTTTAGGAAGCATCTGAGAATTATCGGTATCGGAATAGCATTTTTGAAACTGAGAAGGAAACGTTCCGAATATGATGCCCTATCCAGAAGAAGGATATTTCTTTTTATGGGGCATAGAGTATCTGTATATATATATTTATTCCTTTTGCGCCAGAGGAAAGCATAGGGCTGCAACAAAATTCTTAAATCTACTTCTGTCCAATGACATCCTTTTAATTTCATTCCATTTTGTCTCACTCGGTTCAACTTCTTTCTTTAACTGCCTTCTACATGTGTGCGCTGGACGCACCCTTCTCCATGATCCTTGAGGGTTCCAGTCGATGGTCTGCCTTGTGATTGCTTGCGGGTCTTTTCTTAGCGTATAACCTATCCAGTTCTATTTTCTCTTCGTTATTTATCTTAAGGGAACTTTGTTTTGATAGTGCCCACAGCCTCTCATTGGTTTCTGGCCATCGTATTTTTAGTATGCGTCTAAGGCATCGATTGGCAAAGGCTTGAATTCGCTGCAGGGACCTCGAAGCTGCATTCCAAGTTTCGCACCCGTATAGTAGGACAGATGCGACATTGGAATAAAAGATTCTCAGTTTGGTGTTACGTGATAAAGATGAGAAGTTTCAGATGTTTTTGAGTTGCCCATCATTTCATTCCAGTTCGTCTCACTCGCTTCAACTTCTTTATTTAACTGCCTTCTTCAAGTGTTCGCTGGACGCCCCTTCTGCGTGATCCTTGGGGGTTCCACTCGTTCTCAGTTTGGTGCTACGTGATAAAGATGGGAAGTTCCAGATGTTTTTGAGTTGTCCAAAGATTTGCTGCGATTTCTTGATCCTGTTTTCGATGTCTTCGGCACAGCCGCCAGAAGTCAAGACGATGCATCCTAGGTTGCAAAAATGTTCGACAAGAATTTTTCAGGGGTATTGTGCAAGCTGAGGAGCTGTAGGGTAAGACCAGACTCAACCCATTCAATCTTTTAACTGTTCCATATCTACTCCCAAAGCTCATAATACCCTAACATTCTTTTTTTATGTTGTATAAAATCAGCCACAAAGTATAACAATGGTCAGCAACTTTATAGCCGCCAAAAACCTGAACCTGTGCCGCGTTATTCGTTGTTGTTGGAAACTCTTGGAACTCCGATCTCGCCTTGCGGCAATTAAATGAAAATGAAACTCTTACTCTTTTTTTGCCAATTGTTGTTGGTCATATATATATATGGATATAAATATGTGTATCCGTAGAGCTGTGCAGCTCGGATCTCTTGGCTTCGTATGGCAGCGTGATAAATGCATCGCGGTTACAAAAAACAACAACAAAAAATCAGCAATCAAGCAGCAAACGAAAGTGAAACAAAAGCGCCGGTCCAGAGTCAGCTTCAGCTCCAACTCCAGACATACCTCGCACCAAGGCAAACCAAGTCCACGTTGTAGTCGTCTGTAGACGAGACTCCAACCAAACGTTTCGAAAAAGTTGCAATTTCCATTTTTATACGCAACAACTTTCGGCTTTAAGCCAAAGGAACCAAACCAAACCGATCTGTGGCTCTGACTGCAGCAAGTCTCCAAGTCCAAACTGGAGGCGCAGCTGCATGTTGTAAACAGTCAATGGAATACCGAAGCTGTGACGCCCATGAGATTTAAACAAGTCGCGTGTTTTCTTGGCAGCCTTTCCAATGCTGGATGCTGTTGGCCGGGTCGCGGATTGGACCTGATTACACTAGTACTATTGGCTTGGCAGCCAGCCAGACAAGCATGTGCATGTTGTTGTTGTTGTTGTTTACTTCTACGTCCACAGACAGCCTAGCGACGTTGAGACGCAGCATTGACTGAGGTCTGGGTTCCTCGTCGCGTCAGCTCTTGGCTCTCCTGCTCTGGGCTCTGAGCATGCCGCCCTGCTTGATTGGAGTTGGGGATGGGGCTTGGACTGGCATTGTTGGCTATGTCATCAGCATAAATTTTAGTTCGCATTCATCATAATTTTTAATGCATTTAATTTGTGCCATAAATTGTCTGCTTGGCTGGGCTTTAGTACTTTGATATGGCCAAGAATGGCGTCTTCGTCGTAGAGAGACAGTCATTCAAGTGGATTTCCATCTTTTTTTTTTTTTTGTAGTCTGACTAGATTTTAAGAAACCAATGACTTGTTTGTGGGCTGTTGGGTTCTAAGGAAATGTTTTTAAGCTAAGCAAATAAAATTATTAGCAGCATTAAAAATGTTTAAGAAAATTTAATCTAGAGTCCAGAACTGTAGTTCAAGAACTCGATATTTGCGTTATTGAGTTTCTTAAGAGCAAGCTTGCTCTGGAAAAAGACCAAAACAGAAGAAATTTCGATTTATAAAATTTATTTATTATAATGCAATTCTTTATAGCCAAAAAAGATTTTTATACCCTGTACCGTATGGTACTAAGGGTATATTAAGTTTGTGCAAGCCGAAAATGTATGTAACATATAGAAGGAGACGTCGGAGACATCCCAAAGTTACCTAAAATATGATCAGGGTGAATAGAGAAGTCGATATACCCATGTCCGTCTGTCCGTCTGTCCGTCCGTCTGTCCGTCCGTCCGTCCGTCTGTCCGTCTGTCCGTCTGTCCGTCCGTCCGTGTGAACGCCTAGATCTCAGAGATGGTAAGAGCTAGAGTTACCAAACTTTCACATTAGATCCCATATTATTCCATAGGAGGCAAGTTTATTTTATTTTTTTGATATCGGGGTTAAATTATATAGCTCCCATAGGGGTGTTTGAGACGACCTCGACAAAAAAAAGCGTTTTAGATGAATAATTCGTTTGTTTATAAAGATATCGTAACCAAATTTGGTATTCGAAAGTTTTTTATAGTTCCCAATCACTCTACCAAATTTGATCAAAATCGGTTGACTATATCATATAGCTCCCATAGGACCGATCGGCCAAAATAACTTTTTTAAAGAAAAGTTCGCTATATTTCGTTTTTTAATTAAGATATCGTAACCAGATTTGGCGTTTGGAAATTTTTTAGACCACTTAAGCAATGTGCCAAATTTGAACAAAATCGGTTGACTATATCATATAGCTCCCATAGGTCCGATCTTCCAAAAAATCGATTTTTTAACAAAATTTGTTGTGTTTCGTTTGTTTGTTAAGATATTGAGACCAAATTTGACATTCTTAAGTTTTTTATAGTTCCTAAGCACTATACTAAATTTAATTCAAATCGGTTGACTAGTTCATATAGCTCCCATAGGACCAATCGGTCCAAAAACACGTTTTTTATACAAAATTCGATGTGTTTCGTTTTTTTGTAAAGATATTTGAACTAAATTCGGCATTCAGATCTTTTTTAAGGTATTTAAGAACTGTGTCAAATTTTATTGAAATCGGTGGAGTATATCATATAGCTCCCATAGGACCGATCGGCCAAAATAACTTTTTTAAAGAAAAATTCGCTATATTTCGTTTTTTAATAAAGATATCGTAAGCAGATTTGGCGTTTGGAAATTTTTTAGAGCACTTAAGCAATGTGCCAAATTTGATCGAAATCGGTTGACTATATCATATAGCTCCCATAGGAACGATCGGCCAAAAAAAAATTTTTGCTTAAAAATTCTTCTGTTTTTGGTTTTTTGTGAAGAAAACGGACTTTCTTACAAGCTAGTGGTACAGGGTATCCTAAAGTCGTCCGCGCCCGACTTTACGTCCACCATTTTTTTAAATTGCTTAAAGAACGAAAAAGAACGGTAAAAGATGGCCTACCAATTTTCTTGTTAGATTACTTTTTTGACATACAGCGTGATTTTTTTAGATGTTCACAACTTTAAGTTTTATGTGACAACCCATTTGTTTTTTTTTTTAACGTATTTTCATTTTCAATCTGTCTGATGACAATCAACTAACTTTACGAGTGAAACAAAAAATGACAGGATTGTTTCTGCTCCAGAGAACCCAATCAATATACAGACAATCCAATAGCTGAGAAAAAAAACTCTACAGCAAAGGTTTCCAACGACTGCTTACTTAAAAGAGGATTTTATAATACAAATTTATTGTATTAAAAAATTCTAAGTCAAAAAGCGAGTTATAGATTGATTAAAGAAAACTGCTGAAGCATTCAATAAACACTAAATATTCCAAAATCGATGATCGTCACTTTTAAAATTATGACTTTAAAAATCTGTCATAAGGCCTCAAAACGTTGCATTCTTATTTTTTCTTACTTTCGCAAAGATTATATTCTTAGACGTAAGTACCCAAAGGATCCAATAATTTTTAACAGCTTGCTTATATTTTTGACTTACATTAAAAAAAATATATATCATTGGCCATGACACGGAAAATGCCGATCTATATAAAAAATGGCGGACGTAAAGTCGGGCGCAGACGACTTTAGGATACCCTGTAGCTAGTGAGCTTGTAATAAAGTCCGATTTCTTCACAAAAAACCAAAAACAGAAGAATTTTTAAGCAAAATTTTTTTTTTGACCGGTCGTTCCTATGAGATCTATATGATATAGTCAACCGATTTCAATAAAATTTGACACAGTGCTTAAATACCTTACAAAAGATATGAATGCCAAATTTATTTCAAATATCTTTACAAACAAACAAAACACATCGAATTTTGTATAAAAAACGTGTTTTTGGACCGATTGGTCCTATGGGAGCTATATGATCTAGTCAACCGATTTGGATTAAATTTAGTACAGTGCTTAGGAACTATAAAATACTCTCGAATATCAAATTTGGTCCCAATATCTTAACAAACAAACGAAACACAACAAATTTTGTTAAAAAATCGATTTTTGGAAGATCGGACCTATGGGATCTATATGGTATAGTCAACCGATTTTGTTGTGCTTTAAAAATTTTCCAAACGCCAAATCTGGTTACGATATCTTTTTTAAAAAACGAAATATAGCGATCTTTTCTTTAAAAAAGTTATTTTGGCCGATCGGTCCTATGGGAGCTATATGATATAGTCAACCGATTTCGATCAAATTTGGTACAGTGATTGGGAACTATAAAAAACTTTCGAATGCAAAATTTCGTTACGATATCTTCATAAACAAACGAATTATTCATCTAAAACTTTTTTTTGTCGAGGTCGTCTCAAACACCCCTATATAATTTAACCCCGATATCAAAAAAATAAAATAAACTTGTCTCCTATGGAATAATATGGGATCTAATGTGAAAGTTTGGTAACTCTAGCTCTTACCATCTCTGAGATCTAGACGTTGAAACGGACGGACGGACAGACGGACATGGATATATCGACTTCTCTATTCACCCTGATCATATTTTAGGTAACTTTGGGGTGTCTCCGACGACTCCTTCTATATGTTACATACATTTTCGGCTTGCACAAACTTAATATACCCTTGGTACCATACGGTACAGGGTATAAAAATATATATCATCGGCCATGACACGGAAAATGCCGACCTATATAAAAAAGTGCAACCTGGAACCCATGGCCAACACTATCAAGCTAAGGAAATGGAGATGGCTAGGCCACACACTGCGGAAGGATACGAAGAAAGTTTGCCGTCAAGCTCTTGATTGGACTCCCCAAGGAAGCCGCAAAAAGGGTCGCCCTAAGACAACAGGGAGGAGGTCGCTATAAAAAGAGGTCGATGAATGCGGAAAATCATGGAGCTAAAATTGCTAGCCAAAAATCGAACCAGGTGGAAGTGCTTTATTGAGACCCTATGCTCCAACCGGAGATAAAGGAATTGATGATGATGAAAACAAATTCGAGAATTGTATTCATATTCGTTTTTAAGCCCCGAACCGATATAAAATAAATTCTTAATCAAAAGACCTTTTTAGATTGATTAAAAAAATGTGGAAGCGTTTTATAAGCATCGAATAAAATGTCTCGATTTCCGGATCACGATCGAATATATATTTTTCACTGTATTAGTTAAGTTTTGTCATCATTTATTTTTTAGTATAGTAGTCTTAGGACAGTAAATTTATATATTTTCCTTTTTTGTTCCTAGCTGGAGAACAAAACTCCCTTGTACATCAATATGGGGAGGGATATTAAAACAAGATTGAGATTCCTAATTATAAGTTACATCTTCAAACTTTACGTATCCATTTAATCTGACTAAAACTATAATACCTAACAAAAATACCTAAAAAAAATCAAACTTGGTTCTGTTGTCCAAAGGAACCCTTATGTGTTTGTCCTATTTTAATTGATTATTAACTTAAAAAACAATATAATCCTATAAAAGTTTTCCCTGGGAAAAAGTAAACTGAACCAGGCATGATAGATAACTTTAAAACTTAAAAAAAATATAAATATTGATTAATCTTTCTGAACAAAAGTTTTTTTGTTTTGTGTCAGGATTATTCTAAAATTATATAGGAAACATATAGAACAGAGCAGCCAAACTAAGATACCCAGGATCTTGAATTTTGAATTTGAATTTTTTGTGACTATTTATGGCTATAGCTTTCTGATGTCGAACATTTTTGAAGTCGTCCCATTTGAATTTGGTTCTAAAAGGGTTAAGCTTACTATTCTATAATCTATTTTCCAAAAAATATGTCTGTATAAAAAATAAATTATCATAATGTATAGACAAAGCGCGTCTTCTTTTAATAAAGAGAATTTCGAATTAAGATATTTCCATAAATTGTTTGCCATAAACGGCTACTTTAAATGTTTCAGCAAAAAATTTTTTTTTTTTTTATATTTAAATTTAATTAAGTTTCGACGCTACAAAAATATTTGTTGGAAAAATTATGTATACGAAAATAAAAAGTTTTTAACAAAGCAAGTCTCTTTTTAAAAAAGAGAATTTCGAATAAAGATGTTTAAATATTTTTTTGGCCATGATGGAAAATTACAAATTTTTTTAAAAGCATAAAAGATAACTTTAATAAAAAAAATAGAATTTAGTTATTTAATTTTTTAAACGTAATATTTTATGCAAAAATAAATTTTCTAAAAGCATTACGTATATAAAAAATAAATTTCCATAACGTAGAATCAAAGCGAGAGTATTTCGAAAAGATTGTAATTTTTTTAAATTTATACTTAATCACTGATAAAAATTTGGAATTTGCTTTGTAAATTTGGATTTAAAAAATCTAATTTCCAAAGCAAATTATGTTTATAAAAATAAATTGTTAAGCGAGTGTTCTTTTGATAAAGAGAATTGCGAATAAAGATATTGGAATAATTTGTTTCCCATGATATACCACTTTGAATATTTATAAAAAATTAACATTTTCTTTATTCTATTTTTAATTTATGCAATGAAGTTTAGATTCAGAAAATATATTTTCCGAACAAATTGTGAACATAAAAAAAATGGTTATATGAAAGCGAGTTTTAAAAAAGAAAATTTTCGCATAAAGATATTACAATAGCTTGTTTGCCATAAAGGAAATTTTTAAAAAAATTATGAATTTTTGGTTTATTTTTTTAACTAATTAGGTTGTGCAAAGAAATGAGATAAAGCATAAAGTTAAAAAACAATTGAAAAACATTTTTATATATCAAGTTTAACCTTTTTTTTTTGTTAATTTTCAAGACTTTTATAAATGTTGTCTATTATTTCGTAATTTTTAAAAATTTTGCGAGTCTCTTTTTACAAAAAAGAGAAATTCGAATATAAATATTTGATTAACTTGTTTGCCCTAAAGGAATTTTTTAAGAAAATTATAAATTTTTACTTCATGTTCGTAAAGTAATTTTTTTTAAATTTATAAATAAAATGTGTTGTAGGTGGTGAATAGAAACGAGATAAATCGTAAAGTTGTACCATAAAAAGGGTTTTGAGATATTAAAAAAAAATAAAAGTTTAAAAAGTTATCATGAAACTAACCTAGAAATAAAATAAATCATAAAGTTGTTCCATAATAACGATTTGAAATATAAAAAAAATAAAAAAAAAAATTTAAAAAGTTATGAAAACGGCTAAGGTTGCCGAATTTTTTTATTTTAAATTGTAGATCTTTTAATCCTTTAATATATATATTTTTTTTTAAATTCAAGACTTTGATAAATGTCAGTATTTTTGTAATTGTTAGAAAAATTAAAAAAAAAAAATTTTTTTAAATTACTTAAAGAACATTTTAAAATTCTAGTTCATTATGGATATTGTCGATCGATTCGTTTATTGTAGCGTCACTGTTGCCGATAGCACATGAAAGATGACGCACCCCCAAATCCAATGTGCGGGTTACTACTGTCATTTCGGCAGTAGGGGGATTAGCCAATATATGGTTACCCCTTGGAGAATATTTTCCGTTCGTTGTCATATTTCATGTAGTTAACATTTTTGTTTCGCTATGTTGGTGTTTTCCAAGATATGGGTATTAACCCCATAAGCTCAAGCTCGACAGGCACACCTGCCTGTTGGATGGTCGAACACATACTTATATGAGACCGCCCACTATGGGAAAACAGACGTCTTTTGTAGCCGCCCCATCATGGGGAACAAACGCTACGATTCGCCTTCTCACAATTAGCTAGCCCCCAGAACGGTTGTTCAGGGGATCACCCAGAGAATACTTGATTCGAGACTTGGAAGTTTGTGAGCTGCTTAAACCGTTCAGCAAAAGAATCATTTCTGGTCACTCCCAAGTGAATGGCGATCAGAAATTTTTCGCATTTGCATGCACTTCTGCGAACGGTTCCATCCTTCCTTTGCCGCCCTATGCCTCAACCGGGGTTGAAGGACTTGAAAAATGGATATTGCAGTTTTATCGATTAAGAAAGAAATGTAGGTTGGCCACTTATAATATGGTCGATTGTAATATGATCTTAAGAAATTAAAGAAGAAATTTTAAATTCTTATTCATTGTGAATATTGCAGTGCAGAAATAAAGCGTGATCGTTAATCAAAATCGAAAAAAAATGATATTAAGGTTATCCATAAAACTCCAAGAAATAAATTAAAAAACTATCCCGCTTTACGTATTTCGGCTTATTAGTCTATTTCCAACAAAAGAAATGGACTCGCTTTAGAGGCCTAAGTCTTTGGCAAAACAAAGTTTTTTAGAGCAAATCCTCTTAACAACATTTGGTATCTAAGGCAAATATTATCTCAAGCCAAGTTAACGATCTAGTAACAAGTGACTTATCAGTCACGCCCAAAGAAAGCATTTCACTTTCACTCATTTCGTAGCTGGTAGTTAAATGACAAGGCATTTACATTAAAAAAAACTTTACAACCAACGGCTAAAAGAAATCCCTGCTAATGGTGGCCAAGACTAGACGTACTTGACTTGACTATTTAAAAATAATAATAGAAAAAAACTACACTCAAAATTGATAACCAAGTAATTTGCAAATGAGCTAAAACAGCAACAACAACAACAACATCCTCTGAGTAGTACAATGAACCAGTCAAGCGGGCAGAGTCAGTCGGACATGCCCATGTTCAATAACAAAAAAAAATGCATTCGTAAGATACTCGTGGCCAAAACAAACTCTCAGATACAACGATCAATAACAAACTCTCTTAAAGAGACAGGCAGGCAGGCAGACCGACCGTCCGACCAACAAGTGGCTGGACAACTGGCTGAAGATCTTAAAGTCTGTATGTCTGACAGGTTAAAGATCGTCAGGCGCGACAACGGGTCAGGTAGGACAGGACAGGACCAAGTAGTAGGTCCACCACAGACACTGTTGACGACGTTGTTCATAATTATAATGATCATGATCATGATGATGACGACGCTGACGATGACGATGACAATGAGCATGTCCAAGTTGTTTGATGCTGAAGATAATTTAGAGGGGCTGCTGCAGTGTATCTCACGGTTTAGCAGCGCGCCCAGCCAAAGTGTTTGCGTTTTCATTTTCGCAATCAACTTAAAATACCCAGACTTTGGATGATAATGCCCATCGTCTCTCTCAATCTCTCTGCAAATGAGCCAGTAATTTGATTGTGCGCAACATTGCAAATTAATGAGATAATATATGAGCAGGCATTGCTTGTAAATGGTTTTTGACGAAGATACCACTAACAGAAAATTAATATATCATTACATAAACTATAATAATGGAATTTAAGGTACTTTGGTAGCCACAAAATAAAGAATAATGCGACTTTGAGATACACTATAATATCGCTAGCCTAAGAAAATCTCTATTAATTCAAGACACCGCCGTTTGGATTTGTCTATAAAAAGTAGGTCTCTTTTTCTCTGCGAACAATTTTTAATAGAGATCCCCATGATTCGCCCAAGGACGACAGACAAAGTAATCAGTCAGGGAAATAATTATATCGTCACCATTTAAAAAAATGATATTCATCAAAAAATATCCTATTTATGGTTGGATTATAATAACAATGAATCAAAAGATTTTACTCACATTTTTCATATATCCAAACTATAAAGAGGTTCCCTTGAAATTTTGGAAATGAAAGCGCTTTAAACTATTTTGAGATGGGGTTATGGAAACGAAACGTGATGAGATTTTTAGAGATCGCACTACGAATCATCTCGAAAACATATAGATAACTTGGTAACCTTCAAACTTGAAAGACCTTTACTCGGATACGAGTTGCTTGCAATGATGATGATGTTATGATCAGACTTTTCGGGCACCCCGATAACTGCGGTATCTTTCAGGCAGAGGTCATTGCAATCCAAGATGCTCCGACAAAAATATTCTTATTTTTCTTACGAGTACGAAGTAAGAAGATTTGTATCTACTCGGACTCTCAGGTGGCTGTTAAATCTCTCGCTTCGTTGACATCGTGCATGAATTCAGTAAACAACTATGAGGAGGAGAGTCTATGGAGGAGATCAAGTCAATCCACCTCATATGGGTCCAAGGACATAGGGATATCAAGGGCAACTTTATTGCGGATTAAATGACTAGACAAGAAACTACCAGCTTTCTCTTTCAGGACAAGGAGGGCCACGATATACCCATACGATATAAACTGAGTGTACAAAACCTTTTCTCGACCATTATCCGCACTATAACCAGACACTGGTTAGTGGGACTTCCGTAAAAGCTGTTGCGATGAGAAGGAGTCAGAGATAGTGGAACACCTTTTCTGCTTCTGCCCTGGAATGTACAGGATAAGGTTCCTATTCCTTAAGTCTGATTTTCTAAATGACCTAGCACAGCTCTCAGAAATGACTCCAAAACGACTCTTAATGTTCATTCCGGCCGCCAGATTGCTGATCATATTAGAGACCTCTTGAGTGGGAAAGAGTAGTGAATAGAAGCAGTACGGGAATAAGTGAGTTGGGACGAGAGGTCCCAACTGCGGCTCTTACCTAACCTTATGATCAAACTTAAAAAAATACCAATTATTATTTTTCGAAATGTCCGATGTTTTTCAAAGATTCCCGGTTTGTTTTCGCTTGATGTCTTTAGTGAAACATATGTTACGATATCACATCGGGCCACGATTTAAAAGCGAAAATATGCTTTTGAAAAAGGTCGTGGTGAGTTTTGGTTGGGTGTAGCCAGTTTTCTGCTACAGGTTTTCAAAATGAAGGTAAAAAAAGTAGTACTTCGAAATATTCTTTAGCCACACTATGATGAAAAGATGGGGCAGGCGGCCCAAAAAAAAAGTTTGCAGTATATGAACCCAATAGAGTATCGACTTCAATAACAAGCTGTGGTTCCAACGATTCCCTTCTGGTAATATGGACGTCGTAGATAGGCTACGGTCTGGTAAGTGAATCATCGAAAATGTTAATAAAATCATGGAACCCGCAACGGAACACTTATTAAATTGTCCAGTATATAAAGATTAGCCATAAAGTCGTCTAGAACCATTTGCACAAAGCTAGTCCCAAAAAGAAGCTAGAAGTATGGGGTGCCACACGAATTCACGCGAAAGAACCTTTTGGACCTAATTAATGCTTACAATTTTTTGCTCAAACGAAACCATATCGATCAAGTTTTAAAGCTGATGATGACTAGCGATGAGAAATGGATCACATACGATGAGATCGTGTTCCAATAGCGCTAAGTAGACTCAAACAAACGCCAAGCCCATATTAATCGCCAAGAAGATTTATCAGTGTGTGTTGGCGGAATTCGAAGGGAATCATCTACTATGAACGGCACCCATCAGGCTAATACTTAATTCGGATATCTACTATCGTCAACTATCCAGAGTTTAGCAAGCGATAGTCCAGAAGCGGCCAGAATTGGCAAGGGCGTTTTGATTTAGACAAAACCAGAACGCACACATTTTTCTCTCAGAAGCTCCGAGAATTTGTATGTGATGTTCTATCGGCCCCAACGTAAAGTCCATATCTGGCACACGCCTATTATATTAAGTATTTGCAAAATTTTCTTGATGATAAAAAAAGAGAAGCTTCTAAAAATTAGCTGTTCGGGACTTTTACCCATATGGAGGAGAACGTCATTTATTGGGGAATTTCCTCCACATGGACAAATATTATCGAACAAAGCGTGGCATATTTAATCTTAATCAGATTTGACTACGGAAACTTTTTACTCTACTTATGTTTTTGGGCTCTCTGAATCCGAACGTTTGTCAAAAAAAAACCCCAGCACACAGTCAGGTTTCTTAAATATTATCATAAACATGTCGTTTTAAGAGGTTTTTGAGGACTTCCTTGGGTGTAGGGGTTTTTTCTCGAATTCAGCAGCTCAAAATCCGTAAAGAAAATGAGTTGGTCAGGTGTTTTTTTCCTATGGGGACGCGGCTTCTTCAATTGGGGATAAAAAATAAAGCGTAAGAAGTGCTTTGCAAAAAATTGCAAGTAATCAAATATCATATTTTTTAAATGACCTTTCGAAATAGGGATAAATTTTTATCGAACAAATTAAGCGTAAATCTTATTTTTTGACTTTAAAAATAAAATTCATGAAATAATATTCAAAAGCCAATTTGTATTTATAAATTAAAAAAAAAAACTCTTATTTTTCTATCTTAAAATAAAAATTGTAATATAAATATTATTTCATAATTTTTATTTATTAATATTTGTTAATTTTTAAAATAAAATTCTTGTAAATATAATGTTTTCTGGAGAATAAGTGTCTTAATAATAAGATCTTATTAATTCCTTAGCATGTTATTTTTTTTTTGGCAACTACAACCTCGACAAAGTGGTTCTTATAGTATCATAGATTGACAAACTGAAGCTATCTACAGAAATGCACATTTTTTAAAAAAATTCATTGTTTTTAACTTCTGGTCTTAAAGATCTAACTATTCATGCCGACAGACGGATCTGACTCAATCGCTACCCAATTTTATAATAAGCAATTTAGCATAATACACTTACAATCAGTCACGCCTTTTTCAAACTTCTACCTACACTACACAGACCTAGTATACCCTGGACTCAATGGATACAGGATATAAAACCAGCAGGTACATATGCCAAACATTCCTGCACTTCCTGACAGGAACTGCCATGACGCATGCATTATATAATCTTACAAAAGTCCTAAGTAAACATGATCTTTTTTTTTTATTGACTTACGCAACGATTTCCTTTATATAGCCTAGAGTTGACACTTACCTGCAAAAAAATAGAGAAAAATATATTAAATTAGTCATTTGGCAAAGGCAAAAACAAAACAAAAAATGAAGAAAATTTTCACAAGGCGATATGATTACAATGGGGTATGGACAAATGCGTGGAAATGATTAAGCAATTTCCGTTGACAATTTTCCAATAAATGCGCAACCACAGACAAGTTTTTCTTTTGTTTTAAGAGTTGCAACAGTCGTCGATGTATGGTTAGCAAAAATAGACAAAGATAAAAAACAATTAAGAAATGCGGGTTTTTGGTGGTTTAGGAAACGATGGGGGCTAAGAGGGGTTTTTGTTAAATGATAATGATGTAAAAAATTTTAGTATTCGAAAATGGGCAGCTAATAAGCATAAGCTTTGGGATAGTTGCTAAAATTTTGAAACCTAATACGAGTTGTTTTTTAACCAAACTCGAAAATTCCTTTTCTTGAGTGTCCTATGAATCTTAAAACAAGGCAATCGATTCAAAGGCAGACCTAAAAGGACCTGGTGCAGAACGCTCAAACAGGAGACCGGGAAATCAATCATCGAGTTACGAGCAATGGCGTGAAATAGAGAGCATTGGAAATCCTTTGTTAATAACATTTGTGAATGACTATGCTTAAAATTTGTTTAAATTATGAATATGTCCCTTATAATAATAATAATGAATCTTAAAAATTGATTCATTTAAAATTTTGGCCTCAATTTCTGCTACAAAGGGGATCAACTTGCTATCGAAACGGATAAAGTAATTCTAAAAATCGTATAAGTCCAGAAAATTTATATTCTAATTTCCAATATAATAGTTAATAAAAAAAGATTTTTTTGTTCTTAGTTGTTATTGTCCTAAGTAGTAAATTTGTCAAGCGTTAACCTCCTATACCTATGTTGCATTTATGCTTAAAACTGTTTTATAAAAAGGCACCAAAATCAGTGTGTATTTATTTTTTGGATTTATTTTTGATATTATTTAGTACCTTATATTTTACCGTCTTAATGAGTAAATGTGTCGAATCATAAGCTCTCTATCTATATTTGGCGAATTTATGATCAACATTGTGTTTTATAAAGCAACAATACTCTACCAGTGTGTACACATTTTTATAATATTTATGCTATTATTCGATAGCTTGGTTTTAAGCGACCTAAAGAATAAGTGAGACAAATCTTCAGCTCGTATCAAAACTATGTTGTTAAACGCACAAACTGTCAGTGTGTACACATTTTTATGATGTTTTTGTTATTATTTGGTAGCTTAGTTTTTAGCGTCCTGCAGAGTAAATGTGACAAATCTTTGGCTCCTATTTACATTTTTCGAATTTATGCTCATCACTCTATTTTATAAAGCAACAGTGTGTACACATTTTTATTATGTTTTTAGTATTATTTGGTAGCTTAGTTTTTAGCTCCTATTTACATTTGCCGATTTATGTTGAACCCTCTGTTGCAAAATGCGCCAATATCTACCAGTGTGTACACATTTTTGTTATGTTTTTGGTATTATTATGGTAGCTTAGTTTTAAGCGTTCTAAAAAGTAAGTGACAAATCTTTAGCTCCTATTTACATTTGCCGAATTTATGGTCAACTCTCTGTTGCAAAAAGCGCCAATGTCTACCAGTGTGTACACATTTTTATTATGTTTCTGGTCTTATTTCGTAGCTTTGTTTTAAACGTCCTAAAGAGTAAATGTGTCGAATCATGAAGCTCTTATCTACATTTGTCGAATTTACGCACAAAACTGTGCTGTAAAAAGCGTAAATTTCGACCAGTGTGTACCTATTTTTTATTAATGTTTTTTGTATTATTTAGTAGCTTAGTCTTAAAGAGTAAATGTGCCAAATGCTCTTAGGCTTAAATCTATATTTTTTATTTTTTTGTGTTTTAGAAAGCAACAAAAAACTTTTTTCAAGCCAAAGACAAAATTCTGAAAGTTTTAAAATAATAGTTTAGAACTTTAAAAAAATGTTGGTATCCCGAACATGGTTTATTCATTTCCGTAGTAAAATGGCATTTTAAAACTGTAAATTAAGTCCAAAAATTTGTTCATGGAATATATTTCGGGATATTTAAAATAAAAACACTTTTCGAAATTAAAAAAGTGTCTCTACTTAAAAGCAAATATCTCAAGTTGTAACAAAATAATTTTGACAGTTTTTATACCCTGTACCGGATATTAAGTTTGTGCAAGCCGAAAATGTATGTAAGATATAGACGGAGTTGTCGGACACACCCCAAAGTTACTTAAAATATGATCAAGGGGACTAGCGAAGTCGATATGCTGTCTGTCCGTTTGAACGCCTAGATCTCAGAGATGGTTAAAAGTTAGAGTAGCTAAACTTTCACTTTAGATCCCATATTATTCCATAGAAGACAAGTTTATTTCATTTTTTTTTTTATATCGGGGTTAAATTATATAGCTCCCATAGGGGTGTTTCAGACGACCTCGAAAAAAAATATAAGTTTTAGATGAATAATTCGATTGTTTATGAAGATATCGTTACCAAATTTGGAATTCAAAAGTTCCCATGAACTATACCAAATTTGATTAAGATCGGTTGACTATATCATACGAGACAAAATTCGCTATATTTCGATCTTTAATAAAGATATCGTAATTTGGCGTTTAGAATACCCAAGCATTGTATCAATTTTAAACAAAATCGGTTGACTATATCATATACCTCCCATAGGACAAATGTTGAGAATCCCCTCAAAAAAAATCGATTTTTGAACAAAATTTGTTGTGTTTCGTTTGTTTGTTAAGATATTCGAATTAAATTTGGCAATTGTAAGTTTTTTATAGGTCTTAAGAATTGTATCAAATTTTATTAAAATCGGTTTACTATATAATATAGCTCCCATAGGACGAATGTTGAGGTCACATTTTGCTATAAACTAGCTTAATATTTCGAATTTTTATGCCTGTTTTTAACCCCCGACGCAAAAAGAGGGGTGTTATAAGTTTGACGTGTCTGTCTGTTTGTTTGTTTGTCTGTCTGTCTGTCTGTCTATGGCATCGTAGCTCCCGAACGCATGCAGTGATTTTAATTTAGGTTTTTTTTGTATTAAAGGTGACTTATGTCCGAGTGTTGTTAGACATGTTTGATGAAAATCAGTTGAGCCGTTTAAAAGTTGTGGGGAGTGAAAGTGGGGAGAAAAACATCAACTTTGTCCGATTGGCTTAAAATTTGGTCCTATTGTAACTGACGACGTCACTGATTCGAATCTGAGGTTATATTTGCTCTATCTCTTCTCTCTTTAGAGAGGCCATTTGAAGTTAAAAACATCAACTTTGTCCGATTGGCTTAAAATTTGTCTGTCTGTCTGTCTGTCTGTGGCATCATAACTCCCGAACTCATGCAGTGATTTCAATTTAGGTTTTTTTTGTATTAAAGGTGACTTATGTGCGAGTGTTCCTAGACATGTTTGATGAAAATCGGTTGAGCCGTTTAAAAGTTGTGGGGAGTGAAAGTGGGGAGAATGCGTAAAAAAAACAAACGAGCTTGACCTTAAATGTAATCTATACCTTAACAAGAATCTAAATTATAGTAAGTATATTATACAATAATATACTAAAGTCTAACTTAACCTAACGTACCTATGAAAAGTATGAAATAAAAAATTTCATTAAAAATTTAAAAAACCCCCGAACTTAAGTAATTTTCATTTAAAAAGTAAAAAATAATAAAAGAAACTTAATGTTAAGGTACTTAAGAATATATTAATAATTCTAAAAACTCCTAAACTAACAATTTAAATACAAATAGTCTAATTAAGCAACAAAGATTAACTTAAAAACAAAATTAAGAAAATACTTCAAAAACTTTCATAGAATTACTTCAAAAAATTTGCATGTAAGATACGACCGTCAACGACGTCTGCCCTCGCGTGTCCCCCAACGCGACGTATTTTTTTAGAATTATTAATAGATTCTTAAGTACTTTAACATTAAGTTTCTTTTATTATTTTTTACTTTTTAAATGAAAATTACTTAAGTTCGGGGTTTTTTAAATTTTTAATTTCATTTTTTTGTTTACGTTGTCAATGTGGCACTTCTGCATTGTTTCTAAGGTTGCTCAACTTATTAGTAGGGCACTTTTGAATTTCTGCACGACAAGGCCAATTTTTAATATACTTAAAATAATATGTCAAGCGTTTCAAAATAATCTTTCCTCAATATCTTAGAAATTGTATCTTAAAACAAAAGCCCGCCAAAGAGTAAAATTCCATTGACGGGATTTTTAAAAACATTTTTAAATATGCTTCCCAGTACCGCCTACGTCACTGCTAGCTGGCCTTTTGAGCTGCCCCCTGGCTGACCTACCACCTGCGCATTGGTTTCAATTGATGGATGAGACAATGTCAGGCGGTTAGACCTGTTACAGCATCTCACTTTGGTGTGAAATTGTTTTCTTTATAAGATATATTCCATTGACAGGCCCCAAAAGTTCAATGTACGTCTTGGAATACAAAAAAGGGTCTTTCATTTGTACATTTTTTCTGAACAGTTAAACAATTATGTTTGATATTTACTACCAGCTAGCTAGCCATCCCATCCATCCATCCACCCGTCCAGTCGTCATTCAGTCATCCATCCATCTAGTCAGCAAGCATTCGCTTGGTTGGTTGATACGCAGTGAAATATGAGCTGTATGCATTGAGATGATGATGATGAGATGATGCAATGGAAACTGCAATGCCAGGAGCATTCAAAAACAATGGACCCCACTTGCAACAGACATATAACACGTACAATCCAGCCATAAATGGCTACTTGCCGCCACTTCAGACATCGTCGCGTCAGATACTTGGCACTTTCGTTTTTTTTCTGCTTTTCGCTTGGCTTTCGCAACGCCTCCAAACTGCCGCCTCCTCCTCCTCCTCCAACTCCACCAAGTGGACCTCGATTTTCAATCACGTAACGTTCGAGTTGGCCATTAAAGAAATTCTTTGGTTGCACCCACTGCAACACTTGGAGGCGACGGACGACGGCGGTGTCGGTCGGCTCTCTTGTCATAAATGCTTAAACTTCATGCCGTGCATAAATTTAATCAGCGTCTTGGTATCTGGTTATGGCCACTTTATGAGCTACACCCGAAAATAGCCCAAAGTCTAGCTAAAGTAGGTTCACTTGCTTGCTTTGGACCCCGGTCTGGCACAGATGAAATCTAAGACGCTACGCATCGACAGACGGCAAAATGTTGTACGTGATGTTGAGCAGGCAGAGACTAAAAGGGGTTACTTGGAATTTGTTGTTAATTTGGTAACATCATGGGTAGATGGTAAAAAAAATTCTTGGATATATAGTGGTGATGGAATAGAAACGGATAAAGAACTTAAAAACTTGCTGATTGGCCCTCATGCCGAAACTGTTGTGGATCTCCAAATCACTGCACTGTGTTGAAGGATTTTCTCATTTCATTATTGTACGGGATTCGAATCATTTTCGAGAAATCCTGGAGTTTAGGTAAGGTTAGGGCGGCAGTTAGGACTGACGTCTCAACTTACTTAGGCCGAGAGTAGGCCCGTTGTGATACTGCTACAGTGAGCCATTCACCACTCTTTCCCACTTAAGAGGTCCTCTATATCAGGTGAGATAGCCATCCGGCAGCCTGAATAAACCTTAAGATGGTTTTGGGTGTGACTTTATTAAAGGCACCTTCAATGTCTAGAAAGGTCACAAGTGAAAATTCTTTATGGTGAAGTGATTTCACTACTCCTGAGATCACCGAATGAAGAACCGTCGCAGTAGAGCTGCCTTTTTTGTATGCATGCTGTGAGTCGGACATTTGGGATTGAGGAATAGTGCTCCTTAGTTGGAAGCAAAGTAGTCTTTCCATCGTTTTAAGAAGAAACGATGAAAGACTTATGGACCGAAAATCATTTGAAATTGAGTGAGTAGCCTTTCCTGCCTTAGGAATATAAACTACTTTAGATATAAGCCACGCTTTATGGATGATCCCCCCTGTTGTAATTGCGCTGGGATAATATTGTCTGGACACGGCGATTTATATGGTTTCAAACCAGGTATGGCCCATTAAACCTTGTCATGGGTAACCAGGTTTGTCGTGTCAGGCTGGCTTGGCGATAGAGCAGCCCGGAAAAAGGGTATTAGTAAGTCATTTTCGCGATTGCTCTAGAGGTGGTCCAATTTCCATTGGATCCTTGTAGGTATCCAATTGGGAGTTTGCTACCTTTTTTTTTTGCTCTGTATGCTTTAAATTCATTTTAAGACATCCTGAACACATACCCTGCACCAACACTGTTCACAGGGATCCCTTTTTAAGGGATGTTCTAGGCAACGGTGGTATTATTTTTTGAGTAGCTTAAAACTTTCCAATCAATTTTAATAAACTTTTTCAACCACAAATAATAATTCGGTAATAAAAGAATCAAGGTATACTTCATTAAGACTATGCTTTGACCAAGAAAAAATGCCTAATTTTGTAAGGATCATCCAAAAAGTCTAAAACGTCCTCCCACAACCGTAGCAGGCGGCAAAATATGTTTAAAATTTAATTTCGAAAGGTACAAATCTATTTACAATTCGAAAACAGCTTTTTTAGTAATATGAAAAATATGTATGTACCTAGCTGATTTTTGCGAAATCATGCTTATAATTCACAAACGATTTACACAACATATAATATATCAACTATTTTAAATGGTTTTAATATGTTTTTCTATTCATTTATATAATTGGTTTTTATTCCCGTTGATACTTTTCGAAATTTTTAATATTTAACTTCCAAGACTTATAGTATAAAAATATAAGTGTGCTCCAATATTGGTAAATTCATTTTTATAAAAAGAAAATATTGGCAGTCAAATTTTGATTATTCTTATGTAAAAAAAATTAATTGGCAATTTTAATGACAACGAGGGATGCCAATTCGTTTATATTTTGGGCATTAAATCACTTCTTAGTAAAGGGTGTTTATTTTAGAGTTGCACATGTTTAAATCATAAAGCAAGCTTTGCTCTAGTTTAATTCTATCCATAATGAAATGTCAAAACAAATTCAATGAAAGCCAATAAAGCAGGGTTGCCAACTCAAAGTTGTGAACCTCTAAAAAAACTCTATATGACGACAGTAAATTTCTTTACTTATAGTCCCTTGCGTTATTATCTTTCTTGTTATATTTTAATTAGTTTTATAAAGTTTTAAAAACTTTAAATGAAAACGACACGGCATGGAGGAGTCCACTCTTTAAGCATAAAAAAATATATATTTATTCCCTCTAAATGCCTACTTATATCACATAAGTAAGGAAAGCTTTTATTTTGAACATAGATCTAATAATTTGCACTGAGAGTGTTTATGTAAAACTGTTGGCAATTTAGATTTTAAGTAGACATTTTTACAGAAGATTTTAGGATGACGATTTGAACTTAGGGTGCCAATTAAATGATTTATATAAAATAGCACTGAAAAAACATGAGAATTGGATCGATTTTGTTGAATTCATAAAAGAGTAAACGAATTTCGCTTGCTCATTATTCAACATATAAATTATTTTGTATTATGGCTCTTTTCTGGATTTAATCAATTTAAAAATAAGTTTCAATTAAAAAAATTTGGAACAGTTGAGGCGGTGCCAGACAGTGGAATACCCTGTATCTTTTCTCTCGAAAAAATGTTTTCTGCATATTCCATCTAAAAACTTTTCAATTGAAATTATTTTTTTTGTTTTTTTTTAAATTTGATATTTATGCCTAAGTTCCGTAAATGTTAACTGTTTGTGATGAAACTCGAAAGTTATGTCAAAGTTTGAGGTAAGTTTCAAGTTGATATGTTGAGGGGTGTGGGAGCAAACGCGGTAAATCGATTGCGGCGGGTGGGGGGTCCAGACCGATAAAATTTGGATGTGGATTTGTTCATTAGAGGCACATGAATCAGCCTACCAAAAATTGTTATTTGAGGTCACTTGTAACCATAATTAGGTAGAGTCAAATATTGTATATTTTTGACTTTAGCTTTTGTTGTATTTGTCCGATTTTGTTCATTTTTGACACGCAAATCCGTGAATAAGGCATCACTATGTTAAATTTCAGATGAAAATATTAAACGGTGGGCCCAAAAACCGCGAAAATCTGCTGGGAGGAAACGGGTAAAGATATTGACATGATTCAACAAATTTCATCTTCTTAGGAAATATGCGCACCAGCTGGTAAAATTTTGTGTTTTAGCTCTTCTATTGTAGTTTCCGAGATTTAGGCGTTCATTCGAACGGACGGACATGGCTCAATCGATACTTGAGGTTATGATAAGCATTTTGGTATAAAGGACTTGGAGTCTGCCGCGGCTCCTCTTCCTTCTGTAGGTATTATTTTGATACCAAAAACTGCTTGTCATTTATGACAATTATTTATTATTTTATTCTTCTTAAAAAAAATTTTTGCCCTATTATTTCTACTTTCTTTTATTTTCTCTTCTTTTTAACTATTTCGTATGATGTCTCTTTTCTGGATTTATTCAAATTAAAAATAAATTTTAAATTAAAAAATGAAAATCTCTACATTTTCTGTATGTAATATTTTGCCACCAAAAACGGATGCTGCCGTCATTAAGATGTGAATAAATTCTTCTTTAGACATATTTTTATCCTATTACTTTTTCTACTTTATCTTATTTTTAATTATTTTGTATTATGAATGTTTTGTGGATTATTTCAAATTAAAAATATGTTTTAAATAAAAAAAAGAAAACCTCTATATTTTTTCCATGTAATATTTTGCAATTAAAAACGAAATTAAGACGCAAATAAATTCATCTTAAAAACCATTTTTGTCCTATTTAATCAGTTTTCCTTTATTTTTTAACCCCCGACGCAAAAAGAGGGTGTTATAAGTTTGACGTGTCTGTCTGTTTGTTTTTATTTTTATCATATTGCATTTTTTCTCCTTTTTTTATTAAATTGTATTTTTTCCCCTTTTTTTATTTTTTCTCCAAAAAACCATTTTGAACTATTTTCACCTTTCGTTTATTTTTTCTCCTTGTTTTACTATTTTCCATTTTTTCTCCTTACTTTTATTTTTTAATTTTTCTATTTTATAATTTATTTTTTCTCCATTCTTTTATTTTTTTATTTTATACTATTTTATTTCCTTTTGTTTGGTTTGCTTTGGCCTTTTTTTTTTGTGGTAAGTTGACAGCACTGTTGTATATTGCGTTTCGCTACCCATATTTTTCTAGCCAGACGATAGAGCAACACTGTTTCGTTTGTTTTTCCACGGAAGCTTTTCGAGCTGCTGCTTATCTCCCTTAAGGGGCGAATTGAATTCAATTTTTATCAAATTGCATCTAGAAAATCGAAAACTATATATTCGTTGACTACGTCTACAAAAGGATTTTTCGACGCGATCGATATTTATGGAAATAGAGCGTCTTGAACGCGCCAAAGTCGTACCGAGTGATTTTGTAAAAACTTTAAACGGGTTTTTCTCGGAATTTTCAAAATTCCAAGCACAGGTCTTGATCTATCATTCCGAATCACT
Organism: Chymomyza amoena; assembly: GCA_037043745.1. Taxonomy (NCBI): domain Eukaryota; kingdom Metazoa; phylum Arthropoda; class Insecta; order Diptera; family Drosophilidae; genus Chymomyza; species Chymomyza amoena. Next base: position 426,470 of record JBAMAX010000602.1, read on the forward strand.
TAATTTAAGGCATGTTTGAAAGGATATCATTTTTCGTATGGTTAATTAGAGGTTGAGAACTATCGAGAGCAGTAACGGCACTATCGATGGTTGAGCACACTATCGAGCTACCATCGACTACCGCAACTAATAGAAATCTAGGTATTTATTGAGGAGGCTGCAATCACCGAGGAAAAATATATAACTAGAAAAATATGTTTTTTAAACATATCGATTATTGTTGTCTGCACCTTATTCCTATTAATGTTTATTATAATAGCCTTCTCACGAAGCTCTTTCAGAAATAGGAAAAAGGATTAAAATGCTATAATTAGTAGCTTAGTGTTGCAAAAATAGAAGAATTACGTGTATCGAGGGTTGCGATTACCGAGTTCATACTGTAGTTATGAAGTATTTTGACTATGTTTCGAATTTAAGCTAAACGTCGGGACTCCATCACACTTAGGCATGCGATTGCAGCAGCACGGACTCGGAGAAAGATTTGGCGACCGAGACGCAAACACAAAAGTATGGAAATACTATAAAGCAAAAAATTAGCAAAGTGCATTAACTGCGGAAAGGACTGCAAAACCAGCGGAAATACTTCAAATTGGCACGATCATCCGAAAAGATTCCACCCTGATTTGGAAAATCATGTCCCAGCACTCCATCTGTAGGTATTTCGGCGAATAGATAGCGACAGATGTAGATTGTCGATGCATTCTGTAGCTTCGCCCAATTTTTCGAAGAGGCGAAGTAGGCTCAAGTAAGAAAATGTGAACATTCTTTAATTCTTGAACCAAAACTTTTAGATCAAAAAACATTTATATCGTATATGAGTTTTCTTGTTTAAAAATTAAGCAAACTTAAAATTTAAAACTAAATATGTATATTATTGTGGACGGGACTATCGTCGACTATCGATGGTTGTGAAATTACTATCGTCGACTATCGATAGCGCCGATTAACGATAGTTCTCCACCTCTATGGTTAATATACAAAATATACATGAAAAATTGTTAAATTTATATTTTTAAGCAAACTCAAATGACAAGAAAAATTGAAAACAACAAGATTTATTTTTTCAAACGACCACACTTCATGTAATTTTTCGTCAAAATTCATTCTGATGTAGTATATATAATCCATAGAGAATTACGTCAGTTTCAACAAAAAATATCTTTCATTTCATTTCACTACAAGAGGCTGCAGAACTGAAATTCGAGGACGATGTTCTACGCCAGTTTGAATTTCTTTGATGAAAATGTCCAATTATTATGCTATAAAAATCTCATTATGCAATCAAAAAGGAATGTATGTAAGTCTTTTTATCATGCCACATTCCCAAACTTCGCCTTCTTTTCGGCTAAAAAAAACTTCCCCTTAGGGTATGTAAACTTCGGCTACTGAAAAGCATACAAAACCGCCTTTAAAGCTTGTTTTTATTTCATAGAACTCACAAATACAATAACAAAAATTACCTTTAGCGAGTCAAGTACTGCGAATACGTTCGAATATTTAGAAAATATTTTGTACGTTTTTTGTATTTTTAATTTTAATTTTTTAATAGCCTTCTCTTATGCATTTATTTTTTTTACGAAATTTACAAAGTTGTTTTTTTTACGTTTTCTTACAATGTTTGTTAATTTAAAAAATGCTCACGTGTTGTGGACCCAGTTGCCTACAAAAAAGCGTTTTCTTTATGCCCAGAGAGAGATATGTACATATTTATACGTACTACCAAGTAATGTCGTCGTTATTGGACACGTCTCGAGTTTGGCTTTTGAGGCTTAGAAATTTTTATGCCTATTTATGTTAATTTTTGCGTATTGCGGCTGAGTTTAAAGTCGGCGCTGTTTATATAAAATGTATAACCAATGACAATATTGCACATTGGACACATGTCCAAGTCTTATAGACATACTCAGAGTCTTGACAGCTACACAACTTCTTGCTAGGATTTGGCATAAGGTGTGGCCTTATGTTGTTGCAAATTAATTGCCAACTTATATGCAAATTTTCATAATAACCATTTGGCTGCAGTTGCATTAAAATACCTAAAACAAAGTCATTTAACACGCTCCCTAGATATAGACCCAGTCAGGGGCTTGGATTGACTTTATGCAAATGTTTTGAGGCGCGAAACAGATTTCCATTGTGGCACAACCCACGCATAAGACACATAAAAGATATTTTCGAGACAGACTCTTAACTCGGAAAACGTGTTTCGATGTGAACTTGAATGAAATGCCAAACTCGAATTGGGTTACAGACAAATGTAACCTACAATTACACCAAATATGCGCTATTGTTTTGGTTTGTTTTTGTTTTTTTGTAATAGAGTATTACCTGCGGTCTCCAAAGACGGTTTACTCATGTCAAGACGTTTGGCAATGCCTCAATTATGAACTATACTTCAAAGTAAACAAATCGTTATAATTTCTCATTGTGAGCTTATATGGCATCACCCAACAATCTATGATTTATTGCCCACGTATAATCAATGAAACTTTTCATATCGAATCACTATAATAATAAACTGTAATGTACCCACTCAGGTACGTAATTGGATAACATTCGATAACTCAATTTTTTCAGATTATTCGCAAATTAAAATCAATTAAACTTTTTATGGCTCTTGGATTTCAAGGAGCTTGTTTCAGATTAAAGCTCTATACGGTATTGAATATATTTCACCAGTTTGCAATTTCAATAAACAAATCTAAATATTTTATTCGCAGCAATTATGGTTTCAAAAGAAATCCGAATATTTTATTTCGAATAACTTAATTGAATTCGAGTTAAAATCACAATTGCTTCCAATTTCTGTAAATTAATATTTTTGGAAGGGCAATTAGAGATCAAGATTGGTTCCAAAGCTTACACATTTTTAACAGAAATGAAGTTTTAAAATTTTCACGATTTGCTTTATTATTATAATCCTTTCAATGTAAAATTACTATTGCATTATTCTTTCACTTTATTAATTATACTAGTTTACAGCAAAATTTATCCTTTACATGTTTTAGTCATTACCATAGTAAAATGGTACGCTAAAACATGGAACGATTTCAAGATATTTCGAATTTGACAAAAAGTGTGTGTACTTAAGAGCAAATATCTCTGTTTGTACTAAACCGATTTTGATTATTTTATTATTACCAAATAGATACTAAGCTTAAGAACCCCAAAAAAATTTCGTAACGAAGAAACGAATTATTAATGTAAAAAACAAAATTACATTTTTCACTTTTCACAAAAATACCTGTTATTTTCCCATTTTTCCTCTGATTTTTCCACTCATTTTTTTTATAATCAATCTAAAGTATGAAACCATGAAAAAACCGGATTAAAAAATTTTGTGTAAACTTTTAAATTTACTTTCGAAATTCTACTTTAAAGCTCTGCTAAAATAAAATATGTATAAAAAAAATTTCCTTATAATAAGAACGGTGGATAATTTCGATTGATAGGTATACAGCTATGCACAAGACTTTGTGTTAAGGGGAGCACAAAATTCCGATTTAGAAGAACGCAAAATCTAGAACGAAAAAAAATGTATTCGTTTTTTGTGTTTAGCAACACCAGTTTACACGAAAAATGAAACTTCGTAAGTATAAAAGTATTTTTAAGGAAAATTTGGGACGAAAAACACGAAAAAGCATTACAATTCAATTTTTAAAAGAATTGTTTTCAAGATTTTCGAAAAATATGTTTTTGGGAACCATTTTCAGTTATTCGTGAATGTCCCGTGAACGAAATGTTTTATATAAAATACCATTACATCAAAAGGTATTGATGTGGCATTTACGGAGATATACGATATGCCTTATGTGAAGATTATGCGTGATGTTAAAAGCAACCAAAAACGAAAAAAGGTGACGACCATTTTCGAAAATTACTAATTTTCAGTTTGATTGTTTTTATCAACGAAAATGTTTTAAAAAATTGTCTGAACTAAAAGAGAATTCTTTTACGAACATTTCGAGCCTCATATCATCAAAATCGGGTGAGAACTTTAGATGCTATGGAACCATTTACGAAAAATTAGTAACTGCTGGCTGCTATCTCGTGAAGAGGTAACTAAATGCAAATAAAAAAGTGAAAAGAATATTTTTCTAAGTGCAATTCAGTAAAAATTTGAACTTTTGTACATGATTCCATAGCATTTACCGTTCTTATCCGATTTTGTAGATCTTAAGCTCGAAATATTCGAAAAATTAACTTAAAATATTTAAGCTTAAAAAAAAGGTTAGTAAGAATTTGCAATTTTGGAAAAATTATCGAAAATGTCACATTTTTAGACTTTGATTGTCTGGAAATCGAATTAGAAACTTCCTTAGATTTTATTTTTTTTTTTATGGAGAACTTAATACGAACTGTAACGAATTTAGAAGAAAAGGCGTCTATTAAAGTTTATGAAATATTACATTATATATCTGCATAAAACTGTATAACGTGACTGAAACAATTTTTCGGCAATATTTATAGTTTTTAAATTAAATACCACTTTAACAACATTTTCCAAAGCCAGTAAATAAATTAAGTTTATATTTTAAATAAAAAAAAAATATTTCGTTGCAAACTGGTTTGCAAGCTCAAAAGATTTTCTGCCAAATTTAAAACCAACCAATACCATCAATATGACCGCTTAATAAAATTTTACAACTATCTAAACTTTATTAGCTGCTAAAGCTATAAAAATGCCAAAAAATGTTTTATAACCAAATTGATGCACTAAAATTTGCGGCATTTTTTATCCAAAGCTGTTGACCTCTTATCTTAGCCAAAATAAAACTTATACTAAGTCGGTGTGTTGTTCGAATTTTGTATACCTTTACATAGCATATTCCCAAAAAAAAAAAATAAATAAGCTACGAATTACACTAGTTTACAAATTTAAAGGTCATTGAGTAAGCCTTTCAAAAAAAGTTTTATTAAGGGTGAGAAACACTTAAATTACATTCATTTTTTGTACTTAAAACCCGTTTTCGGAACTTTTTAGAAAAACACGTTCTTAAACACTTTTTTTTTAGTTATTTGTCAATACCTTGAATGGCTTCACAAATAGCTCAGTCAATTTATCGTATCCGATTGATTTGAAATTTTGTCATAATCTTTATAAAATCATTTTCTAGTAATCCAAATTACATCTTTATATTTCAGCTAAAAGGCGATATCAAAAACTGCAAGCGTTGGGAAATTAGTTCCATAATCATAGCTCTCTTTTTTATTACTTTGGAAAAATTCATTTTTGTTGCTCAAAATATGTATACTATGGTCACCTCATATTTCAAATATATACTCAAGTTTGTTTAAAGAAATAGTAAGAAAATTATTTATAAAAATAAAATCTTTTTGAGCAGAGTTTTATCATTTTCCAGCGTGACGTCCCAAGTTCCAACGCATCAATTCGGTTTTCGTCCAAAACATGGCACGCCTGAGCAAATTCACAGAGTGGTGCAACACATCTTAGACTCCTTCGAGAATCATCGCTACTGCATGGCAGCATTTTTGGATGTCAAGCAGGCTTTTGACAGAGTGTGGCACGAAGGGTTACTACAAAAACTTAAATCTGCCCTTCCTGCTCCTCATTTTGAAATCATAAAATCATTTCTTGACAATCGATCTTTCAAAGTTATGGTGAAAGGTGAACTCTCGGAACGACGGACCATTAAAGCTGGAGAGCCGCAAGGTAGCGTTCTATCTCCATTTTTATTCACCATTTTTACTATGGACATGCCGAGCTCGACGGGCAGTTCTGAGCTTATAACGGCAACGTATGCTGACGACACTGCCATTCTTTCGTCTTCGTCCAGCGTTCAAATGGCTGCTGATCACCTTACAGAACCAAGAATTATAGCAACTTGGGCGAAACGCTGGAACATCCAGCTTAATGGTGACAAATCTTCCAGCGTTTTATTCTCGTTAAGGAAAGACCCAAGTCCTGCGCTTACTTTAACTGGAGAGATAATTCCAATGAAAACATCACACCCATATATCGGAATTCACCTCGACAAAAAAATTGTGTTGGAGGGACCACATTAAAATAATAACAGCAAGATGTAGAACCAAACTTGGCAAAATAGAGTGGCTACTTGGTAGAAATAGCAAGCTATCTTTGGATAATAAAAGAATTCTATATAAAAGTTTAATGTATGCCTACTTGGTCTTATGGCATTCAAATCTGGGGAACAGCTGCAAGTCAAATATTAAAACAATCCAAATTTTACAAAACAAAACTTTGCGCAAAATTGCAGATACCCCGTGGTATATCCGAAATCGAAACCTTCACAAGGATCTAGGCATTCCCTATGTGGGTGATGTATTAAATAAACTTAGCGACCGTTACGCTGATCGCATAAGGAACCATCCGAACTCGCTTGCATGTGCCCTGGCCGGTTATAGACCAAGAAGACGCCTAAAACGCCTTCATCCAAACGACCTCAGAAGGCGTGTCATGTCATAGAGTCTACTTGATTTTTTAAATATTGTACATATAGAGTAATCTAAATGATAACACAAAAGGTTTCTTTAAGTGTATAGAGACTTACTTTTCATAAATATTGGATTATAATATAAAAAAAAAAAAAAAAAAAACTAAATTTTTTTCAAAATTAATATCGAACATACATAACTTTTGAAAAAATTTGGGGCCTCAAGATTTAGGTAGATTTGAGAACTAGGCGTTTGACATACAGGTATGATATCCACTTTTGAGAAGAACTGTCTTCCGATGTCGAGATTTCTCTCTGTTTGTGTTATGGTTGAATAACATAAGGTGGTGTCTTTAGTAAAAGCTGTCCGTTATTGTATGAGACGTAAGAAATAAAAAGCTTTTCTGTAAGGAAAGCCCCCGTGGAATTACTTTACATTCGTTGAGTTTTGTATGTAAGTCCAATAACAAATATTTTTATGATTATATTTTTTGATTTTTATTTTCCTTTTTTAGTGTTTAGTACAGCATTATTATTAAGGAATTTTTTGGTGCATAAAATAAGAATTGTGAGAATAAAAAGCAAGTTTTTCAAAACGTTTTAAATCAACTCTTCTCGTTGACTGCTAGCGAAAAAACGGAGTGTGAGCGCACGGAAGACGTCACCTTATAAGTCCTTTTCTGTTCATATTAGCAGCTTGACGATATTTAGCGATGACTTGACATAATTTTAAGAAATTCACTAAGATTTCGTCGCGGAGATGTATGGTTATCTTTGTGTCATTTTCTTTGTTTTATATTTTTGAATTTAAAGGTAAATTACAACTTTTCTTTGAAAAAAAGGCTTAAAATAAATTGCGCGCTTACTAGAGAAAGTTAATACAAATGTGAGTGAAAATTATGACATTCGTAGTGCTAAAGAGGATGAACTTGTGGATATTTGAAAGTAAGATGCAGGCACACCAGCATCTAACGAGTGACGAAAGGTGGGGCAAATACATTCAATCAAACGTCTTCAAATAAAAATCCTTTGAGTATACATATGTAATAGGATTCTTAAAAACTGTGTTAAATTTTAAATCGACTCAAAAAGAGTCATTTCCAATTATATCAAAAACCTTGCTTTATAAAATTCAAAATAATGATTTTGAAAGATTCTGAAGCTAAGGGATAAAAATTGATCAAAATAGACTCGATAGTATAACTTTTTTTTTTAAAATTCTTTATCGTATATAAAACTTCCTTCACAAGGGAACTTGGGGAGCAAACATCTGTATTTACTCAGATAGCCAAGTTGCTATAAGGGGATTTTCATTTTGGAGCATCTCCTCCAAGATGGATAAAGACCGCCATAATTACCTCAAAACCCTACCCTCACTGAAAAAAGTCGTGCTATGTTGGGTACCTCGGTACTCAGGAGTAGATGGTAACACCATCGCTGACGATCCAGCACAGGGTGCCTCCACACTGACTGCATCTCTGCGTCTTTCTTTCAAGACCATGATAATCAAATGGGCTGCAGGAGAACATGGGTTCTCTGGTTCTCCTTACCAGGGCTGCGTTAAGCAAAATGCTCTGGATATGATCAAGACAAAAGGTCTTGGGAGAGCGGACTTAAAACTCCTGGTAGCATACATATCTAATCACCATACTGTTGGATACTATCTACAGAAAACTAGCCTATCGGGCTTTTCAGGGTACAGACTCTGTCTCGAAGACGATGTCCCAAGGGACAGAGCTTGCCACATGGGAAAGGAACGGATAAGTCCCTTCTACTTAGGTTAAAACCAACAAAAGACCTACTGCTATTTATGTGGAAATCGGGAAGTCTTTTGCAGTAATTTATGGGTGCGGTATAAAAGATCTTTTTGTCGCAGTGCCCCTTACGAGAAAAAATATACATATAAAACATTTATGAAAATTTGTTTTCTAGCTAAATGGTTTATTGAGAAAAAAACATAAGGTTTTATCGATTCAAAATTATCCTAAATAACGCTTTGTTACGAATGTTCATTTTTCCTGTTAGTTAGTGTTACTAGTAACGAATTTTGTAAAAGTGTAGAGTTTTCCGAAAATCGATTGGTTTTTGAGAGATCTAAAGTTTAAAAAAAAACGCTCCCACTTGGAAGCGCATGTATTCTAAAACTTTAAAGCTTAAACGAGTTTCTCGAAATCACTTTTTTTCGAATGGTTTCACTAATAACTCAATCAATTTATTGTATCCGATTGATTTAAAATATTGATGCAATCTTTATAAGATAATTTTCGAGTAAAACAAGTAGGATGAAAACAATGTAAAACTTTTTATTTCAAAAATAAATTTTTCTTAATTTTTTTTGAGGAATCATCTTTTTTCAAAATTACCTCTTTGTTATTTCATATTTTTGAAGCTTTTGTTTCATAGCTTAAGAGGAAAAAATAGTTTATGTTTCAGTTGAAAGGCGACGCGACGTCAAAAAATTGCAGGCGTGGAGGGCGATCCAAAAAATTATTCATGTTCTCGCAGCTCTCTACTGGTGTCATTCGGTTTTATAGTTAGATTTATAAGATCTTATGAGATCTCCAAGATCTAGGCCCAATCCGAAAGATTGATGTGAAACAATTTTATTTGGTCTTCTGACCAGATTGGCATCTACTTCCCTATAGCACACACCTTCGCACAAAACTAATATAACCCTAAACCTTCAGATACAGTGTACAAAAAAATCTAGCCGTTAGTTAGCATATAAAATTAAAGTCATGCGGCCTAAAATTAACATTTTTTAATCAAATTTTTTTTGTTAATTAGTTTCAATTTAACGTCTGGCCACAACAGAAATTTGCAAACGAAACCAAAATCAATCAAAGCAACAACTTTGTACGCCACAAACCAACAGACCAAGCCGCATATGGAGCAAACAAAACAATCGACAATTTTGCAAGATCTCTAATTTTTACAATAAAAAAAAAACCACACTAGTCAAGAAAAGATTAATGAACAAAAAAATGTGCAATAAATTGGTTTGCCATAGTTCGCCATATGCGCAAATTGACTTTCACTTTCGCCTTGGGAGAAAAGCAAAAACGTTTGGAACTGAAGCCTATATGAGGCCTATAGCCCTATCGCAGCTAATTTATTATGGTCTTATCTGAAACTGTCGGTTGTGAACTATAACCCAAACAAACTTGGCCAACACGCAAGCCAAAAGTCATTGATAAGCGGGGTTTAGGAATTGTTACTTGGCTGGTTGGTTGTCCCTGGCATTTGTTTTGATTAACTTGTTTATTGGGGCACTACGTCTGGGTGGGGGGTCACAGTTTCCATGGCAATCTTATAGACGGGTTCAATGTTTTTTGTATTAGTATTTAGCACAAAATACTTTTATTGACCTCAATGTGTATGCGTGATATGGAGACCAAACACATGGCAACCCATGTATATTGACCTAGTTCGGGACTATCTATTGATGTTTAACAGATAGTTAGAAATCCGAGTGTATATAAATATTTCACGGTCGTGTGTCTCTCTATCCGTAAAAAGAATTGGCAAATTGCTCAAGGCGTTGCAAAATACACAATATTTTAAAAAAATATCTAAATTTTTTTGTTATATACTCGTACATAAATATTTTTCATATACAGTTCCAAAAACAATGTCGTCATTGTTTGTTATTTTAGTCAAATCGGTTTAGTTTTTGTTTTTAAAATGTCTACTAAAAAATATATAAATGTCTGTGGAATTCGTTTTAAATACAGCAAAGATTTATGTTTAAAATAAAATTTAGATATACATTTATATGAATATGTTTTAAACAGATTTGGTTGGCTAAGCATATTTGCAACATTTTTGAGGTATTTATGAAAGAAGTCTTGAATAAAGCAAATTCTTCTACGTAGTTTAGACGCAAAATATCGATAGAAATCTACCAGACGATAATGCGCATTTTTTTTTATATTTGGGTTCCCAAGATACTTTTGGTTTTTCTGATTTTCAGACAGACAGACAGACAAATCGGTTGCTCATTCTGATAAACAATGAACGGGTTTATTTCTTATTTCCAACTCTTTGATTCTTTCCTTATGTGATAGAGGTACACGACAGTACTACTCACGCCTTATCGGCTGTATATCGATCAGTTTGTACAATTGTTTGCATAGTGTGTGAAGTCGTGGAAGTTTATTTTATCGAACAACGAAAGATTCGAAGTCCTATACTTATCAAGTAACATATATTAAGCTGGAAGATCTTGTAATATTTTCTAGACTTTTTGTTAATTACGACTTTTAGCATTACTTTCTACTATGATCGATAGCTGTCTTAAACTAATTCATACTCTTACCAATAATCGAAATTAAATAATAATAATAAATAAATTTAACCATAGGTTTTATAGTTCTTTCAGAACTCCATAATCTTCTTATACTTCTTTCAGAATATTGGCTTGCGTTTCGATCGTGTATGTTTTGGACTTATCGTATTATTTTTTTCGCAAATTTTGTATTACATACTTATTGTGTCATCGATAAATGGATGTTTGTATCGGATGATAAAGAATTTTATTTATAAACATTTACTTAGGTTGTAAATTTTTACCAGCCTCAAAACGGCTTTCCTCATAATTTGTATTTTTAGTAATTCTTTAATAATAATAATCTTAGTAATTTAGACTTCGATAAAAGGTGGGCGGATATGGTTAAGGCTGTAACTTACTGGGACCGTTCCTAAATTTGTCTTTTCGAAAGTACTGCAATTACTTATCGAATTAACGATAACTTCTGTTTATTATTCTTGGACAACGCATATATCGTATAAAAATTAAATTAAAAATTTAAAAAACCCCGAACTTAAGTAATTTTCATTTAAAAAGTGAAAAATAATAAAAGAAACTTAATGTTAAAGTACCTAAGAATCTATTAATAATTCTAAAAAATACGTCGCGTTGGGGGACACGCGAGGGCAGACGTCGTTGACGGTCGTATCTTACATGCAAATTTTTTGAAGTAATTCTATAAAAGTTTTTGAAGTATTTTCTTAATTTTGTTTTTAAGTTAATCTTTGTTGCTTAATTAGACTATTTGTATTTAAATTGTTAGTTTAGGAGCGGTCCCCCAACGCGACGTATTTTTTTAGAATTATTAATAGATTCTTAGGTACTTTAACATTAAGTTTCTTTTATTATTTTTCACTTTTTAAATGAAAATTACTTAAGTTCGGGGTTTTTTAAATTTTTAATTTAATTTTTTATTTCATACTTTTTATAGGTAGGTTAGGTTAAGTTAGACTTTAGTATATTATAATATACTTACTATAATTTAGATTCTTGTTAAGGTATAGATTACATTTAAGGTCAAGCTTTTTTGCTTTTTTTTACGCATTCTCCCCACTTTCACTCCCCACAACTTTTAAACGGCTCAACCGATTTTCATCAAACATGTCTAGGAAACCTTGCACATAAGTCACCTTTAATACAAAAAAAACTAAATTGAAATCACTGCATGCGTTCGGGAGTTATGATGCCACAGACAGACAGACAGACAGACAAATTTTAAGCCAATCTGACAAAGTTGATGTTTTTAACTTCAAATGGCCATAACTTCTAAACGCGAAGAGATAGAGCAAAAACGCAAAGAGATAGAGAAAAATAACCTCAGATTCGAATCAGTGGCGTCGTCAGCTTTAATAGGACCAAATTTTAAGCCAATCGGACAAAGTTTATGTTTTTAACTTCAAATGGCCATTACTTCTAAACGAGAAGAGATAGAGCAAAAATAACCACAGATTCGAATCAGTGACGTCGTCAGCTACAATAGGACCAAATTTTAAGCCAATCGGACAAAGTTGATGTTTTTCTCCCCACTTTTACTCCCCACAACTTTTAAACGGCTCAACCGATTTTCACCAAACATGTCTAACAACACTCGCACATAAGTCACCTTTAATACAAAAAAAACTAAATTGAAATCACTGCAAGCGTTCGGGAGCTACGATGCCATAGACAGACAGACAAACAGACAAACAGACAGACACGTCAAACTTATAACACCCCTCTTTTTGCGTCGGGGGTTAACAAATAAACATGTTCGTATAATTATATTATTGAAAGAAAAATTATAATTTGAAAATAAAAATTTTGTTAAATATTTTTAAACTGCTTTTAACTTAACGTTTAAATATTAAAAGTTAAAAACAATTTGTTTGTAAATAAAAATGATCACAAACTATGCGCTGGAACGGCGTAATTTAAAAATCGATAGATCCAACAAAACAGTAAAACATAAATTACACTAGTTTACACGAAAAATGAAACTTCGTAAAAAAAAATCTTTTAGTGTAATTTTACAACCATTTTTTAAGTACTGTTTGCCAAGTTTTTCAAAAAATACGATTTTGGTCGCATTTTTCCTTTATTCGTCAATATCTTGTGATATTGCTCTCATATAGAAATAAAATACAATTTGATCAAAAACTATTGATGTTCTCTTTACATGGATTTATGATATGTAGAGCTTAAGTAAAATTTTTTGAAATTTCAAGCAACCAAACTCAAAAAAATTTTAATTTTGGACAGTTTTTCAAAATTACAAGTTTTTGGTTTGCTTTTCACTAACGAAAAAAAATTTTTTAATTATGTTTTTTTTAAGCTGAAAGAGAATTCTTTTACGAATTGTAATTCAAGTATAGGTAGAATATGTAGATGCTTTTTTTGTTAAAATTTTATTCAGAAGATATTGACGAATAACCAAAAAAAGTTTTGAAGGACATATTTTTCGAAAAAAATCTCGAAAACGGTGCTAAAGAAAAAAAATTGTAGTAGTTTTTTCGTTTCTTGACCCAACATTACCGTAAAAAAACACTTTTATGCGTAGATCCACTCGATGACCCTTAAATTTGTAAACTAGTGTTAAAATGCGGGTCTTCAATGAGCGCCATATTAAGCAAAAATTTCTGGGAATTTAAATGTATTAAGTTCAATGCTGGTTTTTAAATTTAATGAGAAATTTTATAAGTTTCAATGAATATCATGACTGCTTCTCAAAATATTCAAGGCCTCTTTTTTGAAAATATTTAGAGTACTTCAATAAGTAGTACATCCTGTTAAGAGGTAAAGGAAAAAAACTAGCTTTTCGGTATTTGCGCTTCAATCCAGAATAAGGCCTTATATAAAGGAATCCCAAGGCCAACACGTTTAAGCTTTAACTCTTATATTAACTTGATTAAGCTATCAAGCCGAAATTTTCATAGAAGATTTAAGAAAAAAAAGAAACATTAAATCGGGTGACAGACAGCGCCATACTGTGTGATTCCGGGAAATTTTTGAACCAGGTAGTAGCTTAAAATCGCAAGACAAGATAAATTATCTTCTAAAACATTTTCATTATATTAGATAAGATTCTGGAGAGTAGATGGATTTTAATAGATGTATAGAACTTAAATGGTAAATGTATTATTAAAAGAAGTAAAACTGAGAAGAAATTAATATTTAATTTTTATAACCTGTTCTATAAGGTATCATCATCATCATTTCAAATATCTGTCTGTTATTTAATTTGTGTAGCTTAAAAATGTAAGAAACATGCTTCATAACAATGATTAGGTTAACGCTTAAATCTCAGAAATGGGAAGTGCTAGAGCAACGAATCTTTGATTTAGATCTCATATTATGTCGAGGGAAACCAGTATAAGGCACTTTTGCGATATCGACGTTCTATACTATAGCTTCATTAGGGGTTCCTTAGCACTTCGAAAAAAAGTTATAAGGGCGTAATTCATTAAGTTGACAAATATTATATCCGAATTTGGTACTCAGAAACTTTGCAAGTTCCCAAGCACTGTACCCGGGGCCGTAGAGAAAAAAATTAGGGACCGGGTGAAATGTTTCGGCTCCTCTATTACACCTTTAGTTTGAATCATTTTATTACAACGGTAATTACATCGGGCCCCTGAGAAAACTCCGTGCCCAGGGAAATCCTCTTTTGACAGGACCGACTATATCAAATTTGTAAAAAAAATCGGGTTTTAAAGTATTATAGCCTTCATAGAAGCAATTATTCGAAAAAGACGGCTTTAAGAAATAATTCGCTTGTTTTCCTTTGTTTGTAAAGATTACGTACCAAATTTTATTAAAATCTTTTAACTATATAATATAATAATAATATATAATTTTAATGTATTATAGCTTTCATAGAAGCAATTATTTGAAAAAACGCTTTTGAGATATAATTCGCTTGTCTTTCGTTTATTTATAAAGATTGCGTATCAAATAACAATTTTTTTAACTATATCATATAGCCCAAAGAAAGTTTGGACGAAAAAAGGTTTTAAGAACACAATTCGTGTGTTTTTGAAAATAAAATGGCTTATTAGTTTGAAATCTGTTTATTTATTTATTTATCCGAGTCTGACTTTAACGTTCGCCATTTATTTCATTTAGGGATGCCTAAAATCGGTTTCATCATGTACATCAAAGTAAGTTATCTCCAAAATATTATATTCGAAATCTATAATCTATAAATCTTACTTCGATCTTTTTTCAAAATTTGTATATTGCATTCTTAAATCATCTAGAATTAACGGAGAAAACTAAACTAAAAAAGTTAGCATCACTTGTTGATAAAAACCATGTAAACTAGTGTAATCTCTGACAATTGATGAACTTTAAAAGCAATTTGTAAAATGTTTTTGGCGCTTGTGTAATAGTACGAACGTCAAACTAGATCATAAGTTTAAACAAAACATTAGAAATGCTTCATTAGGGCTCTAAAACCAAAACATTTCACTCTAATCTTTTTGGATTTCGACAAATTGAAACAAAATGTTAAACCCAAACAATTTACCGGCAAAATATATCTCTGACCCTGATATTATATACTAAAACCAAAAGCAATATGTAATTTTATGCACATGTCTTCTGTACATATATTTTGGCAGTTGTCATTATCTGCTACGATATAGTATTATATATTTATTCTATGTATTCTCTGTGTGGGAAAATTTCAATATTTTTGAATTTTCTATGAAAATATCTACCCATGTAGTACTGACGGAAGTGCGCGTGCCTTATGCGCCATTTAAACCATTTTTCTTCTGGCAATTATTTTTTTATTAAAGTAAAATAATATATATTTAAATACACCCCAACAATGACAGAAAAAAAACATTTAAAATTAATATTTCAGTTGCGACTTAAAGGCGAAAACTGCGACGCCCGAGCGGCGCGTTTTTGGCAAAGTTGATTTTGATGTCAAGCATTGAGCTGCATATAAATTTCCAGTAGATCGTTTTTTTTTTTTTAATTTCCTGATGTTTCTTGAAACAGTAGCACTCGTTGAAAATAAAAATAAGCAATAACAAGCAACAAATGGACGCCCTGAGCTGAATATACAATTTGACGTCAGAAAGTATTTAAACGAATTTTTGGAAGAGCTACACGAGATAAACAGTACAGAAAATTCAAATCAATGAAATAAATGCAAATGAATGAAAATGAACAAGGCTATTAAAATTTATATATTAGCATATTTTATAGATTTGGAATCGGTAAACTACATTCGATCGAATTCCGAATGTCCAGAAAAAGATGCACCGCCACTTCACATATAATAATAAATAATACGCTACAAAAAAACTTCTTCGCAGTGGTCCAATTAATTGTGAGGAACCCATGCGAGGAAAAGAAAGTAAAACTGAATAAAAGTTCAAGAATTGCAAAGATCTATGCTTTCTTCGATTTTTTTTCTGCTTCAAAAACAGAATCATTTAATTAAAACACCAAATGGACTTAACTATGTAATCGAAAATATATATGGTTTATTGTCGGAACTCTAAAATTCTAAAAATTAAAACTATTTTAAAAAAAATAATTAAAAAAAAATAAAAAAATTGCTTGGGACCCGGCATTACTATCGGTATCTTCCAATTTTACAAGTTTACAATATCTAAACTTCGCGCAATCTTTTGAAAAGCTCTCGAGAAGGCCGTACTGACTACAATAATTAATTTAACATTTTTAAATTTCTAGAGCCCATAAACAAAAATACGAAAAGTTTAAAAAATTAGTTTTTGGTAAAGATAACATTTTCAAAAAAAAAATTATTACCAATTTTATAAACTGGGTACAAAAATTATTTTATATTTTATTTGCGTCATAGAAATCAACAAAAAATATTTAATAAAATGATTTTATTATAATTTTATTAACTTTCAGACTCGTTTGAACCAATTTCCAAATAACTTATGAATCTGTCTTAAAATGCAATAAATTTTACAAGTTGACGCAAAAAAGTGAGTGATGTTGGCAGCGCAGTAAACTGGTTAATTTTTTGTATGACAGCTATATGAAATGGTGAACCAATTTGGCGCAAGCCTCACACAAATCGAATTATTATATCGAAACAAAATCTAAAGTAAATTACAATTGACATGAAACGGTTGGACATTTAAAATACGAAAAAAATTAAATAATAAATGTTTGTATCATTCTTATTTAAATATTATAACCTTAATCTTAATGTATTATGAAGATTACCAAATTATGGTTTCTTATCAAACAAACGCCTCCAGTTTGTTTAATTCTTTCTTCAAAAAAGAGTCAAAAAGTCGGTAGTGATACCGTCTATATCTATTTCTTTTTAAGAGAATCGAATCGGTATTGAGTTTTTTGGAATACGCAATATTTTCCGATCATCCGAGCACCGCTACTTCACACAATGTTGACTCTAAAATAAAATCCAAATGAAAAAATTTGGATATTTTAAATAATAAATCATATTTCTAGCATGTTATTATGGGTTTTACTTATGGATGCATACTTGTGTGAAGTTTGATAAAAATTGGTCCAATAATTCATATAGCTACCATACAAAAATATAACCAAATCGAAGGAGTTGACGTTTTCTAGTCTTTTTTTACTTAAACCCTCGAAAAGTCAAAGACGTCTCTTTTTAAGCACACAGTGAAAGTAACAGTACAAGAAAGACTATTTTTTTAAAACACACACCAAACAGATGGGTCACCTCCTTCTCCTTTGATTCGGTACTCAAAAATTATATTTCTTATCGCACATTGACATTAAATCTCAACTATAAAAAAGAAAAATTAAATGACAAGGATCAAAATGTTTAGAGACCAAAATTCAAAATGCTACAGCAAAAGGGAGCAAAAAAACATATTGAATAGACGGAAAACACTTTTTGTGTTATAAAAAGATTTTCAGGCTATGCCATCCCCACAACCTACTTTAAAAACTAAACAGTTTAAAAAATGGCGGACGTAAAGTCGGGCACGGACGACTTTAGGATAGCCTGTACCACTAGCTTGTAATAAAGTCCGATTTCTTCACAAAAAACCAAAAACAGAAGAATTTTTAAGCAAACATTTTTTTTTTTGACCGATCGTTCCTATGGGAGCTATATGATATAGTCAACCGATTTCAATAAAATTTGACACAGTGCTTAAATACCTTAAAAAAGATATGAATGCCAAATTTATTTCAAATATCTATACAAACAAACAAAACACATCGAATTTTGTATAAAAAATGTGTTTTTGGACCGATTGGTCCTATGGGAGCTATATGATCTAGTCAAACGATTTTGATTAAATTTGGTACAGTGCTTAGGAACTATAAAATACTCACGAATGTCAAATTTGGTCCCAATATCTTAACAAACAAACGAAACAACAAATTTTGTTAAAAAATCGATTTTTTGGAAGATCGAACCTATGGGAGCTATATGATATAGTCAACCGATTTTGTTCAAATTTGGCACATTGCTTAAGTGCTCTAAAAAATTTCCAAACGCCAAATCTGGTTACGATATCTTTATTAAAAAATGGCGGACGTAAAGTCGGGCGCGGACGACTTTAGGATACCCTGTACCACTAGCTTGTAATAAAGTCCGATTTCTTCACAAAAAACCAAAAACAGAAAAATTTTTAAGCAAAAATTTTTTTTTGACCGATCGTTCCTATGGGAGCTATATGATATAGTCAACCGATTTCAATAAAATTTGACACAGTGCTTAAATACCTTAAAAAAGATATGAATGCCAAATTTATTTCAAATATCTATACAAACAAACAAAACACATCGAATTTTGTATAAAAAACGTGTTTTTGGACCGATTGGTCCTATGGGAGCTATATGATCTAGTCAAACGATTTGGATTAAATTTGGTACAGTGCTTAGGAACTATAAAATACTCACGAATGTCAAATTTGGTCCCAATATCTTAACAAACAAACGAAACACAACAAATTTTGTTCAAAAATCGATTTTTTGGAAGATCGGACCTATGGGAGCTATATGATATAGTCAACCGATTTTGTTCAAATTTGGCACATTGCTTAAGTGGTCTAAAAAATTTCCAAACGCCAAATCTGGTTACGATATCTTTATCGAAATCTTTTAAACGAAATATAGCGAATTTTTCTTTAAAAAAGTTATTTTGGCCGATCGGTCCTATGGAGCTATATGATATAGTCAACCGATTTCGATCAAATTTGGTACAGTGATTGGGAACTATAAAAAACTTTCGAATACCAAATTTCGTTACAATATCTTCATAAACAAACGAATTATTCATCTAAAACGCTTTTTTTTGTCGAGGTCGTCTCAAACACCCCCATGGGAGCTATATAATTTATCCCCGATATCAAAAAAATAAAATAAACTTGCCTCCTATGGAATAATATGGGATCTAATGTGAAAGTTTGGTAACTCTAGCTCTTACCATCTCTGAGATCTAGGCGTTCACACGGACGGACAGACGGACAGACGGACAGACGGACATGGGTATATCGACTTCTCTATTCACCCTGATCATATTTTAGGTAACTTTGGGGTGTCTCCGACGTCTCCTTCTATATGTTACATACATTTTCGGCTTGCACAAACTTAATATACCCTCGGTACCATACGGTACAGGGTATAAAAACGAAAAGTAGCGAATTTTTCTTTAAAAAATGGCGGACGTAAAGTCGGGCGCGGACGACTTTAGGATACCCTGTACCACTAGCGTGTAATAAAGTCCGATTTCTTCACAAAAAACCAAAAACAGAAGAATTTTTAAGCAAACATTTTTTTTTTGACCGATCGTTCCTATGGGAGCTATATGATATAGTCAACCGATTTCAATAAAATTTGACACAGTGCTTAAATACCTTAAAAAAGATATGAATGCCAAATTAATTTCAAATATCTTTACAAACAAACAAAACACATCGAATTTTGTATAAAAAACGTGTTTTTGGACCGAATGGTCCTATGGGAGCTATATGATCTAGTCAAACGATTTTGATTAAATTTGGTACAGTGCTTAGGAACTCTAAAATACTCACGAATATCAAATTTGGTCCCAATATCTTAACAAACAAACGAAACACAACAAATTTTGTTAAAAAATCGATTTTTTGGAAGATCGGACCTATGGGAGCTATATGATATAGTCAAACGATTTTGTTCAAATTTGGCACATTGCTTAAGTGGTCTAAAAAATTTCCAAACGCCAAATCTGGTTAGGATATCTTTATTAAAAAACGAAATATAGCGAATTTTTCTTTAAAAAAGTTATTTTGGCCGATCGGTCCTATGGGAGCTATATGATATAGTCAACCGATTTCGATCAAATTTGGTACAGTGATTGGGAACTATAAAAAACTTTCGAATACCAAATTTGGTTACGATATCTTCATAAACAAACGAATTATTCATCTAAAACGCTTTTTTTTTGTCGAGGTCGTCTCAAACACCCCCATGGGAGCTATATAATTTATCCCCGATATCAAAAAAACAAAATAAACTTGCCTCCTATGGAATAATATGGGATCTAATGTGAAAGTTTGGTAACTCTAGCTCTTACCATCTCTGAGATCTAGGCGTTCACACGGACGGACGGACGGACAGACGGACGGACGGACAGACGGACAGACGGACATGGGTATATCGACTTCTCTATTCACCCTGATCATATTTTAGGTAACTTTGGGGTGTCTCCGACGTCTCCTTCTATATGTTACATACATTTTCGGCTTGCACAAACTTAATATACCCTTAGTACCATATGGTACAGGGTATAAAAAGTTATTTTGGCCGATCGGTATATGATCGGCTAAATGATATAGTCAACCGATTTCGATCAAATTTGGGACAGTGATTGGGAACTATAAAAAACTTTCGAATACCAAATTTGGTTACGATATCTTCATAAACAAACGAATTATTCATCTAAAACGCTTTTTTTTTGTCGAGGTCGTCTCAAACACCCCCATGGGAGCTATATAATTTATCCCCGATATCAAAAAAATAAAATAAACTTGCCTGCTATGGAATAATATGGGATCTAATGTGAAAGTTTGGTAACTCTAGCTCTTACCATCTCTGAGATCTAGGCGTTCACACGGACGGACAGACGGACATGGGTATATCGACTTCTCTATTCACCATGATCATATTTTAGGTAACTTTGGGGTGTCTCCGACGTCTCCTTCTATATGTTACATACATTTTCGGCTTGCACAAACTTAATATACCCTTGGTACCATACGGTACAGGGTATAAAAATATCTGAGAAAAATTATATTGAATAATACAAATATTTGTATTGCGATTTATGTAATTTTTACATCCTACAATCAATATTATTTTATTTTTATTGTGCAAATAACTAGATTTTTGCCATATGCCCAAAAATTAATGGTTATATATACTATACATACAAAATAATATTATATAGCGGAAAATTGAATGATATTCAAGAATTTTCATGACAAATGTCTGTCTATTGTTCCGGCTGTCCGTGGTGTCTGCCTCTCAAAGACCAAAAAAATTTAAATTATTATTCTGTCAATATTAAAAATTTTTCTGACTACATTTGTTGCGACCTTGTTTTATTGCCATTTTCGAAAAACCATTTTCCTGCGCTTTGTAGGCTTACAAAAGATTAAGTAAATACAATCTTTCAAAGTGTAGTTTATGTAAACCAGAACTTACAAATGCCCAAGGATGAGCAGTGGCTACTATGTACAAGGTTTTGATTTATAGAAATACCAAACAAAGTGCTTTGTTTTAAATATTTCAAAGAGAGCATTGAAAATGCACTCAAGCTTTCAACCCTATTTGAGGCTGTTTCTCACTCAATCTTTGGCCAACAAAAACTGACTCGGCCAACAAACTGACCGGCTGCAACCACCAACAAATTTGCCCTTTTGGCCAAATGCTTGCCAACAAATAGTATGCTTGAATAATGGCAAAAATGAGAATGTTACCGACTATAATATACCCTTTTAATTTCCTTACTTTTCAAAGTTTTAAGCTGTTTTTTGTAGAGGAAAGTCAAATTTGGATTTTGGATTTTCATCTCCGTGAATCGAGCAATTTTCTTTCTTTCCATACGATATTATACATTTTTTTTTCTAATTGAAATATTTTCATTTAAGGTGTTATTAAAAACTATTTTCTTTCGTTAAATACCAAGAAAAAAACGGTAACAATAAAATTTAAATAGAAATTTGAGTAACGTCACGCCAAATACCAATGCTAATAATGAAGGGAAAAAGTTTTCTGATTTGATAACTGATTAAATTTACTATAAAAATATTTAAAATCTTGCCAAATTGACAGAAATTGGCGATCTAATAACGTCACGCCAAAATGGAAATGCCAATATCAATGTTGAAGAACAAATTTTAATATATTAAACTAATTTTCGACTTTCAAGCGAATTCAATGTTTTAAACGGATTCAACATTTTAAGAAGGAAGAGAGTAAAATCGATTTCCATTCATCATTTTGATAGTCAGGCCCCAGAAGTTTTCTGCTGATATTTACGCACAAAAATTTTTCCCACAATGTTAATATACTCTTTCACCCAAAGTACAGGGCATTAAAAATGCAAAATAAAAAAAACTAAGAAATTGCTACATGAAAACGCAACATTGAAAACGAAAGAAATAGCAAAATATTTAGTCGCTGACCCTTAAAAAAGCAATATTTGACATTTGTGCTCAAAAGATAGATTTTTAACGACCGTGTCTGGTTTAAGCAAACAAAAACAACAAATAGTGTTTAACGGCATTGTAGACGGAAGGCGACGGGGAAGTTCGAGAGGGACTTTGGAATGCGCCACAATTGAAAAGCGGCGAAATAGAATGAAAAGACTCGGAACTACTTTCAGCCAAAGTATAAAACCAAAAGTTCTCTATAGAACTGCTTTGAAGAATCTATTGAATGGATTTATTGAATGAATGGTAACCAAAGCCAAGATTATTAAAGAAAAGAGTGGACTAAAGAATTCTGAGCTTTAGATTTTAGACGGTTTTACTTGTTAAAAGACGAAACAAACTTTCAGTTCAGTAGCAAATGCTTTTATAGGTAGCTTAAGGCTGATTAAACCTAAAGGAATTTTAAGGTGAATTTAAAAAACCGTTTTTAAGATATCTTTAGGCAGGGAGTCTAAACCATTTTTAGCTAAATTTTTAGAAGTTCTTATCTGATTTTAGTCATTTTGGGTTTTAACCTGCCTGTAGATAAAACGGAAAATTGGTAAGATCTATAGCTTTTAACAGTTAGCGATTAGATTTTTTGTTTGAAAGACGGGCAGTGAGCTCTTGATTAAAGTCTTTGATGATAATTTTGCTAAAATATTTTAAACCAAACCTGGGCCCACAAAAAAATTGTTCTGAACGTAAAATGTAGTATGGCAGATTGAACACTTATGGATTTTTAGTTTTTCCGAAAGTTAAATATATCGCTGATGTAACGCTTATATTTTGACCTAGGATTAAAATCCATTGTCGTAATGTTTTTATTTATTATATGGGGTTATGAAGTTATGTGTTCTCAACGCTACGCAAAAAAACGACTTTTCGATTTGAGTTCAGATCATGTTTACTGAATCAGACCCCGAGGTCCAAAATTCCGCAACATATCAGGGTGCTGAATACACTCCCAATAAAGTTATTATAGATTTGATCTCATAAACCTGGCGTGCGATGGTTTCACGGTTCTTTAATTCTGATTGAGCAAAGAGATATTATGGAGGTTTTCATAGAAACCTGACGTGCTAGGGTTTCAAGGTTCATTGAGCAACAACATATACAAAATATTTCCTTGAAACTCGAAAAATATCTATAAGGTTTTTGGAGGCTCTATTAATTAAAGACACCCCCGTTCGGATTCGGCTATAAACTGTAGGTCCCTGTTCTGTTCGAACAGTTATTAATAGAGATCCCCTATACCCCTCCTCCTACGGGTCAAACAGGGAATTATTTATTTATTTATTTTTGGAGGCTATCACAAATCCCCACGTACTAATATTTGTTGGCCATCGGATTTGGATTCAGCGACTTTTGAATCCAAAAACAGAGTTCAGACCAGTAAACATATGTAAAATTTTTTACCACGGTACGATTTCATAAAATCAACAAGCTTGAAGCTGAAAGCGAATTCTTTTTCCAACATTTAGAGTCTAAGATTTTTAAAATCGAGTAAGAATTGTAGATGTAATGCTCGTTTTTCCCGACCCAAAGTTACCCTAAAAACACTTATTTACGAAGATTCATTTTTAAAAAATTAAATCATTAGGTAAATTTAAAAAATTAGACCCTGTATACGAGGGTCGTCCCCCGATTAGCCGAACTCCCATAATAGTGTTGATAACTGTTCGAAGAAAAAAATTGAAAAGCGGAAATACCATATTTTAAAAGCTATCATATGAGCAAAATCCCTCAGAGCGTTCTCTAGTAATAGCGGAAACTACTGAAGATAAAGCATAAGATCTTGGACTATATTTTATGTTTTACCTTAAGTAGTTTGGTTTTGTTTGTTATTACTAGAGAACGCTCTTAGAGAATTTGCTAACTGGACAAAATTATTTAAGATGTCTTAATCTATAACACGTCAAAACTCGTACTAAAAAAACGATTATTATAGATTATATTATTATTATTTTTTTATTTCTATGTCTTCAAATTATTTAAAAGTTGAATTATGGTTTTTTGACTTCCAATTGATTATCGATAGGCAAGAACTCAAAAAAAGGGGGAAGAAATATTTAAGCCAAAAAACTTGAAAAATTATCTTGTTTAATATTTTAACATTTGGATTTATATTTACAAAGAATTTTTAGATGGTTGAACAAAAAATTAGTACGAGGTGTGTTCAAAAAGTAAGGCGACTTTTCAAATTTCGCGGGCAACGTATTTTCGATTATCGATTGTATTTTCGATTGTCGAAACACTATCAGAGAAGTTGCTGAGGATGTCGGTATATCGCTTGGCTCGTGCCATAAAATTTTTTCTAACGTTTTGGGCATGAGACGTGTGTCAGCGAAGTTTGTTCCGAAATTGTTAAATTTTGACCAAAAGAACCGTCGCATGAGCATCGCTCAAGAGCTGTTGAATGACGTCAACGTCGACCCAGATTTACGCAAACTGGTGACGAATCATGGGTATATGGTTATGATATCGAAACCAAAGCCCAATCGTCCCAATGGAAGCGGCCAGAAGAGCCAAGACCGGAAAAAAGCCGAGCACGCAAAGGCAACCAAACAAAAACTGCCATTCACTTGAAATTTGGTACAGATGTTCGGGAAGAGTGTACCAACACAACAAAACAAAAAAAAAAACGATAATCGAAAATACGTCACAAAAAGTCACCTTACTTTTTGAACACACCTCGTATTGTTACAAAACAAAGAAGAGAGTTACTTAATGAAACGTTAGCTTATGTGACAGAGAATTGAAAGTTGTCCATAATCCAAAATAAATTAAAGGCTTTAACACCTGAAGGTCGCCCAAAAGCGGTCTTGAAATCTACAGGACTAAGAAATGTAAGGAATACGGCGTGAATCACGTTCAAAACTACAAAAACTTTAAATAAACGCAGAAAGTAATTTAAAATGTCTCTTTAAAATAAAGTCAAATCTTTAATCGTTATTAGTTAGTTGTTAAATCCTTTCTATGCCACTTTCAAATAATTTAAAATTTTGATAAAAATCATTTTTTTAAAATTCATGAATTTTTAGTAGTTACTTAGTTTTTAGATTTAGTAGTAAGTGCTCATGGAACAGATGATTGAGATTCATTGGTTTTTATAAATGGTTCTATTTTTTCAAACACCAAAAAATCTGCTTATAAAATACTTAGCCAAAGCATTACTATAACTCAATTTTTATTTTTTTAGTATAATATAGGGTACAATTTAATGCCGAAAAACCAACACAAACTATTGTCTATAAACTATATTGCTATTAAGCATATGATAATTTAAAGCGCGTTCAGCTCATAAAAATCAAAAAAGATATATTATACTCAGTGGGTACATTGAACTGAAAAAACTTTTCATGCTTGAAGATCTTAATTACCACATAGCTCGGTCAGTCAAAATTTATTCATCTCGATTCATTGAACAACCAAAAAAAGCCAGAAAACTATTCAAATTCAAAAACAAATGAATCTACAAGTTGAAAATACTAATAGACAACATATTCAAATTTGTAGATACACAGATGTACAGATAGATAGATATAGTGCAGAAGTAAATTTATAGAACGAGTGATTCATGTTGATGGACTCAGCAGTGGGCCAAAAAGCAGAGCACTGGGAACAATACCTCTGCCGTGTCTCATGTAATAAGCCGAAAGAAAAAAACTATGGCGGATGTGCGCAACGCATTGTTTATAAACGAACATGGAATAGTAACAAATATAGTGTAGATACATATGTATCTGGACCAAGTGGTTAGGCCACAAATACTTACACATATGGCGCGTACTGTAGGGCATTAAGACATAAGTATATCCCAAGAGTCAGCAAATACTGGAAAACTATGTTAGAAATGTCGTTGCAGCGATTTGTTTTGGCCCGTCGTCACGTTGTCACAGAAACCCACACACGAGTTGTGGTAAGGGGGGCGGGGCACTGTGGTCGGCTTTTTTCTTTACGTTAGAAAGTAAACGACAAACGCGCGAAAAACAAACACGTTACTTTGTAGAAAACCGTGAAACCAAAACAAAAGAAATCTATTGATTATTACGCCGGTCGAAGTTATTGGAGTCGCCTGTAACAGCTTGTTGACAATCCAATTAGCAAGTTAAGTAGCCGTCACATATGCCACAACATGCGGCAAACACTGCAACTAAACTTTGATATATTTTTTTTATAGGCGCATAAATATTCTCACAAAAATTGCAACACTTGGTATAAGATTTCCAGACGAAAAAATCTTATTCGAAAAATTCGACGAAAAAACATATAGTCGTATGTTAGACCGTCGGAAACGTTTACGGAACAGAAAATGACAGCGCGACGCGCACGAGAACACAACTAACGCAGAACTAAATGGGTAACAGAATTTTGTACGTAAAGTCGTTGCCAAGTTTATAGAATACTACTAGATGAGCGCCCGACCGACCAAACGACCGACGGACGGACGACCGACGGACCGCCCTCCCGACCGACCCAGCCTATGACGTACTTTATGCTTTACACTCAGCACGGAAAATTGAGCAAGAACAAGAGACGCAGGGAAAATGCTATTTTTGCGCAGAGCGGAGCGGAAAAGCGCACTAAAACACACTAAGGGGGCAACCAAGATGACAACCACTCAATGAGTTGAATGCGGCAAAATGTGGCGTGTATTATTTGAGCGTTTTGTTTACAAAAATAGCGGAACGTAGAGGGGTCTAACTAACGGTACCGGCATGCGTTTGTTCAAATGAAAGTGAAATTGAAAATGTATTTTTTTTGTTAAGAGTAGCTAAAGTTTTTCATTGAGTTTGACTAATTTAAAATATCAAAAAACTTTTCAAGTTCTCAGTCTTCAGAAAGGGCTCTCATAGATATTAAAGCAGCTTTGACTTAGTCTGGTATTCAAAATGTATACCCTAAACTTTCCCCTAGAACTTAAAAAAATCATTTAAAGCTCCTTGGAAAATCATAAATTTTCTGTTAACATCGGTAACATTAGCTCGCAAAAGATTAACATCGAAGCAGGCACTTGTCTGTCCCTAATTCTGTATAATATACATATACGAGGGTGGATTGATAAGTTTCCGGCCTGACCAAGAGATGGCGCCACTAGGCCTACCTTGAGGTGGCGTTCCATAGTACCATCCTTAGATAGCTTGAAGCTATAGTTTCAGCCCGATCGCCATGTTAGTTTAGATTTGAGAGCACACTGAACAAGACGCCTCTGTGTTTTTCTTGCTAACAGTCGACCAAAAATTGATTCGAAAAAACATTTCTACCGCCAATTTGACGTTGTATAAGCGTAATCCAAGCGAATTTTTGCGTCGATTCATAACCGTTGACGAAACTTGGGTCCACCACTACACTCCTGAAACCAAAGAACAGTCTAAACAGTGGATTGGACCAGGGGAACCAACTCCAAAGAAGGCAAAAACAATTTTTTCAGCGAACAAGGTTATGGCTACTGTTTTTTGGGATGCAAGAGGTATTATATACATTGATTACCTTGAAAAGGGTATAACTATCACTGGTCAATACTACGCAGACTTATTGCAACGTTTGAGCCACGTGGTGAAAATTAAACGACCTCATCTGGCGAAGAAAATAATCTTGTTTCATCACGACAACGCACCAGCGCACAAGTCAATCGTTGCGATGGCTAAAATCAACGATCTGAAGTTTGAATTGATGCCGCACCCTCCCTACTCTCCAGACCTAGCCCCGAGTGACTATTATCTGTTTCCTAACCTCAAAAAATGGCTTGGCGGTAAGAGATTTGCGGACAATGAAGAAGTAATCGAAGCTGTAAATGGGTATTTTGAGGAGCTTGACGAATCAGTCTATAGAGATGGCATTACTAGACTAGAACACCGCTATGAGAAATATATCAGCCTTGGAGGAGATTATGTTGAGAAATAAAAAAAAAATTC
This sequence comes from Chymomyza amoena, assembly GCA_037043745.1. NCBI lineage: Eukaryota > Metazoa > Arthropoda > Insecta > Diptera > Drosophilidae > Chymomyza > Chymomyza amoena. Next base: position 454,761 of record JBAMAX010000602.1, read on the forward strand.
TTAAAAACGTTGTTTTTCTTGGTCAGGCCGGAAACTTATCAATCCACCCTCGTATGTATCTATTTAGATTGACTCTTCGAGGTTTTTTTTTTATGTTGCCAAATTATGGACTGACGTTGCAAAATTTCATGTACACAAAATGCAAGTCATACAAAATAGACTCTCAAAATGATTTTAAATTTTCCGAGGCATCCTTCTACTTCTTGTAGCACTGAACTTATAACTGAAAGATCAGTTCACTTATATCATAGCTTTCCAAACCGATGTATTGACTCTTCATATTCGCATATAAGCAGTTTGTCACAAAACCCGTAGAATTAAGATAATTCCCAAGTTCGTTAGTAAGTACGGCTTAAACTATTAAATTTGTTGTGTTTTTTGTTAATTTTTTGGACTCTAAAAATATTTTATCAATTTCTGTTTTAACATAATTTCCTAAAATGCTAATAATATCTAATTAGGAAAGGCTAGAAGCCTGAAAACTTTGTTTTATATATCTCACAATTTATGTCAAATTTTTTTGAGAATAAATAAAAAAAATATTGGAACGTGTTCCTAAAAAGTGGAATAACAACCGCTTCATGCTAACTGCCTGAATAAAATAGAAAATGAATCCAGAATTACGCTTTCTTCGTTTTACTCGTTCGTTTCACATGGGGATTCCCCTAGAGCATTTAAGTGACATTAATTTCCATTTTGTAATTATATTATAACTAAGGACTATGCAGTCTATGTGTGACTTCGCCCTAAGAGTCAACTGGTGTAATCTAATTATTAACTATCTTATTTATTATCACAAAACTTATAATACAGGATCCGTCATTTTGTTGTGTTGCCTCTGAATCTACTTTTTTTTGTATTCTTCCAATTTTATTTACAATCTGTCCAAAAACAGTCAGTATATTCCATAAAATTATTAGAACAATAACAGGAGCAACTAGCCTCCATTAAGACTATGTAAATAACAAAAAAAAAATATTCTGATTTAAAATCTACTTAAGAGATCAAGGATATTAAATTTTTTAATCGGTTTGACTGTTAGCTTAAAAAGCTAGCTGTTAAATTAAGGGCTAGAAGGTTATTGCTCTGGTCCATTAATATTCCCATGTATCTATTTTGCTGACTTCTTATCCAAATAAAAAAAGAAGTTAAAGTTACCCGCAAAAAAAGCTTCGTTCGCTCATCTGCTTTTAATTTTTTAATAAAAAAAAATCAGATAACGCTTCCTGTATTTGTTGTGTAACTTTCTAAATTTAAAATTTAAATCCAGACGCTTACGGTTCTACTTTTCTCTCAATGACCTTGGCTGGAGAAAAATTTTTCAACTTCATACCAAGTTGGTAACATTTCTTAATTAAATGAAAAAATGTTGACATTGTAATGCAAAACTAATTAAGGCGCTAAGGGAGCTCCGCACTCTACTCGCCGCCATTCCGCTTTCTTCACTCAATTTAAAACATTACGACTATTATATACACTATACTTTCCCTAACTTCCACAATGTTCATCCGATTTAGATTGTTATAATCGTACATGTGCGACTGTACAATACCCTATACAGAATATGCCAAAGTCTAACACTTGAGTATACCCTGAAACAGCCTCTACCAACCCGGATCTACACATGTTCTTGAAGGATCAATATAAGGGATGCCACAAAAGAAAAATTTTCAATTTTTAAAATAAAAATTACGCCAGAACTTTTATTTTTGATTTTTATTATAAAAATTGCAGAATAACTCTTATTTTCAATTTTTAAATAAAAATTGTTCAGTAATTTTTATTTTTGATTTTTATTATAAAAATTGAAAATAAGAGTTAAAATTTGATTTTTTGATATAAATTAAAAATAAAAATTTATCCCTTTTTTGAAAGGTCCTTTAAAAAAAATTATAAATTGATGCATGGACTTTCATATAAGCCACTTTTTTCGCTTTGATTTTTTTTATAACCATAAATCTTTTTTGCGATCCCTGAAAATATATTAATTTAAGACTATTACAGTCAAAGTTCCCAACGGGTTCATAAAAATATGCATCCGCGTTTGGGTAATGAAAAAGTAAATTTTTCGAATTTCCACTTGATATGTACAAAGCGTTGTAGGTAAATAGTAAACAATTTTTTTTAGCTAGTTTCCTTAAAAAATTAAAAGAGCTATTTTCGTCTACATAAATATTTTTACAGCTAAGTCTCAAATTTTTACCTAGATGCTTTACAAGTTTTCTAGCGAACAAAATAATAATAAAGTATAAAATTTTGAAAAAAATTTGGACCCTAATAGTCAATCGAAAAATTGTCCTTTGGCGTACAGAACTAGATATTGACAATGTGGTTTATCGCTTCTATCGTTCCTATGTATTGGAATAACTCGGTTGTCTAATTTTCTAAAAACAAAGGTTGGCGTTATTGTTAGCAAATGAAGAATTTTATATCTTAGATCCTTAAATCGTCTAATTATTTAGTTAATTAAAAAGTTTTTCAATTAAGCGATTAACGTGCTGAGACGATAATTATAGCCTTTCCAACGAATATTTATTCATTAATAAAGTATAAATTATTAATTATTAATTAAATCTAAAGATGCATCAAATAAAATGTTATTTTCCTTATCAGTAGCTGAGGTTATTCAAAATATTTGAACCGCTGTAAGCTCAACTAAAGTTTTTTTTTTTCTTTTGCGGTCAAGAGATTATTTCGAAAGCAATAAAAAATATATGTATATGTTCAAAAGGCTTAAGATTTTGTACTAGGAAATAAAGTGTATAAAATCTTCGCTTTGCATGAATAAAAATTGCACAAACTTAAAAATTTAAATTAATGTTGCGCACACTCACCTTGAACAATTGCAGCGACATGTTAACAGCTGTAGCAGCTTCCTGCTCCAACACTCAACAAGAACAGCAGCAGCAGCAGCAGCAGAGCAAGAGGCAGGCTCCCTGCCAGGAGCAGGTGTCCTTGACCGCAAAAAATGCAACCCAACGTAAGTGGGGTGTTAACGCGCGCGTAATAAACACAACACTTTTAACGCACGCACATAAATAACACTTAAAAATGAAAATTTGCACTTTTTGGCGCCAGTTTAAGCCCCAAACGTGATTGTTGTTGTTGTTGCTAAAATGCCGCCAGCCTTTGTAATTTGCTAACAAATTAATACCACTTACCTGGATGTGTTTAATAGACTAAGCCTTACTCTTTAAACTGCTAATAAAATACCAATATGAGCTTAATTAATTGATTGGAGCACCAAAACTTAATACAAAATTAAGAATCACAAAAACCGTCGCGGCACTTGCTTCTAAAACAAAACAGCTGTAAGCTGGGAAAGTTTTGGGGTTTAATCCGCGCACCGCGTGGGAATGAAACGGTGTCGGTTAGTAGGCACTAATTTTATTAATTAACTGCTAAAATGCAGCATTAGTTAAGAACTAGTTATTTAAGCCGAATTTACACAATTTATATTTTTTCTAGTTGGATTTGCAAAATGCCAACTCGCGTGTTATGGCACATTTGTTATTGTTTGCAAGCGCAATAAAAACGAGTTGGCAGCACCATTAAGTTCACGTGCAGTTAGCAGCGCGAAAGTTTACAATGTGTTTAATAGCAAAGCAAAACATTTAAATTTGTTTTAATAAGCATTGCAGTTTATTTAGCACAGGTGTTTTGAGAAATATTCAAAAATGGCACGCACCGAGCAGATAACGAAAAAGCAAAAGAGTAAAGGCAAAAAGCGCAAGCATGAGACGCAGAATTCGGGCGCGGAAAGTGATGAGGAAGTGGCCAACAAAAGTTTAATTGTGGAGCCCCAAGAGGAAACACAGTCAACAGGTAAAGCTTATACAATTGCTTTTTATGATTATGATTTATACTTAATGTCTAATACGCAGCGAAAGCACAAAAACGCAAGCAAGATGACGCTGGCCAAAAAGCAGTAAAACAGAAACGCAGCAAGTTAAAAACCGCTGCAGAGAATGAATATAAGGAGGAGGATGTTGAGGATGCTGCTGATGAAACTGAAAATCAATTGCCCACAGCCGAAGAGCTAGAGGAGGCATCCAAGCCAGAGAACCTAAACGGCATAGTAACTCAACGACAAAAGAAGAAGCTAAAACACCAGCAGCGTCTGGAAGCGCTAAAGGGCCAAAATGTCGGCAAGGATTCAAAGCGAAATGAGGAGTATTTGCAAAAGTGGAAAACTGCGCGTGATGAGTGGAAGTTTGTAAAGCTGCGACAAATTTCTATTCAGCATTCTGTCTTCGATGAGCAGAAACTCAGCATTGATATATGGCCTTTAGCCTTGGAGTATCTGGCTGGTTCCAAAGGCGCAGCCAAGGAAACCATAACTAAGCTAGCAGAAAATGTTATAGCAGAACTTGACAAGAAGTGTGAACAGCTTGAAGATGACGAGCAGCGCCAGGCAATATTGGACTCCTCGCGGTATCAGCGTGCTCGCGATGTGCTGCAGAGCTTTGACTGAGTAATATATGCCTTTAATGTACAATAAATAGCAACTCGTTTTTTGTTAATATTTAGCTCTAATAAAATGTTTTATTTACAAGTCTACATAGGCTAACATTTTGTCCAGATGATCAATACGCCTTTGCAGTAACTCCTGCTGCGTATCCTCTAGCTTAAGCTTTTCTAGCTGCTCCGGTTGTTGCAAAAAATGCTGCATAAATAATCGTATGCTTTGTTTGAACTGATGCAATTTAGAGTTTTTGGTCACGCGTTCAAAGGTCTGGTATAGCTCACGCTCCTCGTTAGCCAGCAGTAAGCGAACCATAACCTCACGCATAAAATAGAAACTGAGCTTATGCAGCTGCATAAAGTCAACTACTTTAAGCACTGATAACTGCAGCCCACCGGACAGTATTAGCTGTTGTAGAAAACAAGCCAAATTGCGAATTTGTAGTTTAGACAACGATTCAATATCGTTGATTCTGTCCCAACTGGCAAATTGAAAGGCCAACTGAAATTTGCGATTATAATTGCAGAATTTCAAGGCTAAATGTGCATAATAAGGATTTGCGCTGCGTTCATTGAGGGCACAATGTATAATAACATAGGCCACTGTGCGCTGATCCTTCAAAGCCAAATGCAGAATTTTTTCAAAGGCATCCACATAGTCTGCAGCGCTCATGATAATGCAGAAAACATTACGTCGCTCGGCGGTGTTCATATGCTGCTTCTTAGCCAATTGTAGCAACTTCTCTGCAAAGCGCTCCTGTCCCGGCTGCAGTTCTCCTTTCTTAGACTGCGTTGCGCTGCCCATTTCATTAATGTTGCCCGACCAGGCTGAACCCACAATCCACCATTTGCCCACCTTATCTGCACGCAACAAGTCATCCAAAGTAATGTTCAGCGTCACCACATATTTATCATTTTTCAGCATTGCTTTCAATTGTTTGCGCAGCGTCTCCGCAAGCTCAGGGTCATATTGCGGTAGTTTACTCATATTATTGTTCTTTACTGCATTTAATATGTCCACCATAAACTTAAGTCGCAGATTCTCCTTTAACTCCAGTGGTGCTGCAGCAATTTGGGTTTGTACATTTTGCATCATTTGCTTAAAAGCCAGCGGATCATCCTTTCGCAAGCGAAAGCCTACAGATTGAAAGATTTGCAGCAAGCACTCAATGGACTTTTCACATAGATTGCTGGACAAACGCGCTATTAGCTCAAGCAGCAATCGATGTTCATAGATCTTAAACATGTACATATAGCAGAGCAACAATATAAGGTTATTTAGTCGTTTATCCTCCACCTCTAGTGACTCAATTTCCTTTACAAAGCTGTCGAACTGATCTACAAACATTTGCAAAAAGTGTGCACCAATTTCGCTGCCAATATGTGCATGCAAATAGGCCAAAAGTACCATGTGCTCCTGCACCATGCGTTCATTGCTGCGAGTACGACCAACTAAGGCTTCATTTAAAAGCGCTGTTAGAGTGTCGTTCATGTTATACCGCGAATTCTTCATATACAAAGATTCTATGCCTGTGGCAATCTTGTGCAGGTTAGCTTCCGACAAGCGATTTAGCAAACCCTTGCATTGCTTACGCAGTCGGGCCAACAGCTCAGCCTGTTTTTCACTGGCTCCAGCGCTTGCGGCGAGCAGTGCACGTTGGTGCGGTGGTATATATTTTTGCCCGCTACCTCCTCCATTTGTTTCATTCTCCACGTTTACAATATTGCCATCGGCATCACGTTTGCGTCCATAGATGTCCTCTTTATCTGTTAAAAATTGCGATAAATAAGGTTTTTCAAACAAATTAAATTAATATTTACATTGCGGCTTATTTGCTTGATCCTCTTGATCTGCATCTGAAACGTCACTTTCGCCGTCTTCTTCCTCATCAAAGTCGCTTCCTTTAGGTTCGTCCTCATCTTCCTCTTCACTTGATTCTATTTCACTGTCCACCATACCTTCCGCATTACCCTCCTCATCATCTTCCTCACTCCACATTCCCGCTTCTTCTTTTTCCTGCTGCTCCTTTAAATCCTTTTTCCTTTGCTGCTTTTCCGCCCACTTAATTTTCTCTTCCTCATCGTCCATCACCAAATCCAGCACGTAATCCAAACCGTCATTAAACATTTTACGCATTAATTTGTTCTTATCCTTTGACTTATTCAGCTTAAGTTTTTTTTCCAACTTGGCTATCTCCTTATCTTCCTCATCGTTCTCCAGTTTAAGCTGTTTTAAACGCTGCTTTCGCGACTTGACTTCAAGCTCCTTTTGCTGTCGCAGCTCTTTTCTGCGCACTTGCTCCTCATCCGGACGCTGTATGCCCGCGTGCTTTTTAATTTTCTTACCCAGCGGTTCATACACCTTCACTTTAAGGTGTTCTGGCATCCGCGCATCTACTTCTTCATCGCTGAAGTCCGAAGCAATGGATTCATCATCATCTGCAGCAACTTCCCCTGCCAGCAGTTGCTCTATATCCAAATCCTCTGGATTTACTGATATTTTTTTGGCTTTTTTAGGTTTTTTGTTTTTACGCATTGCTGAGGCAGCTGCGGCCTCTGCTGCTTCCGCAACGCGTTGCCCACCATTTGTTTTAGCCGCATGATACAAACGCTTATTGGTTTTTTTAATTTCTTGCTTTTGCTTACGTAGCTCTTTGCGCGTCAGCGCTTTTTTCGGTTTCTCCTTAATCTTTTTTAGTTTGGCCATTTCGTTGTTTATAAACGTTTCAAATTGCCATGCCGCGTTCAGATGGAAATCAAACAGCTGTTTTTGACAAGTGTGTACAACACGTGGTAGGAAAAAATTCAACTGCAAACAGCTGTGCAAAGAATAAAGCTGCTAAAAATTCTATTTGCTGCATTTTATGTATTTTTAATTAAAAGTTGCTAAAAACTGATATGTCCACACGCTGGTATCCTATATATCAACGCGGCAATCCACAGCTGCGTGTATTTCTGCCCAATTTCTGGATGAAAATAGTACGTCCAGCTGAGGAGCAACCGGCCAATGTCGTTACCTTTGCGGTCTCCACTGAAATGACCAAGCATGATGTTAAAAACTATTTGGAAAAGATTTATAAGGTGCCAGTGATAAATGTGCGCACACGCATAGCCTTGGGTGATACCTTGCGTGATCAAACCTACGGCTATGTGACCAAGAAAGACGATGTCAAATTGGCTTATGTAACAATGGTGGGTAGCAGTATACAGCTTTGACTTTAGCTCAATATAACTTATTTCACTTGCAGCCTAAAACGGAAAGCTTTGCATATCCTGATATGTTTGAAAAGAAGAAAGAGGCCAAGGAAAAGGAAGATAAGGCTATGGATGAGTCGAAAGCCGGTTTTCGCAAGTTTTTGGACCGCAATAAGAAGCGACCCGGTACGCCGGGCTGGTTTTCCATTTAGTAATTATATTTAGGCATAATTATTTGCAATGAATAACAAACATGTATTTTAAAAGTACAAAGAAAATTTTTCGTGTTCTTGATCAACAAAAGGTATATATACTTATATGTATACTGAGTACTTAAAGCTTTGTTACGGCGTCATTTAGGTTTATTTTTTTGCCTGCTTTACTGCGGCGGCAACCCATGCGCGTATTTTGTCTTCATCCTGTAGGCCCACCATGCGCTGTACCTCCTTGCCATTTTGCATTACCACCAGCACGGGTACAGCACCTACATCATAATCCAATGCCAATTCGCTGTGTTCGTCTATATCCACTTTGGCTAGCTTAATAGAGCCAGCCTGCTCGCCTACAATGCTTTCAATGCGTGGTGTAAGCATTTTGCAAGGGTTACACCAACTATGAGGTTGTAAATTATGCTACGATTAGTTAAGCATTGGACTTTGTCACGCAAACACTTACGTAGCAAAGAAATCCACTATTACTGGAGTCTGGCTGTTCTTAACTTTTTTGTCAAAATCCTCAGCGCTTTGCACTTTGAAGATTTCGCGCCTTGATGACGCCACCGAAAAGTTTCGCAGCGGTAGGGCTGGACGCATTTGGCATCCAACTCTAACTAAACCGTTTAAAAGCTGCCGTTGCATTTTCTGTATTTTCTTTGTTTTTTTGAGGGAGCCGAAAAAAAACACAAGATTGTTGTGCAAAGAATGATAATTTGACTAAAAAGAAACAACGTTATCGATATCGAAATTGGTTGAACAGTGCTGCCAGTAGCTGACAATTTTTCATTACACAACACATTTTAGTATTATTTTTTTTTATTATTAAGCTGTGCATACACTGTCACAATTATTTCTGGCAGCACTGATTTTGCGACTCAGGTATATTTTTGTTTGTCGTAATATCAAAAAAACTTAATTGATTGCGATTTTTGGAAAAATTTTACTATAAATTAATAGCGTATTAGATTTTACCTGCAGAAATTATAACTGCATAGTGGAAATTACATGTTTTAAAGTGCAACAACTATAATTAAAGCAATTAGCTTAGGCCACAACTGCGCAAATGGCACATATCATCCAAGGCAAAGCAAAGAAATAGTTGATAAAAACTCATATGTAAGTGCCGAAGCAGCGCAACAGCATGGATGATCTCTCACAGGGCGACATTTGTCGCGTCTGCCGCTGCGAGGCGCAACAAGATCGCCCACTCTTTTATCCCTGCATTTGTACGGGTAGCATCAAGTACATACATCAGGATTGCTTAATGCAATGGATGCGCTACTCGCACAAGGAATACTGCGAACTGTGCGGACATCGCTTTAGTTTTCAACCCATTTATGCACCGGATATGCCGCGCGTGTTACCCTTGAAAGATGTGCTGGTAGCTCTTATGTCTGCGGTTGTGGAAGGCGCTCGCACCTGGCTGCATTATTCGCTGGTGGGCATGGCGTGGTTTGGCGTGGTGCCACTGTCTGCATACCGTACATACCGTTACTTGTTTCGAGCATCCTCCTTTGATCTTATACTTTCGCTGCCCTCGGATATATTCTCCATGGACAATCTGGCATCGGATGCATTTCGCGGCTGCTTTGTGGTGACCTGTACGCTGCTCTCTTTTATTGGTTTGGTCTGGTTACGTGAGCAGATATTACATGGTGGTGGTCCGGATTGGTTGGAACGCGATGAAGCACCTGTAGACGCTGCAGCTGCAGCGTTTCAACGTGCAAACGTGGCTGCTCAGGCCGCTGCCAATGATGACAACAACAATGGCGGAGCACCACGTGATGAGCCCATGAATAATGCTGCACCTCCCGTAGCAAATCCTGCAGACAACGAAGGCGATCAACCTTTAGATCAGGCTGCCGCTGATCCCATTGCTGCGGCCGCCCCTGAGCCTGCTGCTGATGCTGACAACGATGAACGATGGAATCCCATGGATTGGGAACGTGTTGGTGCTGAGGAGTTGACCTGGGAGCGTCTGCTAGGGCTTGATGGCTCTTTGGTTTTTCTGGAACACGTTTTTTGGATAATTTCACTGAACACCATGTTCATCTTCACCTTTGCTTTTTGCCCTTATTGCGTTGGAAATTTCATACTCAGCTCGTTGGATTTGCTGCAGCCGGAGAAACCATTGCTGCATTTTCATGGACTAATTACAACGCTATTTGGCTACTGCTGTATCGGTTTGACCCTGGTTATGATGCATTTTTCTGCGCGTATTTTTCGAATGCGTCGCCTTTCCTGGTTCATTGGACTTTGTTACATTGTGGTCAAAGTGTCGCTTCTTTCTGTAGTGGAGATTGGTGTGTTGCCGCTTATCTGCGGCTGGTGGTTGGATATTTGCTCGCTGCCACTACTGGATGCTAGCCTGAAGGATCGTAAAGCTGGCTTTAAGGCAGCGCCCGGCACTTCCCTTTTCATACATTGGATGTTTGGCATGGTTTATGTGTATTATTTTGCTGCTTTCATATCGTTGCTGCGTGAAGTTTTGCGTCCTGGCGTGCTTTGGATTTTTCGCAATGTCAACGATCCCGATTTTAGTCCCATACAGGAAATGATACATGTGCCAATAGCGCGTCATGTGCGGCGTCTATGCGCATCGGCTATGATCTTTGGCTGTGCTGTTCTACTCATGCTCTGGGTGCCCATACGCATTCTGCAAACAGTGTGGCCGAATTTTCTACCCTACGCTCTTAGCGGTGACTCCGAGGTTAATGATCTAAGTCTGCAGCTATTGTTGCTGCAGGTAAGTTGCAACTTTCTTTTTTAAAATTATTTAATAACTAAAAATCGTTTTCCTTAGATTGTATTACCGGGCTTTTTCGAGCAAACCCAAACACGCGTCTGGCTCAAAAGTCTTGTCAGACTTTGGTGTTCCGCTGTTGCTTGGCTTTTAGGCATATGCAGCTATCTTTTGCCTGCCCCTGAACCGCAAACGCCAACTGAAGAGGCAGCTGCCCCAGGAGCACCAGCAGCACCACCTGCGCCGGAACAGCCTTTACCGCGAAACTTAGCCGCTGCTCATCAGGCTCTTTTGGAGCGCGAGGTACCCGTTGGTTTCCAGGCCTATACTCGACCTACATTCTTTGCGCTGCGTCTGTGCGCTCTCTTGCTGCTTATGTGCCTGTCCATTGTTTGTGCTGCGGTGCTTACTTTAACCGTGCCCGTTTATATTGGACGGCGTTTGATGTTGCTCTGGACTGGGCAGGTGAGCTCAACTACTATGCCTGTGCGTGATCAAGCTGCTGAATTGGCAGGAGATAACGAAGCTTTAGCGCGTAAAAATGAACGTCTACTACGTGCACATGAGCTATATACAGCAGAAATTGGTGGCTATCTATGCTGGATCGTACTACGCGCCGTGGCTGGCGTGGTTACACTGCTGCCACAAGGACGCACCGCTATTATGAACAAGCTGAAACATTGGGGACGTGTGGCCTCGCAATATGCGCTACCAGTCATCACATTTGTGGCCATGTTTTTCGTGATTCCGCTACTTTTTGGACTAATTTTGGAATTGGTCGTAGTCATACCTTTGCGAGTGCCCATGGCGCAGACGCCCGTACACTTTCTCTGGCAGGATTGGGCGTTAGGAGTGCTCTACACAAAAATTGCTATAGCCCTTACCCTAATGGGACCGGATTGGCGTATAAAACGAGCGCTTGAACGAGCCTACAACGATGGCATGCGTGACTTTGATCTAGGCTTTGTAATACGCGATTTGGCTGTGCCTGTTGTGACAACATTTGGTTTGGGACTGGCCATACCCTATGTAGTGGGACACTCGGTGCTGCCGCTATTCTTTGATAATCCCTACACGCAGTTTACCATCACGCGCTTGGTTTATCCGGTATTTTTTATAGCCGCTGGCAGCGTTGTGTTTGTGCTATTCCAAATCAAGCAGCTTAAGAAACTCTATCTTTCCATCAAAGTAGACAAGTATCTAGTGGGTCAGCGTCTGGTCAACTATGAGCATCGCAAAAAACAGCAGCAGGCGGCACAAGAGGTTCGCGCTAACGAAGAAGCAGCAGCAGCCAATCGTATGCAGGAGGCAGCAGCTGCAGCAGCGGCGAATGGGCCAGTGGTCGAGCCTGACAATGATGTCATAAACCCAGAGGAAGAGGCAGCTCTGCGTATGCGACGGCAACGACTAGAGCATTTTCGGGAGTTGATCATTTTTGATGATGATAATGATTGATTGATGATTTTTACTCTGTTTCTTTGTACTGGAGTTGCTGATGATATCTATGTTTGTTTCACATACCTCCTGCGCCTTTTTTGGGCTTTGACATAACTACTCCATAACTTGGCGGTTGGCACTTCAGAACGAAAGTTTCCAAATTAAATTCTATATTTTGTACACTTGCCTGCGTTTTTCTTCTATTCCTCTTTTAGGCGCTAATATTGTTGATTTTTTGCTGTACTAGAAATTAAGTAAAAAAAGTTTTTATTTCAAAAGTTAGGCCACACTTACACAGACAGACTATATATATTATATGTACTAAGCCATGTTATTATTTTATAACAACTCTTGTGGTTATATGCTAAACAGTATATGCAAATTATTTACACAAATTTCAATGTATAAAATTTGCATGCTATAAACATTAGCATTAAAAAAAAAAAGAAAAAAAACGAATCGTAACCAAATTTAATATTTATAATATTTGTGCACAAACATAATTGCATGCATACATCTTAAAGTGATTAAATCATACAAGAAAAGGCATAAAATGGTCTGCGATTTGTATGAATTTTGAACTTTATTCAGTTGGCAAAAAAAATTAAAATTATATTACATATATATATTATGCTAAATGTGGTTTTATCGTGGTGAAAACTTTGATGTAGTTTTACGGACTTGTAAAAAAATTTAAATATATATAAATTATATGGTATGATTAATTAATAAATTTAACTCTTAACTTCAATGGAAACTGCATGGGTGTACAAAATTATTTTTGTTTTGATTAAACCGGAAATAAAGCAGATCAATCTGCTCAGGTGAAGCTTAGAAGACAAAGTAAAACATTTCAAATCCATTGCTTGTTTCAAAAAGCTTCTTTTAAAACGTTTATTATTATAATTCATTAAAATACTTAAATTCAACAAAGTATTATTGAACAATACGTTTACACACTGCCTCTTTAAGAAGTTGTTTCAAAAAATCTAAAAATGGTGTTCTGATATTATCAGCTAAAATCTGGAGGAAACAAAAGTACTTTTACTATTTAAAAAACATATAACATAGGAAACTTGTGGGCTTCATCCCCTGCTCGCTTCGCTCACCAACCGCCAACCCTCCATCACCGCAAGTGGCTAAGGGTCCCACTTGAAATTAAATTCAAAAAGATGAGAAGAAAAAAACTTTTTTATATAATAAAGGGATTCTTTATAAATTGAAATAATTATTTTTTAATACGCCCAGTACTTTTTTAATTTTTACATTAAACGTCATTCGGAAAATGAAATTAGTCACAGGCGCCTAGCAACAAGAGCATTTTTCTAGATCGACCAGATCAGAGTAACTAACTATTGGAATAACTATTTTATTTTTTATATGGTTATTAAAATTTATAGCTTTATACTTTGATTTTTTAAAGTGTTATTGAAGCCGGAATATTATATTAACTATATGCTATTGTACGCTGTTCCAAAGTATTTTTAAAGTTTATTTGATACAAATCGAAACGCTAAACTGAATTTATAAAAAGTAACACATTTTTTTTAGTTTGGTGTAATTTATATAATTTAATTCCTATTTCAAAATCTTCATAATTGACATTCAAACCGATATTTTCTTTCATATTTTACCAAAAAATGTTCCCCTCAAAGTTTTTTTTTCCTAAAAGGGAAAACTCAACTCAAAGTTAGGTTATGCTTTATTTATACAATTTATACAAAGATGACAAGGTTTGGCGAACTCTCAAACTTTAATGATTTCCACGTGGGCTGGGAAATATAGTACTGCTATATATTAGCAAAAAATATAGTTCTATATTCTTTGATATTAGTTTTTCTGGTAAAATCTTCAAAAATTTCTCTAGATTCTGTAATCTTAGAATCTGTATAGACAAGATAAAAAGACTCCTTGTCAGACACTTCAACTAGAAATAGTTTGGCTCATTTTCGCTAATCGGCTAATTTGGAAGTTATGGCCACTTAAAGTTGATACAAAAAAATTGATCCGATTAATATCGATCGTGATTTCGATTATTTTGGGTTTATTCGTCTTATTAAAAGTTATGGCGATTGAAAGTTGGAACGGCAAAATTTTTCGGAGTTGAACTGATAACAAATGTGGCTTATTTTCGCGTTAAGTTGTCTAATTCGAAGATGTGGCCCAAAAAATATGGTCCCATTTGTAGCAATCGTGTTTTCGATTATTCAAGCTGTATTTCGCTTTTTTAGAGGCCTTGGCTACGACCATTTAATGTTGGGAGGGTAAAATATTTCGAAGTGGACGAACTATCACAAACTTATCTTCGTGCTAAATCGTCTAATTTGGAAATTACAGCCATTTAAAGTTAAGACAAGAAAATTTTGTTTTTATTATTCCGATAGTGATTCGCTTTATTTCGTTGCATATAGAGGTGATGAAATCATCCGAAAAAATTAAGCGTTCCAAAGGAGCTTCGTATTAGCCGGTTCTATAAGGGAGTAATGGGATTTTTGATAAGCGGTAGAGTTTTACTGGCCTATTAACATGGCCAATCGTGGTGTCAAATGATAAAATCAAAATGACAGTTCGGTATCCCAAAAAACACCATATAGACTTAGAACATTGCTTGGGTACGTTTTAGGACTCCAACTGACCCAAGAGCTGCAAGTTGGAAGAGAATCACAATTCTGGCTAAGTAAACTTTGTGGCAAATGGCTATGACAACAACAAAAAATTTCTATTAATGGAAGAACGCACTTCCACACGAAAATCACCGGTTGGTAAAATATCCATAAGAAGTTACTGAATGGTTATCGTTGTGAACTGGTAATGCCATTGGTCGATCTATAAAATCAAGCTCTACAAAACTGTTATAACCTAAGCTTTTTGCTGCAATCTAAACGATAATTCATGGTTCTACAGGGGATTCCACGATGCTTATTTTATATAAACGATGCCAATGTACTATTTTCTTTTGCACGGATGACACAAGCTGGCCTCTAAGATCATGGGATTTCACGTTTTTAGACTTTTTTATGGCATTTTCTAGAGCTATAGTATGCCAATAAGGTGCAAACAGCGGATGTCCTTGAAGTCATTATTGCCATTACCCAAGTACAGCCGGAACTACGCGAAAGAATCATTAAAAAAAGTTGACAATGTGTATCCGTGGTATCGAATGAAGCTTTCTAAAAACCCTTTTATAAGAAAATACACTTGTTTGCAATAACAACCTGCACCATTACAGTTAATTTTTGACTAAGCAAAAAATCCAACTATATAAAAACGTACAAAAATAAACCTAAAAAAACCATGCACATAAAAACAATTAGATTTAGGCCAATTTAAGCCAAAAACGTAAAGCGTGAAAAGTAAATGCCAACCTACAACATACCCCAACCTACAAAATTTTCACTGCTATTTTAATGCCGGCTAGCCTTGGTTTTTCCTCTAAAAATTCACGTACAAGTACAGACTGACCTCGCATAGTGCACAGCGGGCAAAACTAGAAATCATTTTTTGGGTCATTGAGGTTAGTTTATGTAACAGAAAGATGTGGTTCTAGGAGAGGTACCAGCAAAGTTTTTCTAATACATATTCGAATTTTGGAGTAATTCAAAAATTGATCGTGGGGCAATAAATAGATGGATATAGCTTAATCGCAAGGCAAGAATATGGTAAGCATTTTGGTATAAAGAATACTGAGGCTTCCTTATCTCTTTGTACACTTGATATGAGAAAATATAAATTGAAATATGTGCCGAAGGCCTTTTGCTTCAATTTAAATAAATTGAAATATAAAATTAAAACGGCAAGCATTTGTTTTTCAATTTCTGGAATAGGTGTTACTACACATAGTATAGGAAATAAAGCTTAAAAATAAAGGCGGAAAGGCAATTTGATTTCTGCCACTTTTTCTGTTTTATTTACTAGGGCAGACCGTCTACTAGCTGCGCACGCCAACCGCCGCACCTCACTACGATCGCTTCGCGATCTGAACTGTATATCCTTATATAAATGTCAACGATGAAAATCTTTTTTAAATTTAATAGGCAGATATTTATATTTTGTATATTTTTCAATTTTTCTTATCTGGTCACACTGTTGCATACCTTAATCTTTTAAAATAATCCACATTAGGCTGAACTGAAAAATGTGTTCAAAAAAATTCCAGAAACGCTTCTTCAAAGCTAAGACTTTCAGGATTTGATACAAATTTTGCCCGATCTAAACTTCAGCGTCCATATGAGGCAACATTGCTGTTTTAGAACACCCTTTTTTGCTAGAGTTACCAGATGATTCGAGTGAAAAAAGCGAAAGTGACCTTCACTTCGAGAGAATACTTTTAACTTTTAAAGGCAAGAAACTCGTGCCCGAAAGACTTAAAAACAGATTGATTCTGATTGATCCTGATCCTTCAAAGTTTCCAAAATGCTGTTAGATTCTTTTTCTAACGCTAACAGTTTGTCATGAAAATCTGGCACATACATTGTGACAAAAAAATTTCTAAATAAAACGCAAAATAGTTAATCTTCTTCAATATTTACTTTGTCTCTTTCAAAATATTCCCCTTCTGCCAACTTATGCCAACGCTTCATCCAATCTTCGAAACATTTTTGTATTGGCGTTTGCTGGGATGGGGTTCAGCTCTCTCGTCACATTTGGAATGTACGGTGCCTGGTCTATGGTATTTATCGAGTGTTTTGCCTTAAATGCGATGAGATCGTCGTGCAAAATCCACGAATTGTCTGCCCACAATTCCGCCCGAAAACGACGGACCCATTCATGCAAACGCCTCAAAACAGTCACTTCTTATTGACCACTAGTGGGCCCGGCAGACGTTGTCTTGCCAAAACTTTTTGAATAGTCTTAAAGTGTATAAACATCGAAAGATTCTCTAGTTAGCTTATCTAGACAATCATTAGATTTTTGGACTAGTTGACTTTCACGACTCTCTAAAAAGCCGTATGGACGAACTTAAGTATTCTTAAGAGAGCTCGCATCTCTAATAAATTCATGCCCTACAGAATCTACATTTCGACCCCTTAATGTCCAATAACCGGTGTTGAACAATTTTCTACTATGCTATGTTCAACATATTCACAAAAATGCGTTTACCTCACGAACCAATACACACAATCACATCGCAATAGGCCTAAAACCTCTGTATTGACAACTTCTAATATAGGCAAAAATCATATTTGAAATTCTTCAACGTGTTCATGAAAACACCCGTAACATGTAAAAAATTAACATTAGTTAATCTGACAATGTCCATAAAGCCACAAAAAAAATAAAAAAATTTGTCGAAAAATTAAAAAAAAAAGTTAGGGGTGGCAACCCACTCCTTACAAATTACTCAAAACTTTTTGTGCTATAAACCTTCTACACACTATAAGAAGCTAAATAAAAAAAAATTGTCAAATTCGTCCAGCCGTTTCAGAGTTATGCGATCATAAACGTACAGCATTTCATTTTTATATATATTGATTTGCCCCTCTTGAACGTTTTTATGATGCATCACACCACGAATGTGGAAGAAAACACAATTCCGGAAACTTATTACTTAAAAAATTTCCGAAAAATGGCTCACAAAGACGTTTTTTTTACTTGGCATTTTAAATCTTTCAAAATTTTCAAAATCTTATAATATATATAATATCTTAAATATACTTAAATACTTGGTTAAAGATATGAAAATATGTATGACAAAAAAATGATTTGATTGCATTTCTGCAAAAAAAAATAACAAGCGAACATTAGATAGGAGTAATCCTAGTTTTTGAGACATCATAAAAGTCTCTTTGAGAAGCTGTTGGAATGGGAAGAAGCAGATCTTTGGTTTGCAGCGTTTGGAGAGCATGCTTTTGGTTTTTTTGCTGGCCTTGTCTGCGGTAGTGACTTATCATTATACAAATAGATTGCGAAATTTTAGACCGTAATGTGAAGTAAACGTTGAAAGATTTGTTTTTATTAAAATTCCACAGTTTGATCCAATTTTTAAATTCGTGAAGTTACTCGTCTTACTCACAAGAATCTGAGTAGTCAGTGAGAGCGGCTAGAATCAACTTCTTCAGCGCACAGGAATGTCGGCCACAAATATTGTGATTAAACGCCCTACTTTGGAAGCAGGGAATGGACATCACTTTTCAATGGGCTTGGGGAGCTGGCGGAAATAAACATCAACGACATTCAGAGGTCCATAAGCCGTAAGGACAGGATCTAAACGAACTGTCTACACATACAACCAATTAACAAGTTGGAAACGAGGATGTGATAACAAATTGGGGCGACAGCGCTAGTTGGGCTAATGGACTGAGCCACCAATTCAACCAACCAACCAGCAAAGGCTAAAACTGATGTTTTCGTGTGTAGACATAGAATTTGCTGTTTTCCGTAAAGGAGTCTTTATCAAAAGTTCTGGGCTGTCATCAAATAACTTATTGCTGGCAATACTAACAAAATTTCAGAGTAGTCATCACTTTATTTTGATTACCTTATTTATGGAATTGTTTTCAATATTCCCAAAATTAAGATATTTGCTTATAAAAATTTCGACTTTTCAAGAAATTTAGCTTAGTAAGGTTTTGAAAATATACCTTAAAAAAAATACTAAGGTTCTACTGTAGGCTCACGGACACGCACAAAAAGCGCAACACAGTCACAAAAATTAACAAGTGGGACAAGCTCAAACCCTTGGAATCCAGAATCTAGAACTAGACGCGACTTTGCGTGCTTTGCTTGTAATGTTAAATAAGTTAATTTTATGCTATAACTCGGCCGCCATTATGTTTGTGGGGCTATGATTGTGTGCCGAAAGAATTACTTATCCCAGTTAGGGGAGGCCTATTTTGATTAGGGTTGTTAGGCTACTAATGCATACTTTTTTGTTCGTGTGACAGACCACAAAAACGCCCTCCATGTCACGCCTAAACACACCCAAACACACGCATATGGAAAGCCCCGACTATTGTCCAAGTTTATTATGGCAAACCATGTCCCCAAGTAATACCTACTTACATGGCTCACATTTTGGTCAACTGTGATTTAGTTGAGCTCAATTTTTTTACCATAAAGCTCCCTAACATTCGTTCTGCTCTACATAGTGCGTTGTGTGTGTGTGGGCATATTTTAGTGGCCTTGAGTGTGCATTCAGGGCCATAACTCATTTCAATTGACACAGTTCTTGTAAGTGCTTAGAAAGTTGGCAAAAGTATAATGCAAAGTATTATTGCTCATTTAAAAGCGAAAGTTTAGTACATTCAGAGGCTCGACTCTTTAATGATAATCTTTAGAAACTGACTAATCTCTTTAAAAACGCTTTTAAAGATTGTAATCAAGAACGAGTCGAAAACCATGTGAGTTGAGAATTTTTCAAGAATTTGTTTTAGAATATTTTAAAATATTATAGAGCATGAAATTCTGTACAAAATCCGTAAATCCGTGAATCATTCTTGGGACGGAGTGCGAAAAGTGGGCAGTATTTGGTCTCGAAAATGCCATAATAATGAGTACGGTGATCATACTTTATTCAACTGTGGGGGGTCTCCAAAGACTCCGTCTTACACAAATTTAAAATACTCTTCATACCATAAGGTACTGGGAAAGAATATATAATTTCATTAAATATAATCACAATATTTTATTTAAAATAATGCGTGGTGTGTTCAAAAAGTATCGCGAATTTTGAATTTTCACGGGTTACGTATATTCGAATTTCGATTTTTTTATGGCGTTATGTTGGTACTCATGTCTCTCACTTATGCCGACAAGCTCGGCCATTTTGAATGTTCACTTAATTGTTGACAGCTGCTTCGCTTACACATGTTTTGGCCCGATTTCGATTTTTACCTATTCAAAAAAATGAATCAAAGAACCTGTATCAAATTTTGTGTGAAAAACGAAATTAAGTGCGCGGATGCATTTCGAATGTTGACTGTGGCATACGGAGAAGCTACCTTGGACCGAAGCAACGTTTATCGGTGGTACAAAATGTTCTCAGAAGGCCGAGAAGATGTGAACGACAAAGAGAGTGCCAGATGCCCGAGCACTTCAACAACAGACGAAAAAATCGGCCAATCGTCGAATCACCGTTAGAGAAGTTGCTGAGGACCGAGACATATCGATTGGCTCGTGCCATTTGATTTTTATCAATGATTTGGGCATGAGACGGGTCGCCGCGAAATTCGTACCAAAATTGCTCGATTTCGACCAAAAACAGCTTCGCATGAACATTGCTAATGAGATGTTGGACTCTGTTCGCGACGACCCAAATTTGCTCCAGAGGGTTATAATTGGTGAGGAATCGTGCTCAATCATCTCAATGGAAGCTATCGCACGAACCAACACCGAAAAAAGCGTGCCAAGTTAGGTCAAATGTGAAAGTTTTGCTTACAGATTTCTTCGATTGCAGGAGCGTGGTGCAGCATGAGTTCTTGCCACAGGATAGAACGGCCAATAAGGAATATTACCTGCAAGTTATGCGCAATTTGCGCGGAGCAATCCGCCAGAAACGCCCGGATTTGTGGAAGAACAAAAACTGGATTTTGCACCACGATAACGCCCCTGCTCACACATCGTTGCCTGTGCGCAACTTTTTGGCCAAAAACAACACACTAATGATGCTGCAGCCACCGTATTTCCCCCCTGTGACTTTTTCTTGTTCCCTAACTGAAGAGGCCCATGAAAGGACGACGCTACGCTACGATTGACGAGATAAAGACGGCATCGAAGGAGGAGCTTAGCAAGATAAAAAAAAATGAAGTTTTGAAGTACTTCGAAGATTGGAAAATCCTTTGGCACAAGTGTATAATATCTCATGGAGATTACTTTGAAGGGGACAAAATAGATATTCATGAATAAATTAATAATTTTTGAAAAAACACAAAATTTGCGATACTTTTTGAATACACCTCGTATTGCACCTAGACCTAAAAATGGCATGCTGCTTGTTTTACAAAAAGTTAAAATAGATATTGCGCATACGCCCGGTATAACGCAGCTTGGCAACGGAAGATATTAGCAGTTGTAAATTTTTATTAAGTGTTTTATGGCCGTACAAAACTTACAAAAAACTTTTTGAACTAATAGGAGTGGGTTGCTGTTGGCCTAGAGTGGTAAGTTGCCTGCCATTGGGACATTCAACTTGAAAAATGTGGTGACGTTTGCCATTTTGGCTTTGTTGTCTGTTGAAAATTACCTTAGCATGACCACAAAAACGAATCACGACGACGTCATAAATAAATGAACAATTCTGGCTAAGAGCGTGTGGGGTAGTAACTTATACTAGTGTTTGGCTTTTATGATTTTGTTAACAAAGTTTCTAGGGTGGCGCCGCACAAAAACAAACGCAATTTGTGATTACACATAGATAAAAGCCGACTGACTAAATGGCAGCCTGATTGTGGCTTGGTTTGTGTGTCAAACAAAATGGCTATAACAATGGCTACCTGTAACTTTTAAAGGCCAATAAAGCAACATGTTAAACACACTTGACTGACTGATGGCACTCAAGTGCATAACATTGGCTTTCATTTTGTTGTTTTTGTTGCAACAGTTGCAGTCACAATACAAAATACATATATTTTTAAATTGGCTTAAAGTGAAAAAAATAACAGTCTGACTCCGCCTTGGAAGTCCAAATGGCTGACTGACTGACTGCACGCCAGTTGCCAAGTGCTCGACGCGCACGAACTAAACTGCAATAATTTTGTTAGTAGCAGTAAAAGTGTTCCAAACGTTCAAAAAGGGCCAAAAGCACGAAGCTAAAAAGTGTTGCATACCCAACAGGCGCGCGAGCTGCCACAATTAGCCTATTTTCAATTTGATATACACTTACTAAGGGAATACTAATTTATCGGGAGATTGGTAACATGACATACAAAAATTGATAAAATAAAAAATACATTAATTTCATATTAGAGCTCGAGTCACCGATTTGTACAACAATTAGCAACTTATACGAACTCCGGTGAGTATTTTTTTTTTATCTTCCGGTACTTCGAAAGTTTTCTATTTTTTTATCATTGTTTGAAACAAATTCCTAATTTTTTCTTATTACAAGCGCTGCATTTAACATAAAAGAATGACAATACATCATCCAAAATCGTTTTATAGTTTTTCAATATACTCCGGATCAAAAATAATTATTAGAGCGTGAGGTGCCTTAACTTAAAGTTTTGAATGCCCAAAACACAATCAGTTGGAGCGGATATAAGAGAACGGCCATTCTTATGATAAAGCACATTGCGCTTTTTGGTATTATCAAATTGACTCTTTGAAAACCGCTTGGAAACACACTTGTAAACTAAGTACAGGGTCGTCGAGGTAAATCCGGAATATATTCGTGTGGGTCTCCTTTATTATTGCACAAATCTGCAAGGATAGCGTTGCATTTCATGTTTAGGTGTTCCTTTTCAGTTACAGAGTAGGCTTGATTGATAACACGCAACGATGAGCCGAGAACAGGACCGCAGGGCAGCGATACTGGAGTCACTACCCGCCGGGAAAACACCGAAGGAGATAATTCAATGGTTTGGATATAAAAAAACACAAGTTTATGAAATTAGCAAGAAGTTTCGAGATGCTGAAAAGAAAGACGAGGTTCCTTCAGAGCGAGCAAGCCACAATAAACGATCCGACCGAAAAAGAACTTCAGAATTTGTCGATGAAT
Organism: Chymomyza amoena; assembly: GCA_037043745.1. Classification (NCBI taxonomy): domain Eukaryota; kingdom Metazoa; phylum Arthropoda; class Insecta; order Diptera; family Drosophilidae; genus Chymomyza; species Chymomyza amoena. The sequence continues at coordinate 477,469 of JBAMAX010000602.1, forward strand.
TGAAAAATGCCACCCCACTTTTTCGAGCATGGGCTTCGGTTGAACGCCGAAGGATATATCGAAGTACTGAGATCAGTTGTGAAGCCTTGGATAGACCGAGTGACCGCTGGAAGAGAATACGTGTTTCAGCAGGACTCTGCACCAGCTCACAAGTCCAGAAAGACTCAGGCTTGGCTGTACGAGAATATGCATCACCACTGGCCCCCAGATTTGTGGCCACCGTCCAGCCCAGACTGCAATCCTCTCGACTACTACGTGTGGGGCATAGTTGAAGGAAAGGTGAACAAGACATCTCACAACACAAAGGACGCCCTGAAGGCCAAAATCATGGATGTGATGACCAACATGAACAAAATGGAGGTGAAACGGGCCTGTCCTCGATTTCGGTCCAGGCTTGAGCGGGTAGTTGTGGCTCGGGGTTAATTTCCCTTGAAAGGTGTAAGGCTCTGTGCTACCACTAAGCAAGGGAAATACTATTACTACTACTACTGTTGTCCCTCATCTTCTCGTAGACCAAGGGAAATATGAAAGCGATAAATTGGGATTTAGGAGCAAAAATGCGAATCTGAATAAAAGTGTTCGTTTTGTTTTTTCGTTTTCCGGAGCACGTCCGATTACTGCGGTTTTAATCCGATAACTTATGCATCTTAAGCCGTGTTGCATTAACTTTGAAGTTAATCAAAGATGTCATGAAAGATACAAGCTTGTGGCCGAGCTATCTAGTGCCTATTATTATTTATGTATCAAAATCGAAACAAGATTTCGAGAGTCCAATTTCAACATCTTTACTTCCAAAAGCAGTGATAGCAACTAATTGCACATAAAAACAATTAAAAGCTATTGTCGCAGAATCATCTTGTCTTTAATATAAATATTCATGTTTATTTATGGGAATACAAAGAACCTGTCAGCCGCGATAGTTTTTTAACGTTTTGTCCCGAAACTTTCCATGTAAAACTTAAAATGTAATAAGAGGCTCAGTTACAAAATACGAGGGTGGATTGATAAGTTTCCGGCCTGACCAAGAAAAACAACGTTTTTAAGAATTTTTTTTTTATTTCTCAACATAATCTCCTCCAAGGCTGATACATTTCTCATAGCGGTGTTCTAGTCTAGTAATGCCATCTCTATAGACTGATTCGTCAAGCTCCTCAAAATACCCATTTACAGCTTCGAATACTTCTTCATTGTCTGCAAATCTCTTACCGCCAAGCCATTTTTTGAGGTTAGGAAACAGATAATAGTCACTCGGGGCTAGGTCTGCAGAGTAGGGAGGGTGCGGCATCAATTCAAACTTCAGATCGTTGATTTTAGCCATCGCAACGATTGACTTGTGCGCTGGTGCGTTATCGTGATGAAACAAGATTCTTTTCTTCGCCAGATGAGGTCGTTTATTTTTCACCTCGTGGATCAAACGTTGCAATAAGTCTGCGTAGTATTGACCAGTGATAGTTTTACCCTTTTCAAGGTAATCAATGTATATAATACCTCTTGCATCCCAAAAAACAGTAGCCATAACCTTGTTCGCTGAAAAAATTGTTTTTGCCTTCTTTGGAGTTGGTTCCCCTGGTCCAATCCACTGTTTAGACTGTTCTTTGGTTTCAGGAGTGTAGTGGTGGACCCAAGTTTCGTCAACGGTTATGAATCGACGCAAAAATTCGCTGGGATTACGCTTATACAACGTCAAATTGGCGGTAGAAATGTTTTTTCGAATCAATTTTTGGTCGACAGAACACAGAGGCGTCTTGTTCAGTTTGCTCTCAAATCTAAACTAACATGGCGATCGGGCTGAAACTATAGCTACTAGCTAACTAAGGATGGTACTATAGAACGCCACCTCAAGGTAGGCCTAGTGGCGCCATCTCTTGGTCAGGCCGGAAACTTATCAATCCACCCTCGTATAAGACAATCTTTTTTCTTTTTTTGAATTTTGGCAACAACGAAAGGTAATGGTTTTTCAGGCGAAGATCCTAGCCATAAATGAGACTACAACCGGTTTACGCAATCCCGGCCTTGAAACCGGTGAAAATATATACTCAGATAGCCAGGCAGCCATAGCCAGACATGGTACGACCCTCCTACGGATTAGGAGTATACTCACATGCCAATGGCTACTTTTAGTGTACATACAAAGAACAAATTTATATAATCCACCAAAAACGTTCCGTCAGGTTCTGTAAACTCAGCCGCTCACAGTGCTCGACAGATGTCAGAGCGATCACCGGTCACTGGCTTGTGTTTGTTAATTTATACTGAAATATTCTATGGCCATTTCTTTTTTCTGTTTTCTTACACTAATATGTAAACACAGGAAGGAGGTGGTTAGATGAAAATCTGAACCAGTCCTCAGTGCCTTCTAATCCTTGACGCTTCCTTTGTTAATATTTCGATTGTACTCTTGAGCTTAATTAAGGGTCTTACATCATTGTGATGTGTAAATAAATAGCTAATAGAAATTCAATCAAAACAAAGAAGCAGTTCCAAAACATAGTCGTCATAAACATACGTCCTGACTTCATCGAGTCGCAACACTTGTGAAGTTCATAACATCTGCATCATAAATAGTTTTAAGCCTTTAAAAAATATCCGCCGGTGTCTTAGCTGCAGCGGGAAGAAGAACGATGACAGCACGAAGCCAGAGCACCCAGTTTTAGGTGAATAGGCGCCCTAGATGAACAATATTCGTAGATGGAAAATTGAAATATTTTTACAAATTTTGGGAACAACAAATCGGTAAAAAAAATTGGTAATGGCTTCTTTTCAAAAATTAATTTTAGAAAAACATTAACATTTAAGTTTGCCAAGTGTTGGCGCTCTTGTGGATCGCCCTATGCACCTTGAACTTGTCAGAATTCCATAACAACATATTTTACAAAAATAGACTCACCCATACAAGGTCCTTCATTGTTCATTATGTTCAAAAGAACCCTTACGACCAGCAAGTGCTGCCAAATTTAAATTAGATTTTCTCATAACATGTTTTAAGGCACGTTAAACTGCGATAAAAACTGGAGTAGGGTGCGGAGTATATTATAGTCGTGATGTCCAGACAATAACTGGTCTACTTGTTATTATTATTTTTGCTCACACGCGGAACTCTTTATCCTACAAAAGCTGCACACAACGTGCATGACCTCATCAATTTGGCTTAGTTGAAGTTTCTATTTGGGGAGGTTTGGGACTCGAGTGTTGATGTCGTATTAGCCAAGACTCCAAGACTCTGGCTATAAGTAAAGGCGTAAAGAAAACAAAAAGCCAAGCAGCTAAATGCCAAGCGTATAAAACACCTAAACACATACACTTAAACAGTGACATATACACACACACACACTCTCACACACACACACACACACATGAGAGGTAGCATACAGGTGCTGTTGCGTGCCCAGCTGTACGTGTTGTTGTTGTTCTTTTTGTTATTGTTGCTGTTATATTGCTATTGGCCGCCAATTTGCCTAGGCTAACTTGGCCAGAACGAACTTACTGACCATTCGCAGGGTCGTCTGGATTTTCAATTCAGTTGAGTTGAAATCGTGACCAAAGGCGGGCGCGTTTTAAGCCATTTTTTTATACAAAAATTAAACTCTCGCTGAGCAACTAATTAAAAATTCAATTTTGCCACAAGATATTGACCAATAAAGATTGTCAGCAGGTTGCAGCACAAATCAGTGATTAAGTTATTATCTTTAAGGATGGGCTGTGCCAGCAGCACGCCCATGGTGGCAACTGCAGGCAGTGATATGTTAAAGGCAGCCACACATGTTGCTGACGATGCCAAAGAAAAGGCGGAAAATGCAGTCCAAGGTGTGTGTGTGTGTGTGACATTTGAAATTGCTTTAAAAAATTTGGGCGTGACTAGGCGTAACCAAAGCACTCAACATAAAAAAAAGTACCATCTATAATTTCTTAAAAGCCAAGCACACGTTATGTGCGTGTTACAGTTGGCGTATACTTAATATATTTTTCTAAAGTAAACCAAACGTTATTATAAAACTAGTGCAAAGTTTAGAGATGGAAAAGCACGACTTTAAAATACACTTTACCTTTTTTAATAGTTATATAGGGAAAATTACAAGATTTATGTGTACATATAGTATACAAATTGAATGCAGGTTATAAAAAGTGTTTATGTAGCTTCTAGACAAATAGTTTGACTAAGATATTTATTTTTGATATACCCACGTTCTAGGTAAAGGGGATTGTTAATTCTAGGCTATAACTTCTAAAGTTTTCCCGACTTATGTAAATAAACTTTCCTTTGCCTTGTAAGTTTTGGGGTAAATAATAAAAAACTGTTGCAGGAGACTTAGTTCAGAATAATAAATTAGTCAGGACGACAAAAGAAAACCATTCATGTCTGTATTACCTATTTCTTGAAGTCCATGCTGGGGGCATAAAATTTTACAGCAAGGTGTGTTTTATGATTTTGTAACAAGCCATCCATAGTTACAAGTTTTATATTATTTATTTATTAAAATGGATTAAAGATTTCGATAATAAAATTTCAATATATTTTTTCGAATGACAAATTGGACATGACTGCAGATAGAGTGCATCTTTGGATAAAGTTAATATTCTCTAACGCTCAGTCTCCAAAAAAAATTTGTTCAGACAAATGGATGTCTATATAGGGACTGCACGGGCTCATCAGAATATATATACTTTTTAAGTGGACACGGTAGATGTTGTTCTGAGTTGCCTCGTATTTAGAAAGTTAGGCAAGGTTTTATGAAATATATAAAATTAATAGACCCAAAGAGTAATAATTAAAACTATTTAAATGTATAACGATACCTATTAATCTGCTTTTAAAAAAAATCAACGAAATTGTGAAAATAAATGTGAATCAGAGAAAAAAGAAAGAGATTTTTTTTTAATTTCTTGCAGAGCTTAAATTTCTAAGAAACTTAGAAGCATAAAATTCTACCTCCTTATCTTTAATTTCTTATAATCAAAACATTGCAAACAACTCCACATTAGTATATCGGAAAAAAATTATTTATTGACATATGAAAATTAAAAATTCTTAGTTTTCTCAAAAGTTAGCCTGCAATTTTCTAAAATAATAATAAAATAAACCCCCGACAAAAATCAAATAAAAATCACGGGAAAAAAAGATATAATGTTTTTTTAAATCATTGAAATTGCAAAAATCTAAAGAATTGCAAATAAGAAAAATTTTAAAATTCAAACATTTTTTAAATTTTTGAAGAAAGTCAGAAACATCAAATTCCACCCTACTTATCTTAGTCTTCTCACCAAAAATAATACCCGAAATTTCAAAACTCTGAAGAAAAATTAATAACAATATGAATAACAAAAAATTTGGGTATATTAAAATTAAAACATACTTAAAATTTTTAAAGAAAGATCTTTGTTCCCTCACCAAAAATAATCCCAGAAATTTTAAAACACACAAGAAGATCCAATCAAATCAAATTTACGGAAAATTAAAAATGGAAATTGTTTTAAATTTTCTTAGAAAATCACATAAATTGAAAAAATCTCTAGTTTTGTAAATCAGAAGAAATTTAGGATATATTAAAATTAAAATAATTTGAAATTTTCTAAGAAAGAGAAAACTGATTCGCCAAAAATAATGACCGAAATTTCAAAACTCTTAAGAAAATCAAAAAAAAAATTTACGAAAAATTAAAAATAATAAATAAGGTTTAATATTTCCTTAGAAAATCATAAAAATTGCAAATATCTCTAGATCAGCAAATTAAAAAATTAAAACATTCATAAAGTTTTCAAAGAAGAGATAGAATTAAAACATTTTTCAAATTTTCAAAGTCAGAAACATAAAATTCTGCCTTACTTATCAGCACATCAGAAATTGGAAAATTCTCAAGAACAAAACTTCTGAAAAATTAAAAATAATAAATAAAGTTTTCACAGAAATTGAAAAATCTTCATATTTGCAATTAAAAAAAAAAATTACAATTATTAACATTGAAATTAAAAATTTTTTTTGAAGAAAATCAGAAACATCTCAACAAAAACAATTCCCGGAATTTTAAAACACTTAAGAAAATCAAATCAAGGGAAATTTATGAAAATTAAAAATAATGGTAAAGTTTGAAATTTTCAGAAAATCATATAAAATCTCTAGATTTGCGAATCAGAAAAAAAATGTTAAGTACAGAAACTATACAATTTTAATTTTTTATGATTTTCACAACTTTCCGAATTCATTTTTCTTGACATATACGGAACAAAATAGCCGAAAGTGTAAAAGATTTAGATGATAGGATTCCGCCTTCTACTCTTTAAGCATACGTGGACGAACTTATAATACCTTCAGACCTTCGTTACAGTGTATATATAATAAAAATGTTGAAATATGTTAATTATGCGTAAAGTACGTTTTTGACCCACAGAGATATTTGCAATTTGCACGAAAGTCCAAACACAAACATATTTACCTATAATTAATGGAACCACATGTTGGGAGCTCCTTCACGCTATCTTTATACGCATCTTTGTTTGCTTACTCATTGTTTGAAGGACAAGCGTTTTATTAACGTGGATATTAGTGTCATTGAACCCAAATGCCAGAAAATAATGAATTATGAATTTATTTTTATAACTAGCTACATTACAACAATAATGGCCAATACTTATATGGCAAATTATGGGCATTAACCTGCGCAACGCCACGTAATGAAGGACAATTGGCTGGGACAGTAAAAGCATGGGATACACGTTCGTGTACATATAATCTTGAATATTATTTGTGTGTATATTTGTGCCTTTACAAAGGTTAAGTATGCAAGAGAAATGAGCTTTTAGCGTGTCGAAGGTCTGGAAAGAATTATAAAGTTCACTTTTAGAGTGTTTTTCGGATCTTTAAAGTAGCATCATTGTTGTATTAAGTTTTCAAATAGTATTTCGCTAACGATTGATTTATTAGTCTAAAATCCTGTACGCAGCAGTCCGAAACGCTTCGGAACAATAACTACAGCAACTGTGGTTTAGATACGAACAGTGTGACCCTATAGGAAGTATGGTATTTTTCTCGTATTTTTTTGTTTCAAAATAAATTCAACTATTTTGTTTGTTTTGTTGTCTATATGGTCAGAAGTTCTAAGTAAAAAAATTAATTTGTGCCAACGATTATTATTCGATGATGACCTAGATGGCACACAACGATTTCTCGGAGAAAGTTTCTCCTACCTGCCATATTTTTTGCTTTAAAAGTTAATGCTATCTTTTCATATTTTTTCGCAATATCATGTGCATTGCGAACCAACGATTTCGAAACGCACTGTACGGAAGACATTTCTTTTGTTATAAAGTTTATTCTTGCACCGAAGCATTTGAACTGCTGCGTACTGCCAAACAAAAAGTGTACAGTAAACACGCAAATTATTCGGACACAACCAATTTTTAACTTTAACTCGCAATAACTTTGCACATGGGTATCATAACGGAACAATTCTTATTATTATATTGTAGAATAATATTCCATGTAGGTATATATGTTTCAAAAATAAAATTATTAAAAATCTTAATTTTTAAAGATAAAAACTGAACAAAACCAAAAAACATAAAATTTTCGGACACTTGTTACCAAATAAGGAATTTTCTTAGAAAAAAATGTTGTTCATTTTACTTTTAATGTTTGAAGCGATGTCTCATATTTTTCAAGAATCTATTGATCTCCTGGGGGTCAAACTTTTCGAGCTGTATAGTAATAGATGTTTTTGATGATTCCTTGATGTTACTTGATGCTACCTTTAAATTTTTTTAATCAAATGCCAAGGGGATGTTAGTCTGGAGACTGGACTAGAGTTTTCAGTTTCTTTTATTATTTGGGATGGTTCTAATCGGATGACATTGTGTTTCTATGCCTGTCAAAGAATGATAGCCTTCTCTTGCAAGAGCATGGCACTCTGTCAGATAATAATAATAATTGTGTGCCGATAACTGAGCTATACTTTTATATCCGTAAGTCTTTTCATATCAGAAGCAATTGTGACCGGCTTTGGTACAGGAAATGTTAGAGTTGAGAAGGCAAAACTAAAGGATTCTCATTATGCAACACTTTCATTGCTAGCTCCAAACCAACTCAAAAATACATATTTTTTCAATAATCAGTTTCATTGATGCTTTTGCAGATGTCAGCCATACTATAACCGAGACAATAGACACGGCCAAGGAAACAGTGGGTACTGCCGTAGCGGGCCTAACAAACGAACTGGGCACAGCCTTCAAAGATGGCACTCAGGCATTGGACGAGGCAAAGCACAAAGTGCTTGAGGGCTTGCACTTAGAGTCGTCCAAAACAAGTGCTATTGCCGATGTAGAAGCCGAGCCAAGCACATCGCGTGCACCTACACCCACCATCGATGCGCGCCCACCAGAAACTGCAGCAGATGCGGATAGTCTGAAAACGTGCACACCAGAACCGGAAATTGAGCGTGCGCTGGCCAATAGCACAGCAAATGAAGAGGAAAGTCCACCCACGCCCAAGCCAACCTTGGCAGAATTGGCACAGCTCAGTGCTGAAGCGATAGCAACTGGTGGTACAGATGCTACCACTGATGCTGTTGCTAATACAGCTGATGCCAGTGCAACAACAGCAACAACAACAGAAGCTACAACGGGAGTGGAGTAAGTAAGCCAAGTGAGAGCACTCAACGTACACCAACCCGTAGATCCCAGCTGCACCTTGGAATTGACGCGTAGTTTGTAGCTTTTGTAGTTTTCATAGCATTTTTAACTGGTAGTAGTTTGAAGTACAAACATATTATTATTATATTATATCTATATTATATCGATTATTATTGCTCCATTTTTCCTCTGTCTCTTTCTATTGAACTCTATTTCTAACAATACTGTAAATAAATAATTTGTTTTTAAATGTACATAACCAATATATTAAAAATGGTTTTTGCCTTTAATTCATTGCAAGCCAACAAAGCAAATAACTAACAAGAAACGCAACAACATCTCTTGTAAAAAGTACGTAGTAGTAATAATTTATTTAATAATAATTTATTTCAAAATAAAGTTAAATAATCACACACAAACACACACACTAATATGCAGACATATGTACACAGCAGCGGTCAAAATAATAATAATATTTCTAGTTTTTAATAGTGGTCTTATACTTAATCCTAAGGCGGTCTAAATGCAAAAAACTTCTATAGTCCATGCTCCCTTTGTTGGAATGTACCACGTACCATCCATTATACAGGTAAAAGCCGGAGTGTTTGGAAAAACGGATAACACAAAGTGTAGCTTTTTGGTAAGAAAGACAATCTCCGCTTGACCTCAAAAATGAAATCTTTTAGAACGAATTTAGAGAATAAAAATCTTGAACATTCACGTAGTTTTAAAGATTTTAAAAAACAGCTTTTAGCGTATGCGGAGTATGGAAATCTTCTGAAAAGTTTTTAGTACCAAGCGGACGGAGTGATACGGCTCAATCGATACTCATGTCGAAAACCATATTAGCCACACTACGTTGGGCCGATATAATAACGATAATTACTTAATTCGAATCGAATAAAATAATTGTTTTAGTGTCACTTAAATAATTAACTGGCAGGCACAATAAGCCACGTTAGGAAAGCTAACTTACGTAAAAGATGAACCAGATATGTGTCATGCTACTGTTGTTTCTTACAAGGAGTGAGTGTGACGGCTTGAGATGTTAGAAACCGTTCAATTAAGCCTTAATGTATCACCTGTTGCATGATAGTTAGCCTTATTACTTTGACCGCAATTGTACATGTGTATGTACATATGTATACTAATAACACCTACACTGCTACCTCCACACATATTCATATAACATACAAATACCGAAAAATTTTCTAACGCAAAACCATACATACACACAGACCTTGGCGAAGTAACAGCGATGAAGAAAACCGGCGACCAAGCACCACAGAATGGGAAAAATTTGCTGATCAATTGGCCCACAGTCGCAAATTTAAGCCCTATGAGAGTTTTGCGCACAACAAAAACCAATTTTCAGTATATCAGGATTATACAACGCTACGTGATAAACCTGGTCATTATGATGGCAGCTTTAGTGATGGCAATACACTTACCAGTCTTTCACTGTCCAGCTTGTCCAGTGCACATCTGACGCCTGCCAATCTAACGCCGGCATCAACGCGTCGCAGTGAAAGGGAATTTGCCAAGTTTGTTGCCAGTGAGCAGCCATCAAGTGTGTCGCGTGCCAGTTCAAGGCTATCAAATGGGGGTGGTCGTGCCTTTGACTACAATCCGCAACGTGAGCGCGTCAGTCTGCCCATTACAACGACAATTGTAGGTAACGCTAGTAATCGCATTTTGGGCTCGACTACAACAAAGCGGAGTAGTAGCTGGATAAGGCATGAACCCGTCTTAGAAGAGCGTGAGCAGCATTCACCGGTAAGAGCCAGACGTGGTTCAGCAGGCCAAGCAATAGCATATGCGCCTATAGCAATAAATAGAACACCTGTGATCAGTCATCGTGTGATAAGACCAGAATCTGTCTTAAATACCCCACCTAGATCCAGAAGTCGCGCTTCAATTCACTCCATTGAATCTGTAAATAAGAAAAGGGAAACTTTAGCTGACGGCACGCCTTTAAGGTCAGGTAAAATGCATGCAAAAACTGTTTTGGAAGCAGAGGAATTACTGGCTGAAGCAATGCCCTTGGCTACAGCCGCTTCGCTTACTTCTTTAGTGCACTCAGATGCACATAATACAAAGACTCTTCATGACACTCCCTCCAAACTTGCCATGGCTGAGGCGCGTCGCGCCAATAATGCAGTCACACCAAATCGATCTCCTTCACTGCCACGCACACCAGCAAAGCTAACAAGAAAAGGTACCAATTCTACAGCAGCGTCGACACCCCAAAAAAATGTTACAAGCCGTACTCAATCTCGCTCCTCACACTCATCAACAAACAGCAGCGGTGGTGTTGTAATACATTCCAGTTTTAATACACCCAGTACCTTGTCTTTATCACCCGACCATGTGGCGGAATTGGAGGCAGCATTGGCGCGCCTTGAAGGCTTAAGGGTTTCCAACACTGCAGCGCATACTTGCCTGGTAGCACGTTCGCCTAACATTGTGCGACGTACCTCCAATAGTTCGGGATTTTTAAATTCTGCACATACATCCCCTTGGGTTTCGCGCAAGGATTATAACAATAAGGAAAATAAACCATCTTCATTCATAGCGGATCTCAGTTCTGTAACGCCGATGCGGCGCGATAAGTCGCCCGTGTCGCCATACAAATTACGCGAACGTTGTGAAATTTGTTATAATAAATATGTGATTAATGAATAAGAAATAGCGCACGTGCTGTTAATTAAGTCTCTTTGCTTTAATTTGGCAGCAATCAGTGGCAAAAATGTATGAGGTCAGTAATTCACAGCAGATTGTGAATTAATTTGCTGACGACAAACAGGTTGGGCGCGCAAATTGTGCACAGCGTTGCCACTAGGGCAACAGCTGTTTGTTTACACATGTGGCAGCACTCACTTGTAGAGTGGCTGACGCCGCAGCTTGAACAAAAGCAGCTGCGGAAAATCAATTTTTTAAAGAAAAATGCAGTGACGGAAAAAACTCCTCGTTCGGCTACAGTTGTAAATAATTTAGCACAATGCCCAGCAGCTTGCTCTTTGCCACCAGCAGTGAGGGTCGTGTATATACACTCTCCACTAGCTCAGCGGCATGGCGTGAGTTTCCTTATCTAGGATTGGAGTTTAAGAAAATCTCGTCAGTCCCCAACCACATGTGGGCTATTGGAGGCGATCGACAGGTATATGTGCACGTCCACGGACTTGATGTACCCATACGCGTAAAGGAGGAGTCCTATGAAAATGAACGTTGGTTGCCTATTGAAGGCTTTGCAAAAACTTTGCTGCCTACTGACCGTTACAAGTACTCTAATGCCGATGGCACTGTTGAACGTAGCGTAGATAAAATACGTTTGCCTTCGATGGCGTGGCAATGGGATGGAGATTGGCATTTGGACTTGGAGCTTGATGGCCAACAGTTACCTGAAGATGGCTGGATGTATGCTTTAGATTTTCCAGCGTCGTATTCGATAAAGAAGTCATGGAACTCGTATGTGCGTCGTCGTAAATGGGTACGCTACAGGCGCTATGCTGCGCTAAACAGCTGGTGTGCGGTAGCTCCACTGCATAAGGATCCCACCCAGGAGCCTTTTATTGATGTGGCTATTGGTGGCACAAATGTTCCCAATGCACCGGCCGGTACTCTCTGCGTATGGGCTATTACTGCACATGGCAGAGCCATGTTTCGCACTGGTGTAAATGCCTCAGCGCCAGAGGGACTACGTTGGACAGCCATAAGTACCCCTGCAGGCAGCGAGTTAGCACAAATAAGCGTGGGACCAACTGGACTTGTATGGGCTGTGCTGTATAACGGTCGTGTCATAGTGCGTACTGGCGTTACACGAGAGAATCTGTCAGGTGAAGCGTGGTTAGATGTTAAGTCGCCAGCAGCTTCAAATAACTCAGATGCGCCCAATGGAGGACTTCGAATATTGCAAGTCTCTGTGGGAACTGATGCTATTTGGTGTGTTACTAACGATCATCATGCATGGTTTCGGCGTGGCATTAAGGGTGAAGCGGCGGGCATAAGTGAGGATGCTGCTATAGGCAGAGGTTGGGTGGAATTGGCGGCCAATTTGGCCATGGTATCTGTTGCGCCCAATGATCAGGTACGCAAAATACAAATGCTATGTTTACACTATATAAAATACATCTTTTGGCTTGTATAAAAAAAAAGTGTAAACACAGCTCTAGCTGAGTATTCACCCATTTTAATCATATACATTTCTTTTTAACAGGTATTTGCTGTAGGAGCAGACGACCGTGCTTTGTACATTCGCTCTGGAGTAACTTCAGCTGATCCCACGGGAAAAAAATGGCGTCAAATACAATGTTCAATGCAAATGAGCCGCACTTCTAGTTCAATGTCCATCGTTTCACGCAAAAGTGGCAGCAGTTCAACGCCTGGTTCGAAGCATCAAAGTTTTTCCAATTTGTATTCAAAGGAGAAAGAGAAAGGCATCGTTGAAACCTGCGCCGTAATTGAAACGGTTCTGGATAGTCCATCCTCTTCGGGAAATGGTGCAGGACGCCTAAAAAACGAGCGCTGGAAACTTAGTGCCGACTCTCCACCAAGCATTGGCAGTCTTAACCTTAATGAGCGCCACAAACGTCGCACGACAGCCCTCAAAGAGTCCCCACATGCTTCCAGTGCTCCAGCTGCAGAGATTGCTGTTATAACAGGAAAGTTTGAGACACAGCTTAAAAATCCACGTGCATGGTCGCCCGTACGCAGCGTAGGTTCAGTTGTGGGCACGGAAGCGCACCCAGAGAGTGACTCTGCAGTGTTTGAGTCGGATTCAACGCATCATGGCTCTGATGCTTTTCTTGGTGAAGACGATGATCATGCTGGCTCACAATTTTGGACAGAATGTGAAATAATGTGGAGCTGTGTCACAGCTGGCGCGGTTACAGTCGATACCAATAACATGCCTAACTGGTTCAATGAACAACTCGCCAATGATGGCAAGGTAGATGTAAATGCCAACTGGCGTAAGGATATTTTAGCTAAATTAGAACATCGTCAAATGAACTTGAGCAAGCTGAAAGAGGCACAAAATTACCAAAAGGCTATTGAGCTGTCTTCTTGGATTAAATCTGCAGATGCACGCTATCAGCGACCTGGTGGAGATTATGAAGATTGTCTTGTTGAGCTAGAATGGGTTAGCAATGCGGACAGCTCAACTAGTGGTGACTCCGGCACATTTACTGTACTCCATCCTGATGGTTCATCGACCAAAATACAGTTTCCACTTTCGGATATAACTTGCGTTCAATGCTGTAGTGAACCTGGAGCACCACGTCTTGCAATACATGCACCTCACTTGCCAGTTAATTGTACGCCGGTTAAGCTACAATTTCATAGCGATGCAGAAATGGAAGATTGGCTGTCGCATTTATCTTCTGTTTGTAGTCAAATTAATGTTTTGATGGGCAAGCCAGCTAGTAATGCGATATGGGTGACCAGTGAGTTGGGCGATGTTTTTGTTTTTGATGCGGCTAATATGAAAGCGCAACAAATGTCTAAAACCAGCGAAGGAGGTGGATATGTTGAACGCATGGATGTTTCCACTTGTGAAACGCCCTACTATAATACTCTTTACAATGGGTAAGCTAATCAAAGCCGTTTTGAAAGTTAAAATTTAAATTAACAAGCATAAGACTTAAGATTCCATTATTCTAAATAAATTATGTTTTTAATGGTACTAGCATGCCCTGCGGAACGGAGTTGGATATTTCTGGATGTGTCTATGACGATGCAGACCAAATTCGGTTTGACTTGCAGTGCCATTCCAATATTAAAGTTTTACTTCCTCATCGTGTTGAAAAGTATCGAGTTATTGCCATGCATATAAATCCGCGTTTCAATGAACGCACAACTGTGCTTAATACCATGAAAGATTCGGAATGGTTAGAAGAAATACGTAATGATAAAATGGTATTTGCACCTGGTGCCACATTTACTGTAAAAATTAAGTAAGTACCCAATGAGTCACTAGACTGGACTAAACACTCATAAATTTTCGCTATCATTTGTAGAGCACTTGCGAAGCATTATCAGATAACTGTAAATAATGTACACTATGCTGATTATAAGTATCGAACGGATCCCGAAGCTGTTACCTGTCTCTATGTGAGTGGACGCGTTAAGCTCTTTAACATATTATATCGCTGCCCCACGGTGATTGTGTCCATGCAGCAAATGCATTGGCGACAAATGGGCGGTCATGTTAAGAAAATTTACAATAGCGGCGTGGATGTGGTCTGGGGTATTGCATGTGATAATACTGCTTGGGCCTACAACGGCGGTTGGGGTGGCACGTTCCTAAAGGGCCTGGAAGGCTCTGGCAAAATAAATACAATGATTGATACGCACACTTACTATGTTTATGAAAACCAACGTTGGAACCCCATAAGTGGATTTACGACTAAAAGTCTGCCCACAGATCGTCACATGTGGAGCGACGCAAGCGGACGACAGAAGCGCAGCAAGGAGCACACAAAATTGCTATCAACACATTGCGAATGGATATCTGATTGGGTAATAGACTACAATATACCTGGTGGTGCAGACAAGGAGGGCTGGCAATATGCCATCGATTTTCCTGCTTCCTATCACGGACACAAAAAACTCACCGATTGTGTGCGACGACGACGTTGGATGAAAAAATGCCGACTGACAAGCAGTGGACCTTGGCAGGAGCTCAGTCATTCTAAGATACTCGATGCCGCTCTACAAGTGCTAGACGACGATGTAGATAGCGCACAGGATGTAGATGATGTGCCTGTAACAGCATGGGCTATTGCTTCCAATGGCGATGTGTTAATCAGGCAAGGTGTGACAAGTTCAAATCCTCGCGGTGATACTTGGGAACATATTGCCAGTGAGCAGCCATTAGTGGCCATAAGTGTGGGACCTACAGGCCAGGTTTGGACCGTTGCGCGCAATGGTATGGTATTCTTTCGTTACGGTATTAGCAAGCAGAATCCATGCGGCGATGCTTGGCAACAAGTGGAGGCACCTGCCGGTACCATATTTAAGACAATAAGCGTTGGACGCGCTGGTATTTGGGCTTTGGATAATCAAAATCGGTTGGCCGTACGCAAAGAGATAACGAAAACCTTTCCAGAAGGTTCACATTGGCAATTTTTGCACAATGCACCAAATGTGCCGCCACACACGGAAACACACTGTGGTTTTAGATCTGTTTCTGTGAGCCATGAGGTCTGGGCGGTGTCCCTAAATGGTGTTATATGCAAACGTTGCGGCATAACTAAGGAAAATCCTGTGGGTGCCGGTTGGAACTTGGGCATTGCGGTAAGTGAAAATGATGATTCCAAATACACTAAATTAGTTAAAAACTAATCCGATAATTTTATTACAGGGGCAATGGCAGCATGTCTCCGTCGAAGGTTATATATAAATATAAGTCATTCCGCGCTAAGCATTGTTTGATTCATTCCAAAAGTATTGACTGCTGTAAATGTATTGTTTCTATGTGTTTATCTTATCCTTTCTATGTGTTTATCTTTTCGTCTACTCTTGTGTTATATTTTAACTTACACTTTATTATTTAAAAAATTAATGCATTTGTATCATTACGTACCACGTACTATTTTGTACAACAGTTATATAATTTATAATGACTTTTTATTGTTAAAGTTTTTATAATTTTAGTTTTAAAACCATTTAAATTAAGCGTATATTTTTATTCCTTTTGATGATTTTGCCAAACGACAAATATGTTTCTAATAGCGATATATTATATATGTGTAAGCCAAAAGTATATTCCATATTTATTGTATCTTATGTAAACCATTTACCTTTTGCTAATGTAAAAATTTATAAATGTGAAAATTATTTATTTAAATAAATGCGCCAAAGTTTGTGACGATATTAATCGACTTTGAGTTTTTCTATCGAAATAAAATGAAAGTTGGCAGTTTGCTCAAAGCGTTGCCACATGACCAAGCAGCTTTTTTATTTTAAAAAATATATACAAATATTTTTGGCATTTTAACGAAATAGCTACATTTTTCTCACTTTTGAACACTAAATTGCCGCAAATGGCTAGAAATGCATGTATCAGAAAAAGTTAAGCAAATGTGAGTGGGTGACAGATATGCGCAATGTTTATTTACAAACCAGCGCATGGCCCGCTATTTTATAGCCCCGTGTGGGGTAATCTTCATTGATTGCATTGGCAACGTGCCGCCTATGTTTTGCTTACGTCGTCGTGCTTGTCATAATTCTTAGTTCTCATTCTATTTAACTATACTTTGTTTGATCGCACCCGTTCATAGCTCTCGCAAAGTTCTTATTTTACTCTGAGCGTGCGTTCGAGCAGCAAACAAAAATCGCGTTTATCGCATATTTTTAGCACAGTTTCATTTAAACCCTCACGCTTTATACACTTGGTTTTTTCTACATCGTCGCAGCTTAATTGATTGGTATTGTCGCTTTGTTACGTACGTTTGGTCTTCACTGAAGCTATTTTACGGTTTTTACGCAATGGCTTCGTCAATTTATGGAAATGTTGAGAAAGGACCACCAATTGAGGTTTTCGCATTAACTCAGGCCTTCAAGGACGATACGGATCCCAACAAAGTCAATTTGTCGGTGGGCGGTAAGTAGAGCAAAACAAAAATTTCTATATAGTATCTGTGTGCACTTGTTAATCTTTTTGTACGTGTATGTGTGTATTTGCATGTTTTGTTTTCAATTTGTTATCTTTTTATTCCGCATTTTACGTTTTTGCATCGGCAAAAGTTACTTAATAAGCGGCTGGAGGTCGTTTTGGAGGTCAAATGCGCCAGTGAGATTTGCTTACGTCTTTTTGTTTTGATTTTGTCGTCATTAGCTGTAGGTGTGTGCGTGAGTGAATGAACAGCGATGTGTATGTGTTGACAAAGTGTGTAAATACTGGGGCCGGTCGCCTGATTGTTTTGTTCTAGGAACTCAACTATCCAGCCCCCAGCAAGCTTGGCATTTATGAAACAGCCCTAATTAAATGAAATAAAATAATTTAAAAAAATAAATTATATAAACCGCATTCCAAAGAAAAGTTCTGCTCACGGTCTTCGATTTGACAGATGTTTTAAGCAAATATTTTTTAAGTAACACTTTGTTATATCTTAGTATAATATACATACATATATAGCATATGCTTATATATGTCTTAATCCGGGGAATAGGATATTTGGTATACGAAATAACTGTGTGAATTAATATTGAGTACCACTAAAAACATTTTCTTAAATAATACATAGGTACATATGTATTCAAAAGCTTTCTAGTTGCTATTTTCGTATTTCGGTTCTTTCATTATGCCTCCTTGTTATTATATATTGCATTCTAAAATATGGACTTTTAGATTGTTTGTGGCTACATGGGATCATCACGTGCTGTACCGGTTCTCTGATAAGCCTTGCCATTGAACTTGACCAAAAGACAACAAAATAAAAACTTGCCACTGAAAATTTGCATACGTATTTCAAAGTTGTTTATTTACACGAGCTTAAGATGGGCGGGCGCATTGTGTCAGAGATCGTTGAACTTGCTTGGCAGTTTTATGATTAATATTTTACAACTTTGCGGGCTTATATTTCATGTTGTTTTTAACTTTCAAATTTGACACTTTTTCTGATTAAATATTCTTTAGTTAAATAAATCAGTGGCGGTTCCATGGGGGATGTCGGGTGCGGACATTAGAGTCTTCATATAACTCTGAAGTCGATTTAAATACAATTTAAACCCATCTATATTCTATACTGGCATTCCCAATTTATTTTACAGCATTTTTTGCAAATCGAAACCTTCACACTTAATTGCCTTTAAATAAACAACAACGAATGATCTCTAATTGTTAAAATTTTTCATAGTCACTTGTTTGCAA
Organism: Chymomyza amoena; assembly: GCA_037043745.1. NCBI lineage: Eukaryota > Metazoa > Arthropoda > Insecta > Diptera > Drosophilidae > Chymomyza > Chymomyza amoena. The sequence goes on from JBAMAX010000602.1 coordinate 495,962, forward strand.
ATATAATATACATAGTTTTTATTAGCAATATGCAAATACAGTTGAGATTCCATATAACGAATTTGCACGGAAGCAGCAATTCGTTACACCGAAATTGGTTCCAAAGAGTTCAAAAGAGCAGTGCGCTTGAAATAAATTCATAATATGGAAAAGATGGTAGTAGATGGATTCTTTATAGGAATTTCGACTGTATTACGCAAGGTAGAAATTGAAGTGTACACTACAAACTTTGATTCGATACTTTGGTCTTGGGAACATAAGCCATAAATTCACTTAAGATAAGCCAGAAAGTCGCGATAACGACGTCATGATGATAAAATCATGAGGACGCAGCGTGCTTTCAGCTGTACAAATACAAATTAAAATAGGTATACAAAAAAATAAATCTCTTAAGTCTTTACATTTACTTTCGATATAAAAAAAATAAAGCACTTTTTTATAGTAAGTATCTTAACCAGTGACGTCGATGGCTTTTTTCGATAAGAAGTCGAGTCAAACTCTTTCTCAATAAATTTTATTTGACGTTTTCGCAAAGAATTGGGCGTTGATTGCCTTGATCCCCAATATCTAAGCCACTGAATCCTACAAAGAGATATGATAAATCAAACATTCTCCAGCCTTACTACAAATGCAAACAATAGATACCTCATCGAAATAAATTAAATTTATTCTATTGTACAAAATTATACTTCATTAGTTTTTTTATAAATCCTTTTGGTTTTTTCTATTGTAGCCTATCGAACAAATGATGGTGAGCCATGGGTATTGCCGGTGGTACGTCAGACCGAAATTAGTATAGCATCGGACGAGCAAATTAATCATGAATATTTGCCAGTCACGGGTGTGTAATTAAAACTTTATAACAAGCGAAGCTTCGAATTAACTTAAATAACCATTTCCCTTAGGTTTGGAGTCATTTACACGAGCTGCAACAGAATTAGTGTTGGGTGTGGACTCACCTGCAATTAGAGAGAATCGTGTAAGTACATTTTAGTTTTATCAATTTACTTACAAAAAAAACCAAAAACAAAACTAATTGTTTCCTTTTTATAAAACGCAGGCCTTTGGTGTTCAAACCATATCCGGTACAGGCGCACTACGCATCGCCGCTGAATTCCTGTTTCAGCAGCTAAAACGTCATACGGTTTTCTATTCTAATCCCACCTGGGAAAATCATCACAAGATATTTGCTGATACTGGCTTTACCAAGTTGCATTCGTATCGTTATTGGGACCAAAAAAATCGACAACTGGACTTTGCCGGCATGTTGGCTGATTTAGATCAGGCCACGCCAAATTCTGTTATTATTCTGCATTCTTGTGCACACAATCCCACTGGCATTGATCCAACTAAGGAGCAATGGGAGCAACTTGCCGACTTAATGGAACGCAAAAGGCTTTTCCCATTGTTTGATACAGCCTACCAGGGCTTTGCCAGCGGTGATCCCGATCACGATGCTTGGGCCGTTCGTTACTTTGTGGAACGCGGTTTTGAGCTGTTTGTAGCACAATCCTTTGCAAAGAACTTTGGATTGTATTGTGAACGTGCGGGTAATTTGACTGTGGTGCAACAGAGTCCAGCTACCAAGGCCGCAATACACTCACAAATGACGCTGATTATTCGTGGCCAGTACTCCAATCCACCGGCTTATGGAGCCCGTATAGTGTCTAAGGTTTTGAACACGGCGGCGCTGCGTGAAGAGTGGATGGAGTCTATTAGGACGATGTCCAGCCGTATACGCGATATGCGTGCAGCCTTGCGTGATAGACTTGTAAAGTTGGGCACTCCTGGCAATTGGGATCATATTGTTAACCAAATTGGCATGTTTTCCTATACAGGCCTAAATGAAAGTCAAGTACGTGTGCTGATCAATGAATATCACATTTATTTGCTCAAGACCGGTCGCATTAACATGTGCGGCTTGAATACTGGAAATATTGATTATGTGGCAAATGCTATACACGAGGCAGTTATTGGTAATACAAAGCCTTGCAGCTGTGACCACAAGTTGTAAAGGATTTGTTTATATGTTTATATAAATTTAGGGACTTTTATGTGAACACACACCCAAAAACAAAAAAATATATTGGCATATTTCTGCAACATAATTGCAATGCGCACAACAGTAACTAAAGCAATGAATTGGTAGGTTCCTTAAAAATCAAACAATGCACATGCATAAACAAATATGTAATGTTATAATTTAGTAAAAGTTTGATATTTGGCAATATTAATATTTATTGCATTTTGTTGCATCATACAAATTCAAACGTAAAGGCATTTGTTTTGATTTGTTTGATAGCTATTTAAGCAACAAAAAAAAAACAATTTTGCCGTTTTAACGCATTTAAATTAAAAGCAAAATTAATCGCAAACAATGTAATTATTATATACAAAATATGCATTATGAACTTATACAGTATACCTTTACATACATATATACAAGTAAATTTATATAAATGCTGTGAATGTTTTGAGTGCAGCCTAATTGTTGTAGCATTTACCGACAATATGTATGTTGTAGTTTACCTAAAATATAACTAGAATAAAATGACTTCAAAAACTAAACTAATGCTGTTATTAAAACTTTTGTTTTGGTAGTGTCGGGAAACCGAAATGCTTCGAGTTGCAACTTAATGTTTAACTGGCACTTTAATGTTGACTATTATCGATAAGTTATTTTCAGTAGTCTGGCAGCCCTTCTACAACATATGTTGTAGCCGTTTCGTTGCGAATGGCTCTTAAATACACGTGCGGAGTATTGTAAGACCATAAGTTTTGATTTCGTTAATGCAGTTTTTTTAATTTAATTGAACAATGTCGGCAGCAGTCGCTAAAGCTGTGCAAATCAATGCACCTTTACAAAATAAAAAGATAGTGTTCAATGACGACGGCGAGGTTGTATCTAAGCTTTCAAAAAGCAAAAATAAAAATGAAAAGCGTGCAAAATTTGAGCCTCCAAAGCAACAACAAATCGCTTCGCAGCCCCATAAATCGCTGCTTAAGGATGACAAAATAAAAAAACCACAAAAAATAAAGTTCAACGAGAATGGCTTAGGGGAAGAATTGTCACCAAGCAAAAATAAACCAGAAAAGCAACAGCCAGAAATTGCAGAAAGCAAACAGCTGCCCAAACATAAATTGCTATTCGATGAAAAAGGTGAAGTTAAGAAGCCGGTAAGGATAAAGTTTGATGAAGATGGATCTGAAACAAAGATAACCGATGCTGTAGATAGTGAAAGCAGCGATGAGGAGGATGAAGAAAAAGGCAAGCGTGGTAAGAATTCAAAGCAGGCGTATTCCAAATATAATGATCGTGATGATGCACAAAAGAAATGGTATAATGTGGTAAGTACAATGTAAACCATGTTTAATACCAATTTAATTTAACTATTATTACAATTTTTCTTCAAGTTTACGCAATATCCTTGCAGCGATGAGGTTTTGGATATGAAGGAAAACGAGCAGCTGGAGCTTTTTAATCTATGCAAGACATCTTTCGAGGCTGAAAAGACAGTTTTTAACAAACGTAATAAACTCAAGTATGTTTAATATTAAAATAATTAATATTTATTCTCTTAGGCAACCCATCCGATGCTCGGTGGCTACAAACGGCCTTGCACAAGGGCACAGCAAAGGATCGCGCAAATGCAGGCGCTTTGCTTGTAACCAATAATCCCGTAGGCAACTTGGAGGCTCTTTCCACTCTGATTGGTTTTTGTAAACTTTCAAACAAGGCTAGCAATGATTGTATTAGCGTATTAACTGATCTATGGCAGGAGGTACTATTGCCTCCGCAACGTAAATTATTGTCAGTGCACACTCGTGGTGCCGATTGGAAACAGCTAAAGAAAGATGAAAGCATTAAAAAAGAGCAACAACGACGCATTTATGCATACTGGTACTTTGAGAATGAACTAAAGGAGCACTATTTTGGTAAGCTTTTTAATTTATGCAATTTGGTATATACAATAATGCTATTCTACCCATAGAGTACCTCAAAAATCTCATGCAGTGCCTGCAAACTGGACAGGAGCACCACAAAAACTCTGCCATTGTTTCCGCTGCGCGTTTGTTGTCTTACGCCCCAGAAAAGGAGCAATTGTTGCTTACGATGCTCATAAACAAGCTTGGTGATCCTGTACCTAAAATAGCGTCCAAGGCGCTACATCATCTAAGCGACGTGGCACATCGTCATCCTAATATGTGCGGAGTTATTGTAGCCGAAGCAGAGAAACTGCTATTCCGTAATAATATATCCGAACGTGCTCAACACTTCGCCTTATGCTTTCTATCTAATATTGCACCTTCTGGACGCGCCGAGGTATGCACCAAACTGGTCAATATATGCTTTGCTTTGTTTAAAGTACTTGTGCAAAAAGGAGCTGTTAATAATCGCACCATGCAAGCAATATTACGCTGTCTGCAAAATGCTATACTAGAGGCTCAGCCAGCTAAAGGAAGCACTGAGATACTTAACAAGGAAATGCAGGATACAATCTATCGTTTGGTGCATTTGGCAGATATACGTGTTTCGGTACAGACACTTGGACTATTGCTACAATTGATTACCAAGAAAACCGAAAAGTCTGATCGGTTTTATAACGCTTTATACATAAAGTTGCTGGATTTGAATCTAATTAATATTGGCGCCAAGACTGCGGCTCAGCTGCTACATATTGTACATCGTGCCATACATATTGACTCGCACATAGCCAGAGCCCAAGCCTTTATAAAGCGTCTGCTACAGCTGGCGCTCTATGCTCCAGCACATATTGCAGCTGGCTGTTTAATCGTGCTGCATAAGCTGCTACGTATGAGAAAAGAATTAACTGGAGGTCTGGGAGATGCTCAGCCGACAGCACGAACGGTGACAACAGCAGATGCCGAATTAGATAAGTTTGACAGTGATGGCGAAGAGAAGTATGCTGATGTCAGCATCGATGAGGAGTCCAAGAAAGAAAATAAGGAGATGCAGGAAGATGTCAAAAATGAGCCTACTGAAACTCTGACTACAGAGACACCGGGCAGCTCCTGGCATCATGCTAATGTTGCAGCAGCGCCTATTGATGCAAAAGTGCGTGATATTGATACCTGCAAATACGATCCGTACCATCGTGTGCCAGCCTTTGCTGGCGCTTCTTATGCCTTGCGAAATGAGTTACTTTTACTTCGCCAGCACTACCATCCCACTTTGCAGGTTTTTGCAGAGCAGATTTTAATGGGTAAGTAAACAAACAAATCTGTCCTAATAACTACACGGAGTAAAATATAACAATATAATTCACTCACAGAGAAACGCATTGATTATTATGGCGATCCCTTGCGCGATTTTGGGCTTCCTTACTTTTTGGAGCGTTTTGCCTTTAAAAATCCCAAAAAGCTTGACAATCAAAAGGCAGAAAACGCTGAAGTGGCACGCAAACGTTACTCTGCGTTTGGCACTCGCGGGAGACCTGTAAAGTCCTTAACAAAAACCAATTGTACGGAAGATGAAATGTATATATTTAATTTTCTGGAACATAAACGCAAGCAGGCAGAGATAATAGCACAAGCTAAAAAACCTGAGGCAGCTAAGGAAGATCCGGAAGGCGAGCCGGACTACGAATTAAAAGAAGGTGAACTCGATGATGATGAGTTTGAAGACTATTTGGACGGCTATTTCGGAAAGAAGTCCAAAGTTGGTGGCGATGAAGCTGATGAAGAGGAGGAAATAAACTTTTTGAAAGAGTTGGGTGGTGAAATGCAGGCGGATAAAACTAAAAAGAATAAAAAGAAGAAAACTTCCCCCGATGATGAAGATGATGACGATGTGGATGATTGGGGTGCAGAAGATGAAGATGATGAACTGGACGGTTCCGGAGAAGAACAATCCGATGACGAAACGGAATCAATAAATTTGGAAAAAATAGGCGATGAAGATGACTTGGATAATGATGATGATGAAGGCTCAATATCGCTGGATGATGAGCCAATGGATGGTGACAGCGATACAAGTGATGCGCCCGAAAGTCCTGATGATGATGATGATGAAGATACGCCTCCCAAATCTAAGAAGTCACGCAAAGAAACAGCTGATGGATTTAACGAACGTAGCTTCGCCAAGAAACTTAAGAGTAGCAGTGGTATGTATAAAATATGTGCCCCAACGGATTGCACAGCGATTTTATTAGATACTTTTGTTAATGTAAAATCTTTTAACACAACTCCCGAACCATTCAATTAACAAATTTGGTGTTAACTACCTTTTTTTTTTTAGACATGTCATCACTTTTTGCTGCCGCTGATGACTTTTCCACTTTGCTGGAGGAGACTGCCAAAACAAAGGGACAAGGCACTATTAATGCAGTTTTTAATAAGGATAAATCCTCAGATAAACAAATCAAATGGGAAGAGAAACGACGTTCGAATAGCAAAAATTATACCAGCAAAAATTATAAGGGTAAATCCGGATCTAAAGTCAAATCACATTTGGGAAAAAAGCGAAAGCACTAAGGTGAGCTCATAAGACTCCTGATATACATTTTTTAACAATTAAAAAAAGATATATGTATATAAATATATCACGGTTAGGACATAAAATAAAATTATAAAAAAAAATACAAAATTCTTTAAATCTGTCGCTAAAGGAATTAGATAATATACCATATGCTAATGGTAAGGCCTTATATACAAATATATATATTATATATATATAAATGAAACGTGCATGTGCGAATGGTAAGGCCTTATATATAAATATATATATTATATATACATACATATATAAATAAAACGTGAATTTTCGATATAAGATGGTGAGTAGAAAAGGAAATAGCCCAATTACTTCAATTAAGATAATTCAACAATTGTATTTCTACTTTTTTTCAACGTTACTTATACTTAATAATAGTACACATTACGAGTTGAGATTGTGTTTTTTCTTGATTTTTGCCTTGGCCATTTGTGATTTCTTTAAGTTTATAAGTTCTGTTTGGTTAGTTGCGATGACTCTTAAAAGATGAGTTGTCTCAATAGTAGCGTTACTTAATAGTTTCACGGATTGGGCAGTTTCTCTGGCTAGACGATTTGACTGATCAAGGCGATTAAGTAGTACTTTGCTCCAATCACCTTCTTGTTCTTTACCAACGCTTTCTTCAAACGGTAGCTCCGACCTAATAACGCTAGTGAGTGCCTCTTGATTGGACGCAATGACTCTTAATATCTCATTATTCTCAATTGATGCATTTTTCAAGACATTAAGCGATTGAGCAGTTTCTGAAGCAGTAACATTTGCCTCTTCAATGCGGCTACAAGCAATTTCAATATTTTTGGTAGATGTTTTGTTATTCTGGCTACATGTTACTTCTTGCTTTAGGCTGTTGATGGGCGAATTAGTTCTTGATGTGCTTGCACTTTCGCTGCCAGAAAAACCTGCAATCAAAATTAATAATCAATCGATGTGTATACATAAACAATTGTTAGTTAATCTACTTACAAATGCTTTCATCTACGAAACATTTCTCAAAATTGGATAAATTTGATGAACTCAAAATTGATGCCAATTTATCATAGAAAACCCATCCAGAACGCGCTTTCCCCAATGCTTCCTGTTGGCTGAAATCGTATAATAGAATTGTTTATATTGTCAAATGTATTGTGTATATAATTCTTACTAATATTTGCGTTTTAGAGTGTCACATTTCATTTTTATTTGGTAGGATGTTGCCAAGCTCCAGGCACCACCGCCGTAGTTTGCCAAATCTTGCGCCATATCCGCGTAAATATTTATGTGCTTACGCTTGGAAAATTCGTTCAATCGATCTGCCCAAATATCGATCAGCGCCATCTCCATACGCTGCGTCCAACATTTTCTTTTCTCAGTGTCTTGGTACGCTTCATATTCAACAAGTGACACATTGCTGCTATGAAAATTCTGATTCTTACTAGAACTTTCGCTAAATGAAGCTCTTGAGTCTTCTAAGCTTGATAAATCTTTAAGATCATTTATAGTGTTCGGTGATGCATTTCCTAATACATTTTCGCTTTTGTTGGCAGTTCGTACAACTAGAATATAATTATCTTTTTGGTTAAAGTTTTAAATAAATAAATTAATTATATATATATACAATTGTCATCCTCATCATCTTCGTGGTCTTCGATTTTAATTAATTTGGAAGCAGACAACACCGACCCAAATTTTGCATAGTGCACCCAATTAGAAAGCGCATCTGCAGATGCATCTGCTACAGCTGCCTCTTGGCTAAAAGAAATCCAAGTGCTCTTTAAATTGTTTAATATTGTATTATATATATAAACTTACATATATCTTTGCTCGAACAATTCCAATTTAAATTTAATTTCATCTGCAGTTATACTGGGCTCTGTTTTAGAACGATTTTCTGCAAATTTTTGTGCAATTTTTTTGTAAATGCCTTTTTTGTTTGGGTGGCTATGGAATTCGTCTATTTCAGCTGCCCAAATATCAATAAGCCTTTTTTCCGCATCTTCCGACCAAATGCGTTCTCTTTTCTCTTTTTCTTCAGAGAGGTCATAAACAATATAGTTAGATCTTTTTTTCTTGCTGAAGCTCTCATTGCACGAAGTCCTTGAGTCATCAGTTGAATAGGAAATGTCAGATTCGTTTACAGAGTTTGCTGTAAGCAATGTCATTCATGATTTAAAATATTTAATAACCTTCATACTTACTTGTGTTGTTAGAACAATCACTCCCTTGGCTTATATTTAATGCTGATAGAATATTTGCTACCTTATCGTAGTGTATCCATCCAGCCTTTGATGCAATTTTTTCATAACTGAGACCAATAAAAAATACTTGTTTAATCGGTTTAAGTTCGTAATGGTTATACATACAAAAATTTACGCTTTAAATTTTCCAATTTCTTCTTTATTTCTATTGGGGTAACAAATACTTCATGACTCTCTAGAATTAAAGACATTTCTGCGTAAATCTGCGTATTTTTCCTTTTGCTTTTTATATCCTCTATGCGTTTTGCCCAAATGTCGATAAGCACGTCCTCTGCATCTTCCGTCCATCGCTTGCGCTTTCCTGACTTCGTTTCCACTATAAACAACGAACATTTTAACTTTCAAGTGTAAGCAACAAATAGTTTACATACTTTTGCGACTAACTCTTCGAGCAGCTGTGCGGCAAATCAAATGCATTACTAGGGCTGCAACATCACAAGTGAAGATATATGACAATACAATATATTCACAATAATAAAATTTGATTAAGCACAAGCAGGATATTCAAAGTTTGCTTTGTACCTTTTACAATATAACTTATTTTACGACTGGTTTAGATTTGTTATCTAATATATATAATATAATATATATAACAGCTAAGGTGGGCGTGCTCTTTCGTTATTTAAAATCTTACAAATCAATTTAGAAGTTGCAAGTGAATGAATTTCTTTGCTTTCTTGGTCGAACTTTTAACTGAAGAATATACATACATATATTATATTTGTATTTAAATGCACAAACTTTAGGTAAAACTAATTCATTTTATTTAAATCATTTTCTTTTTGTGGTATTATCCTTAAGCTTAAATTTTGATTTACTTTGTTACATTGAATCAGCTGCTGTTTATTTCAGTTGGAGCCTCGATAACATTGTTTGATTACCAAAATATCGATATTAAAACTTATTGTCGGCTCTCAGCTGTTAGCTGGAACTATTAACTGGCTGAACTAAAACTGAAAAAAGAACCACTCAGCAAACACACGTTCCAAAAAGCAAAGTCGACGCTTGAGTTAAAAAGTGATCAAAAAATGTACTTTCTACGGATTAGCGAAGCATATTTAATGTCCCAATTCTCATTTTTACTTTAATGCTACGTATAAACCAAGCAAAACACTCTACTTAAGCCAATCAAGCGAGAAACAATATTGTTTTAGTTGGTGTAGCTTAAGTCCAACTCAATTATCCGTTGAGAAGAAAAATATTAAGATCATGGCACAGAACTACTTATATAGCAGTAGAGAGAGATTCTGGTACGATCCGTCAGATTGCTCGGTAACCGATAATTTTCCTTCTGATGTAGATGCCTTTTAGGCCAAGCCCAACCCCTCTTCAATATTATTGATAAAAACTATTTTTACTTATTGTATACACACATGTGACTTCATTAGTAAATGTATTTTCTTATAGTACTAAATCATAAATTTTGCAAACAAGCTTATATACATTGCTAACTGCATAAAAAAACGTTTGACGTTTCTAAAAACGTTACTATTTGATTGTTATATACTAATCTATTTGTTGTTCTTCTGTTGTGATAAAGTTTTTAATGGTTATTTACAAGACTATACATACATAAACTAAACTTAAACGTATTTAAGTTTTAAGCTTAGAAACTATAAAAGTTAGACGACGAATTGCTTTTGTTACAATGTAAAAATCTAGTTGTATGCATTATCGTTCGTGCAGTTCTAAGTACTACCGGTATACCTAAAATTCTTGATTTTGTCGCCTTTTGTTGCTTCATTTTAAATCGATTTCTTTATTTACATTTTTTAACTGTTCGTTTTTTTTTTCTTGTTTTGCATTTTGGAGTTTTTTTTACTTGTTTTCTAAGGCAACTTGTTTAAAGGCAACTTTCATATAAATATATTATACTAAAGTTTTACAAAAGGGTCTCGTCCTTAAGAAATAGCTTTTAATTTTAGTGTTTAACAACAAAAGAAATGAAACCATAAAAAGTGGTCATAGAAAATGGAGATATGTACGTCTCAATAAATTTTGAAAAAAATAAACAGCATAAAATAAAAAGGCTTTCAATATAATTCATTATTTTATTTTATTTTTACTTCAAACTTAAAAGCTTAAATATTTATATTCAAATGGCTGCATAAATGTTAAACCATTTGAAGCTTTTGCTAAACAAGAAAAAACATTTCAAAATATGTATATTAAGTTAACAATATGTAATCAAAAAAATTAAAATAGGATCTTAAGGAATCTGAGCTTCTCTGTTTTTTGTTTTTGTTTGAAAAGGCCCAGAACTGCGTAAAATCATATGACTATGCATCTTAAATCTAATTCAATGTAACCTGAAATTATGGAAAATTATAAATTTAATATTGTAACATTAGAAAAAAAAAATATTATGCAATGTATTTGACCCTATGTTTTTGTATGTTTTCGAAGTTGTATATGAGTGTTCTGATGTTGTTTTTAAATTTAGAGCACAAAACTTAATTACTATAGACTGTCAATATATTAGGCAAAACTTAAATATAATTTTGCATTCAATTAATCAATAATTTTAAAGCTAATAACTAATTTACATTATGGTGTATGTATGCATACTTAAAACTATTAACTTTACATTTCTACTCAACTTAATTGTTGCTAATGCAAAGAATCTAACAATGTTATTTTTACGCTGTCTGCTTAATTTTTCTCTAAATATAGAGCTTAATAATAATGCATTAATTTTTTCTAAATTTATACAGTATGCGAGCGTTTGTTGGCAAAGTTCGCTTTTAAAAAAATATATACTAATACAACAAGTGCGTAATTAAACAAAAACATTCTTGGTGTCTGTTTGTTTTAGAATCTGCACGAATAAAGCTTAAACTAATAAATAATATTTATCCGAAAATACTCTCATATTTAAGTAATATTTTTAAGCCGGTTATGATTTCATTTTGTGTGTGGCTAAACTAGAGCGTTTAACAAATATACACCTGCTTAACAATTTATATCGTAGTTATGTTGCAGACAAGATATCAATGTTTTATAAAGTCTTTAAAACTTAGAGCTTGAGAAATGTAACATTTACTTCTACCAAGTAATTTAGTTGATAAGTGGTCTTTCCTTTGCGAAAGAATATTCAAATAATCTTTACGACTAGGTTTCTGATTTGTTTCGACATTAAATGTTTTGAAGATTTCAAGGTACTATAACGAATCTTTATAACCAATCGTTTAACAACAAATTATTTGTCCAGCCTAGGATTCTCTTCAGAGTTGGATTTTTTTAGTTTGGAATCAATTATTAATCAAAGTATCCAGCTCAATCTTGCAGAAGTCTAGTTGTGTTTTAAATATTACAGTTAGTTATAACCAAAGACGCTTCAACTTAAGTTTAACATAATAACAACTTGCAGATTAATGTGTATTATTGATAGGGTCTTTGGTGTAACTTAAATAAGCCGCTTTAAGCCGACATTTTTAACTTGTTGTCGGGCATAAAAAATATATTTGTATATAAATTATTCCAGACTATTTCTTAACTCGCTCTGCTACTATACCAACGAGTATAAGAATACTCGTTGGTATAGGTTATTATAGTTCCTCGAGTATCAACCTCCCTATATTCCTCCCTATATTCATGTCAACTGCGTACGCTCATCCATTGCACAGCCGCCGTCCTGGCCTGTTGGAACTGCCACAGCTGCTGAAGTTCGCTCTGTCATTCGAATACATATTGCTGACGCAGCGCACGCGCTCGCTCGGGCTGAACCCGCGTTGGCAGGCGCGGCACTTTGGGTTGCCGCCTGACTCTAAACGCTTTTGGTTGGCGTCGTCGCGGATAAATTTGTGGTTGCTCGAAGGCCTCGTCAATGATCTCTTGTTTAATGGCGGGCGGATTATAGACGCGTCGCTGATGCTTATGTTTCTTAAGTATCTGTTGAACGCCATTGAGGCATAAACAGTATTGGCGCCAACTGCCTCGCGTTTTTCGCAAGGCAGTCTGCGATGGGGCAAAACCACAGAAATCTTTCATGCCGTCCAGTGAAGAGCGATAACCCTGACTAACCAAACTGGCACGTCGCTTTGCGTTTCTGTTGATCAAGGGCAGATTTGCTGGCGGTGGTAGCTGCTGTAGCAGCTTTTGTAAGCCTTCCTTCGAGTCGGAGAACAAATCACTAGGTTGCTGTTCAATATGACTTTCGGTGCGGCGCTGCTGGCGCGTGCATGGACGCCTAATAGGTATAGCAGGCACAGGAGGCGGCTGCATGGTAGGCTCTGGTTCAGGCGAAGCTGTATTATCTACGCTACCGGCCATACAAATGATGCTATCATCGTCGAGCTGATCGAGCGAGACTAGTGGTAGCGGCAAATTTGTGTAGTACTCACATGGTAACGTAAGTGGCGGTGCTTCCTCGTCGAAGCCACAGAAATCTGTTACGCTTAATGCTTCATCAGCATCGTTTTCATCATCAACTAATGCAGTAGCCCTAGTAGAAGCTGTCGCAGTGACTGCTTTAGCCACTGTCCCTTTTTGGTGCTGTTCATTTTTAGCTTTCACAAAGTAAGCCAAAGGTCTATCCATCGTATCTTCACTTAAGTCAACCACTTCTTGAGTTTCTTCTGCTATCATATCTAAATCCTTTATAAACTCATGTTTTAAAATCTCTGAGATTGTGGGACGTTTGGCAGCTTCTTTTTGCAAGCACCAAGTAACCAAACTTTTAAATTCTACACTAGCATTTTTCCAATGTTCGGAACTTTGATTAAAATGTTCGCTCTTAATGCGTTTGCGCAGTGCATGATGTGCAGCCGGAGTATGCAGGCGGTCCGCCTGATCTGTACGATATGGCGTATGGCCAACTAGCATTGTATACAATGTGGCGCCCAAACTGTAAACATCCACTGCTGGCGAATAGGTAGCCAAATTGGGATCATTAAGAAGCTCCGGCGCCGCATAATCCAAAGTGTATCTTGGCTTATCTCGCCAGGATTTAAAGCGACTATTATAGCTGTAAATTGGATAAAATTAAATTAAAAATTATTCAGTTCGAGTTGGGTTATGGTTGGTAACTTACCAGGCATTGCCAAAGTCTACTAGTTTGACAACAGTTTGTTCTTCCTTTCTAGCAAACACGATATTCTCTGGCTTCAGGTCACCGTGTATAAAACGCTTTGAGTGTATATGTCGGATAGCCAGCACCAGTTGATAAAAAATGTCACGACAACGTTGCTCATCAAATCTCGTCTTCTCTAATACCGAACCCAGCTCTGGACCACAAAGAAATTCCGTAATTATCCACACTTCGCACTTATCCCGAAAAGTTTCAATATAGGTAACGATATTCGGATGGCTATTGCGATCCATGGCGCAAGAGGTGAGTGCATCGACTTCGGAGACACGAAATTTGGACAGAGCTATAACCTTGGCCATAAATAATGCGCTTGTGCTATTATCTACCACAAATTGAAGTGTGCCGAATGTGCCTGATGCTAAGCGACTACCCAGCTCTAGGTCATCAGGCCGCGTAGGTATATTCTATGCAAATAAATGGATGCTTTTAAGTCAAGTTTATAAACGTTAGCCATTAACGCTGCTCACCTGTAGTCCCTGATTGCAATACTCAATATCGCAATTACCATCTCGTCGCATTTGCTCTAAATGCTCGGGCGCAACATAGGTATAGCCACGAAACAGTCGTATATTGCTGGGCGGCGCATCACATTCCGGATCTTCGGGCTGCTGATCTGTAAACTCGGAACTGAAATTTTGTACATCATCCTCGGAAGTCAATACGGGCTTGTAGGGTGCATCGCGACGCTTTGCGCGTAGCTCTTGCCAGTTTATGCCATGAAAGAATGGATGATCTTTAATATCATTGGCATCACGTTGATTGCCGCCTAAACGTTTTTGAGGATTCTTGTCCAACATCTTAAGCACAAAGTCCCTGGCACACGCACTAAAATTTGCCGGAATGTTCGGCTGATCCTTTTGTATACGACGTGATATTTCTGCCTGTTGGCCTTGCCCCTCGGTCGTTGCAAAAGGCGAAGCACCTGTGAGCAGCTCAAAGGTTAAAACGCCCACAGACCACCAATCGACGGCGCTATCATGTCCAGGCGGCCCGGTACGTATGATTTCTATAAAATAATATATGCAAATTATTTAAAGCTTGTATTTAGCATAACTTTGTGCTCACCTGGCGCCATGTACTCAAGAGTGCCGCAAAAACTATAAGCTCTATATTGATTTTCAGCAGTTAATATCTTCGACAAGCCAAAATCAGACAAAACAATATGCCCATCGCCATCCAACAAGATATTCTCTAACTTGATATCGCGATAGATAATGCCAAGCTGATGCAATTGCTCCAGTGCCAGCACAACCTCGGCTATGTAGACGCGTGTGCGTGGCTCGTCAAATTTTTCCGCAATGTAAAGATGTGTAAATAGCTCACCGCCTTTGGCAAAGTCTGCAAGAAGAGTATTCAAAGGTTAGTGTTAACCCAAATAATTTTAAGTAAACGCAATCCTTACCAAGCACTAGGTACAATTTTTGCTGTGTCTGAAATGCATAATGTAAGCTTACTAAAAACGGACTGCGCTGTACAGCTTCCAAAACCTGTAAAATACAGATAATACAAAAATGATTAAATTATAGAATTGAGAAGGAATAGTCATAAATGTTAAAAAAAAAAAATCCAAATGCCTAATTTAAGAAGCATTTAGATTCCGATTTGTGGATACTGTAATATTTTTAAATTACGTGAAAGTGAAATGAGCGATTTATTCATTTCATTTTCAAACCATTATTGTTAAGCTCTTTCTCTTTGCAGAAAGATTTTTTTGTCAGATGAATTGTATTATGAAATACTTGTTTTTATGTATAGACGTCTATGCCAGTACAACTTTCACATTTTATTCAATTCTGCAGCGCAGCCTTTTCAATTTTTGCTGCTTTGGTAGCTTTCCTCCTTTCCATTTCAAATAAAAGATCCGGACCTTTTTTGAATAAACCAACTAAAAGTATGTCTGTCGTACTAAATTGTTTTAGGCAAGTAGGAATTGGGGGCATTTTTTTATGCAACTAGCCAGCTTTTTAAAGGTCAGATCTAGAGACTCACAATTTTTGATGGTGTTAAGAAATGGCGGGTCAAAGTGTGTAAGTCACATTTTCATTCACCTAACACGAGTTTTTTTTTTTGGAGACTCGGGCTCTAAGTGTGGAAATTAAAGGAAAGCACATACTATCGACCTGAGGAAATGTTAAGAGATTAAGGATGTACACTTTTAATGGAGAGATTTAAACATCGGGTTATGTTACACCGGTTGACTCTTGGGGAAGTCACCCTTAGAATGGATTCTCCTTAGTGGTATCGAAGGATGCGGCTGGTGTATATTGCACGTTAGTCATCGAATATGCCGCCAGAATCTTTAATTACTCTACCGGCTGTCTCTTCCTATAAGGTCATCCAGATTGTTATACTAGGTATTTGAGTGTCCATATGCATAGGGCGGGGTAGAGCAAGCCGGCCAGCTATTTCATGTCCATCAATGCGCTGGTGCCTGGGAACCTTCAAGATGCACACCTCTTTATGGGTGCTTAGCTCATTTAGTGTGTACCTGCTTGCCAGTACACTTTTGGAATTCATGATAAAGCCTTGCATGGATTTGATTGCCGCTTGACTGTCTGCAGCCTTCTTTATGGCGAATACCTCTGCCTGGAAAATGCTACAGTGGTCCGGCAACTTGAAAGATACTTCCATGGGTATATTTTTAAATATAGTGCTAATAAATAAAATAATAGATAAAGTTTGTGAATCTGATAATCGGAAATCTGATAATACCAATTCACAAGAAGGGTAGTAGCTACGACTGTAACAACTACAGTAAAATAACATTATCACCTACAGTGTATAAGTTATATACCAAGGTACTGGAAAAGCGACTTAGGCGAATAGAAGAAGACCCAGAAGAGGAGCAGGCAGCGTTCAGACCGGGTAGACAAACGCAAGACCACATCTTCACTAAAAATGGATGGCTAAGGGGAAGGATCTTTTCCTACCGTTCGTAGACTTAAAAACGGCGTTTGATAGTGTGCCAAGACAACATGTATGGGCGGCACTAAAAATGTTCCAGAGACTGATAAACGCTATTAAAAGTGTCTATGACAAGCCGACGGGTAAGTATGACTAGAAGGGGAGAAGTCAGAAGTATTTGAAATATGCAAAGGATTAAAGCAAGGAGACAGTCATAGCCCAGTACTGTTACTGAGGCAAACAGAAAAACAAAATTGGGAACTGGAGACTTCAACCTATCTACCTGCAATTCCTATTATATGCGGACGATATTGTTATCATAGCAAAAAAAAATTCGGAAAGGCTACAAAATGCATTAGAGAAGTGGTCCAACAATCTAAAAAGAAAGGGAATGGCGGTTAATATAACCAAGAGCAAAGTAATGTGGATTTCTAAAGAGGATAGGTCGACAGAGAATCTGCATATAACATGCAACGGCAGAGAATTAGGGAGAGTTGAATCCTACGAATACCTCGGAACCATTAATAGACCAAGAAGTACTAAGCCGAACCAAGGAAACGGTCGCAGCGTACTATCAGATAAGTAACACAATAGTGGGTAAACGAGAGATAAGCACAAAAACAAAACTCAAGCTTTACAACACGGTTATAGTACCAATAGCACTGTACGGTGTACCGAGTGTTTGCCGCTATTAGAAAAACATCTGAGTAAATTTCAGGCAACAGAAATGAAGTACGTACGAAGGGTCGCAGGAAAAACCAGGAGAGATATAGTCAAAAATGAAAGAATACGTTCAGAAGTAGGGCAGAAGAAGTCGATTTTAAAAGAAATTGAGGAGAGACAGCTGAAATGGTTCGGACATGTACATCGGATGGACGAGTCAAGAAAAGCCAAACAGGTACTGGAAATGAGAACCGAAAAAGTTGGGAAAATCGCATCCAGTATGTGGGAAGGATGAGGGGCAGAACCAGTGCTGCCAATTTTTTTCCAGAAAAAAAAGCTTTTTCTGGATGGAAGCAACGGCAAAAAAAGCTGAAAAATTTCTGAATAAAGCGTAAAAAAAGCGGTTTATTTACAAGATTTTCAGCACGTCGTCTAACTCTTCACGACTAGCATCGGTTTCACAATCGTACGACGTGTTCGTACCGATCATGCGAAGATAATTTGAAGGGACTTTATTGGTTGCCACCAGAATCCTTGTACTGAGAAACTTCATTCCAAAACTTTGTGCTGTCATTGACGTTTTCCCACTTAACCAGACTAATATCATTGTACTGCCGCTCAATGTCTGCTATTCTGGCTACTTGGAGGTGTTCTAACATTTCTGTAATTCCTTTTTTTAGTAGACAGAAAAAACGCCAATGTTTTTAAAATTTTAAAATTTTCGGGGAGCCTGAAAATAAAATCAAAATTATTTAACGGTTGGTAGAAGAATCTGATCTGAATCGGCATCAGTACGCCTCTAACAATTCAGCACAACGGGGAAAGTTTAAGAATAGAGGATGTGGAACAATTTTGTTATCTTGGCAGTATGATCACGAAGGATGGTGGAGCTGAAGCAGACATCAACAGCAGAATCAACAAAGCACGCCACGCGTTCTACAAACTTAGCAAAATATGGCGGGCACGCCGTATTTCACGCCGCACAAAACTTAGAATTTTCAATACAAGCGTAAAAACGGTTCTTTTATACGGGTGCGAAACATGGAAAGTTACAAACACCACCACAAACAAATTACGCGTCTTCGTAAACCGCTGCCTAAGGAGAATTTGTGGCATATACTGGCCGAACGTCATCAGCAACGAAGACCTACTTACTTTGGCCGAAAGCAAGCCAATTCAACTTGAAATAAAAGATAGAAAATGGCGTTGGATCGGTCACACCCTACGGAAAGATCAAAATAATATAACAAAAATGGCGCTGGAGTGGAATCCGCAAGGTTCTAGAAGAAGAGGAAGGCCTAAAATGACATGGGAAAGAACAGTGCGGAATGAGTCGCAACGATCGTGGCAACAACTGAAAACACTCGCTCGCAACCGAAATCGATGGAAGGAGTTTGTTTCCGCCCTATGCTCTGTATAAGAGCGACAACTACAGTTATATTGTTCTTGTCAAGGAAATAATAAATAAAATAGAAGAATCTGACAAATTGGTTACCTCTGCTTTAGCTGCTTGATAAGCTGAATCACCAAATTAGAGCAGCAAGAATTTCTTTTTAAAGGCCTGCATCGATATTTAAAGATTTGATTTTCTTTTCAGAATCATACCCTTGGTACATATCGGATTCTGCATGCTCTTCCAAGTTTTCAACTTCCAATATGTCAATTTCCTTGTTAGGGGGAACAATTAACTGTTTTAGTAGTGGTGGTGATATTGGCAAATATCGATATAAACGTATGATAGAGCTGCCACTATTGCACACATTTGGTATATTTCTACCAAAACTGGTATACTTTTTTCACAGATTTATCAAAAATATTATATTTTGATACAAAACTTTTTGTTTTTCAAATGGCAACCGTGCTGCTACATGTTTTCCTGAAATTGCAGCATTAAAAAAAAGCCAAAAAAAGCCAAATTCATTTTTAAAAAACCACGTTCTGGTGCCAAGTTATATTTTCGGATGAGTCCAAATATAACAAAGGCCTGATGGCGGCGGCCTGGAGATGCCTACAAACTCAAATATACGATTTAGACGATTAAGCACGGTGGTGTGATGCCAATGGTTTGGGGTTGCATGAGTCTGCAGGCTTCGGAAACTTAGAGTTCATTATGAATTCAGGTATTATGAATCATAAAACCTGCATTGATATAATCAAAGAAAACCTACAACTCAGTGCCGATCGCCTTGGTTGGACAATGATCCAATGTGGTTGATTTATAATGTGGCAAAAATGGATCATCCGTCGCCAAAGTCCTGATCTCAAGCCCATTGAGCACTTATGGAACAACTTGGAGGAAAGACTGAAAGGACTTACAAGCCGCAATAAACAATGCCATACAAGCCATTAAAATGAAGGATCATGTCAGTTGTACTAAGACTTTTGTGGCTCTGAGCCAATGCCAATTTTTTAGTTTCTTTTGAAATTTAAGGCAACTCCTTATTTAATATTTGTTTTTATTGTTTAAAAATATATATTTAAGAAAACTTCATAATTAGTTTTTGGAAAATTTAAACAATATGAAAGAAATTCACATTTTAGTGTAAAATTGCCTACTGTACTAACACTTTTGTGGCACAATTTGAAATTTTAAGTAACTTACTATTTAATGGTTGTTTTTATTTTTGTTAATTGTTTAAAAATATATATTTAAGAAAACCTCGTCATTAGTTTTTGGAAAATTTAAACAATATAAAAGAAATTCACATTTTAGTGTGAAATTGCCTGAAGTACTAACACTTTTGTGGCACACTGTAATTTTTGAGCTAAAAATCCTTTTCTCTTTGTTTTTAATGACCCTAGTTGTAAAATGGTGTAATAACTGTTACAAAATTATACCATTAATCTTTTGTATTTGTACCCATTTGGTTCAAGTTAAAAATGGGAATTTATTTTTTGGCAACCAAAATGGGAATTTTCTTACATGACAACAGCAAAGGTGCCGGCAAAAACAAACGAATCGCATTCATGGTGCACGGGATATTTGGGTTAGTGGGTAATCGGCACACAGCCAAACACACAAATAATAAAAATTGCGTGAGCAAAGGCTCAAAACAAACAAAGACAAAGAGATAAACAAACAACAAGTCAAACGGTTTAATTTGTCAAGCAAGCGCCGCTCTTTTGCACTCTCTCGTTCTTTCTCTAATCTCTCTCTATGCAACTGCACCTGTTTTGCAGTTATTTAACCAACTTGATTTGTTTGTGCTTCTTTATTTTCATTGATTTACTAGACACGTGTCTGACTGTATGTGTGAGTGGTGTTCAATGCCAAAAACCGGTCGTAAAATCAAAAATAAAAAAAATCATGTCGATCGTCATGAACTCTTGTAATCATGCTCTCTATTGCGCTCTGCGTGTTTTTACTGCTCTCTTTCTGTTTAAGCTTTTGCCGGTATTTTTAACAAGACATGAGCCAAATGTAAGTAGGTCACAAGTTTCAATTTATTCTCTTTTGGTCATTCTTTTTTTGCTTTTCTTTTTATTGTGGTTGACTTCTGTTTTACGTTCATAACTGCTTCTGGGCTTGCTCCAAAGTACTCTCTTTTTATTTTGAGTAGTTACCGTTTCAATTTGCAGCGCTTCATGCTACAAGTTAATGATATTATGTCAAAAAAGCACGCAACAGCAACGTGCTGAAGCCACAGCGCTACGGTCACAATTAAGGAAATGCAAGCGAAAGTTCACAATATTTGACACGTAGCGGTTCCAGTTTTTTACATACATATGTATCTATGCTTATATGCTTAAGCTGGAGTTGCCTCATTCCGGTTGGGAAAACTTTTCTTAGAAAAACAAAATAATGAGCTATATACACAACTTAATATTATTTTTAGTTTCTTTTCCAGCTAATTAATTTCCACGCAAATAGCTTGCAGTTGTTTACGTACAAGTTTTTAATCATTTCCACATCTTGAGCTTAGATCTTGTCAAGACTCTTTTTTTTCACAAATTTTACTATAGTGGTGACAAATGACAGTTGTTGGAAAGCTAAGGCTCATTTCTGAAATAATTTGCTGCGTAGAATCCGAATCCGTGGTTCATTTTGGCCCATCACGTTAGGATTTTGAGATATTTGTGGCTATGTTCCCGAAAAACTGAGATTTTTTTTTCTACTTTTGGGGTTATTTCATCATCACTTTAGTGGCACACTTTTCCCCTTCTTTTAAGCAGTCTACAAGCAGGCTTGCTTACAGCTTTTAATCTAAATCTTTACAGACCTGTGCAGTTGGGTATGTGCATCATTTTGCCAAAAATTGCAATATTGTATATATACCATAAAAGAATTATACCAAAATATAAAATTTAACCGCTTCAAAATGGAACTTTTTACAAACGTGGTTTGCCATCATTAAGAACTATCAACGTTTTTATAAATTCATAAAAATTTCGTACTATTCTTCAATGTTTCACTTACCACACGCTCGGTTTTTGTATGCTCAGCAGTTTTACGCTTTTGCACCACGGTTATTTTATTGAGTACCTTCATGGCATAAAGCTTTCCCGCATCATGCCTGGTTAATTTGCGTACAAGGAATACACGTCCATAGGCTATAAGTAGAAAAGTTTTAAAAGTTGAAAAACATGCAGTTTAGCTATCAACACTATTTGTATTTACTTACCACCTGTGCCAAGAACTCGTATAATTTTGAAATCATTCAATCCAACGTTTTCACTGCTGTACAGTTTGACTGAAAGAAATAAAAGAAATTAATTATATATAGATAAATACATTCCTATGCTTCTTAATAACCCCTTTCTAAGCACTTGATAAACTCAATTTTTTTGTTGACACTTCAACTCCCGAACTAAACTTATATAACTTCTAAACTATGAACTATCCTTCTTTTCTTTTTGAGTTGAGTTATTATACCAAATTGAAACTTCATTTCGTAAGACCACGACTATAAAACACACTCTATTCTCGGCAGCGATGGACTTCAAAAAGACTATTTACAAACGATTTTTCAGTTGTACTTAAAAGTAGAAAAATCGCGGCGGGTTACTAGGCTATAACTCTAGGAAAAAAATCGAAACCATCAGAATAATTTTTATATTTAAGCCGACAGAAGTCTAAAAACCGAGTTTAGTTGCCCATCTACAGTAAATTGGATTCTTCAGAGTGTGGACTGTCTTCACAACGATGAAACTACCATACATATACTGAGTCAGAGCCTGCTACCTAAGAAAGTTACGGATTAGTCCCTTCCATCTTAGGTTATTAACAACAAAAGACCTACTGCAATTCATGCGGCTATGTTTATCCAGCGGTCTAGATATAGAACCAAAGTCAGTATTGTCAAAAGCTCCCTGTTCTTGGAGTCGAATGCGTTTTCAATCTTTCTGACTAGGTGGTGTAAGGCAACCTCTGTTGACTTCCCTTTGAAGTAGGCAAACTGCATTGGATGCAGTGGATTCGCGGCATGCAGTTTGTTTCTGATGTGCAGATCGAGAAGTCTCCTCACTGTTTTCAGAAGGAATGAGGTTAGACTGATTGCTCTGTATGACTTGGGCTTATCTATAGGCCTGTTGCCAGATTTGGGGATGAAGACAGCCCGTACTCTCCTCCAAAAGTGAGGTATGTATCCCCAGTCAAAGCTTGCTCTAAACAGACTAATCAGTGTCGGGATGGTTGAAATCCAGACATTTCTGGAGAAGAATAATTCCGTCCCCACCAGATGCCTTGCAAGGTTCAAATGCGCCAATTGCCCATTTTACTTTGTCGGCATCGCATATAGTGCCAGATATTCTGGCAGCCCCTCGAAGGTTTGGCTCGATCCAATCGGAGAGTTGGGCATCCCCGCTGCAGATTGAAGAACCTGCGAAGTGAGTTTGGAGTAAAAGCTCCAATGTTTCCCTACGGTCTGAAGTGAAGGAACCATCACTCCTGCTCAACAGACCCACCCCGTTTGAGGACTCTTTGGCCATGACTCGCTAATATAACTTATAGTTACGATTTTTCTTAAAAGAAAGATTTGTGTCAACTTTTAAATTTAATAATTGAAAATTCATTATAGACTATTAGGATGTGCAATCTGTTGGCTTGGTTCTTAAAAACTAAAAATTCGTAACCAGTCCAAAGTGAATGCTCCTCGACATATGCCAAGTTCAAAACTTCATAATTTTAGTCGTAAATCTTTTAACAGCTGAGCAATTTGAAAAGTAGTAATGGTTCTGTGGAAAAAAACAAAGATGAGAACAGTGTCGACGAGTCACGGGGACGTCAACGCACCAATGCTCGCCAGAATTACTTCTTGATAAGACCACTTTGCCTGGAATATTGCTTCAGGAGCTACAATTGAAACCTCAAAGTAGTTCCACTGATGTTTAGTTGTTGAGACCGGCGGCGGTACGAGACAGAAGGATTCTCTGCAACACTCCGTTGAACAGCTTCAATATTTTCATTTGATCGTCGAGGACGTGGTTGATTTGAATGTGGACGGTCCGCTACAGACCCGTGATTCTCGAAATTTGAAGCTAAGCGACGAATAGTGTCACCGCGATACTTTTGACGATACGCAAGCTGTGTTGCAACAACTGAACGATTACATTTAATGAACATTGTCACTATTTCCGCGCATTCTTTGGGCGTGAATCGATTCATGGTTAAAATTGTAATGCAATAACCTTTCAAAATTATTCAATATTTCCATCGACCACATTCAAATGGCGCACCCTGTACATATATAGTTTACACGAAAAATGAACCTTCCCAAAAAAATGTTTTTTTTAAATTCAAATTTTGTAAAAATGATGTCAAGCTTTAAGCTAAAAGGAGATTCCTTCATGTCAATACATAATTTTGTTCCTGACATATTAACGAATAACTAAAAAAAAGTGCCCAAAAACATGATTTTCCAAAAAATCTTGCTTGAGTTAAAAATTGAATTTTCGTGTTTTTGACCCAAAATTACCCTAAAGAACAACTTTTATACGAAGGTTCACTCGATGATGATGTAAGCTAGTGTTATCAGAGTCGCTTATTCTTTCAATGGATAGGAGAACATATAGATACATTTTTATCAAAACAAGTCTTCGAAAATTACGATGTTCACATACGGGCCTGTAAAGCAGATATTATTTGTCAGGCACATATTGTAAGTTTAAAACTTGCATTTGATATATAAAATGTTTACATTTTTTACAAATATGCGAATAAAATGCAATTAACCAATAAACTAACAGATGAACCACTTTATATTTAATCTTTTACCATGTAAATCTCTAGTGGTTAAAAGAATGGAGGGTCGTAAATATCGGGCAATCAGATATGGCGAAAATATGGTTGGCTTGGACACACCCTACGTAAACCTATCGACGAAATGGCGAGTAGAGTACTAGAATGGAACCCCCAGGGCAGAAGAAACCGCGGACGTCCAAAAAGCACATGGCGAAGGTCAATTAGGAGCGAGACGAGCAAATCTGTCAGCGAACTTCGAGCAATAGCGAGAAATAGAGATAGTTGGAAAATTTTTGTAGATAGACTAAGTTCTTAAATTTTTATTTTTTTTAGAACATGTCAAAATAATAATAATAGATATGGCCAACCCTATTTCAATTGTTGTTCCCTCTGTGGTATTATGCACATTACTCTCTAGCCGGTTAAGCCCAAGATTTTTTAAACTAATTAATAAAATACGCTTAACTTTTGTGTACAGGCTATAAATATTCAAAATATTTTTTAATTCGACTGAGTTGAACGCCTTTTATCTTCATTATCCACTCCCTAATACAAATTAAGTTTATCGATGCATGTTGATAATGGACAGCGCTTTAGCGAAAAGTCATCTGAATTGGTTATTACCATAATATTTTATTTTGAATATTTAGTAATGTTACTTCCATATAAATTCATCTTTCTGATACAACAGACAAACAACACATTTGGTATGCCAGTAAATAACAAAACGTTGGCATCTTTTCAAAAAGACCCATCCAATCATATCCTTTGGATAAACTTTTAATATAAAATAATCTAACAAGTTTGTCTAAGACGATTGCTTTGCTGTAAGTTTAATTTCATATTAAAAACTTGGAGGTATTACTCACTAGATTGCAAAGTAGAGGCTTTGAAACCCAAACATGAGTAGGCGTTATAAAAATGGCGAGGGGTGTACAAATGTACATTTAAAAAAAAGTAAACGCTTCAGTTCCAAACTGCAATCGGGAATTTTTTAATGGAGAATGTGTATACAGAACGATATACATTAACCTTATGGAGAACAATCGAGCAAGTGAGAGCGATAATAAAAAAAATTCCCCTACACAGACACACAAATCAAATTAAAAGAGAGCATTTTTTATACATACATAAAACAATGAAATACTTTTTTTTTTGGCTAAACTTATTTTTAAACATGTGACAACAAAAACAAAAACCACAAAATATATCATTTAATTCGTATTATCAGTATTAGCAGCGCACGTGCAGCGTTTATAGACACATTTCTACATAAATATATACAGTAGCTAGCACATAATGTATTTGGCATATACACTTGTCTTACATGTGAACAAAACTAAGAAATCCATTTACGTTTTTATTTATAGAAATAGCGACATTGACATGTTGCATGGCATCATCTTAGCTAAAGGATTTCATTTCAACTACCAAAAAAGTTAGTCAGCAGGTGGCTGACCCAATAAAGTCTGTCAACAACACAATCTACCGTTAAGCACAATACGAAAGAGAGCAGCAAAAAAAATGAAGCCACCTATCACTGACAACAACAGCATCTCCTATCCTACACACGCAGCAGACGGATGTCAGCTCCTTGGACTTTTTGTGAGCCTGTCGCGACTCTGGCCATAAAAGGCGACCCCCCAACTGAGACAGTTCATTGGACCATAATATTCGTAACCTACAATAATGTACATGTATTAGCAATGCACATAAAGGGTGTTTTTTTTTATTAGGGTCCGGATATCTCTAAAACTTTTTGCCACTTTTGACAAATGGCAATGGTATTTTATACACTACGGCCGAGCAATTCGTCATAGAAAGATTTACACCACAACAAAGTCTTGAAATCTACGAGATGAATAATCAAAATCGGTGTTCTGTTGTAAAAACTTATAAGAGTTCTTCGTACAATTTATGGAGCGACTAATCGTCCATTAGAATATTCATCATGTTCCTGATCATGTTCGAACTCATTTGACATTCCTCTATGTCCGCTCAGCAACCAGAGAATGGAAACAGCACGGTCCGAAGAAAACATGGCTCGATCTTTTTTAAATATTATTATTACTGGGTGTACCCCCTTCATGGCTCAGAGCTCTGCCAAAAGTCCTATGGCCTGCATTAAGTAAGTTGGATACCGAATCGAATAGAGGCGTTTGTTCGACAAAGAAATCAAAAAAAAATTTTTGTTTATAAAAAATTTAGATAGGGGTTATAAAAAAACTAAAAATGATATGAACTTGTCTAACTTTCTGTTATTTTTGAATATTATTTTGGACTTTTTGAAAGAAAAATTGCAAGCGCTAAATGTAGTCGAAATTTATCTCGACGCTGATAAAAAGCAAATTGGTATCGGATCGACGATTAATCGAGAACCATAATACCGATATCGCTTATTTCGAATTCGATATTTAAAATATCGAATCGGTATCGCGCGTCCCTAGCCTGCATGAATTCCAGTATCTTATTTGGACTTAGGGTAACAACGATCTCCGGTGGGAGAACGTACATGACCAGAAGCTTGTACATTCACATAATAAATGCAATGAAGTTTTTCTTCCATTCTACAGAATCGACCTATGTCGATAGTGGACTATTCCACTATCCGCTATGCCAATTTTATTTTCGTGTATTTAAGTCAATTATTAAATAATAAGGAATTATTTTTCTAATAAAACCCTATTTGGTACCACATTAATTTTTCGCGCTTAAAAAACACCCTATATATATGTCATATATAAATACATTACAACATTACTGTGGGGGTCGCAAATGAAACCAAACCACTTTATATTAGAATAAAATTATATCCAAATATAGTATTATGTAGAAGCCTTCGGTAAACCCTGTGCAATGAAAAAATTTTGTTTAAATTTGCTACAATATAAAAAGTCCCGAATGCCAAATTCAATCCAGGAGGGGGGTTATATAATATTCTAATTTTGTATTCCCAGCTCTTCCTCTTTACAAGAAGTTCTGACGTAAGCTCCTTTATTATAGCATCACAAAAAAAAAATGTCCTGAATTTTGTTCAAAGATGCATTTGTTGTCATTGGGCAAACAATCCCTTGGTGAGAATTTCACTCAATTAGTTACAGTGAGTACAGGTTTTACAGACCAATCGTCGCCATCATAGATGTTTCAATATGTGTCTACTGTACTATATTTAGTACTATACTTTGTTTTTTACATTTACAGACGAAATTTTCCATCAGCTTTGTTGACATTATGCATTTTGATAAGACAATCTAGTCAGCTCCTAAAGTTTTTTCACCGATTCTTTGCACATTTCATAAAATGTTTTACCAAATGACTAATTTGGGTTAAAACCAGTCTGCATGCTCTTATATACTAAGTAGTATACTCTATATTGTATGTATGCATATACTAAGTGTTTCTCTGTGTATAGCGTCAAAATTGCTTGACAAATAGCCACAAGAGCAGCCGCCACAATCGTCTGTCCGATAGGTCTGAGTTGAATGCCACATTTACGTGAGGCGCAATGTGTCCTTGAACCTGTTTGCCCCCGTACAATATCTTTGCGTGTTAGTCATAGAAGGTAAATAATATATAAGTTACAATATATGTACAAGTTAACAATAACATTAGCATCGACTCGAGTGCGGATGCTAACCTATGAACACCTAAACCTAGAGGATTATAAGACCCAGGGGCACAAAATGTTACTAAAAGATGCGCCAACAGCCGAAGTTTAATGATTCAAAGTGATATCCCCCTAAGTCGGGGAATTATTATTATCCTTTCCCCTTTAAAGCACTTACAAACCAATTGCTATGCTATAAATAATCTATATACAGCGTTTTTTTTTTAGAGGTTCACAACTTTGAGTTGGCAGCACCGCTTTATCTGACAACCCTTTTAACAGCTGATGGTTCCTTTTTGTTGACTTTGGTTTGACATTTTATTACGGATAGCCTTTGACCAGAGCAACGCTTGCAAATTGTTGAAATTTTTTATAAAAATAAAAAAGTTCCGTTCATCAAGCTTCTACAAAATTTTCCGATGAATCCCATTTTTGGTTCAAAGAGAAAGTAAATAAGCAGATATCTCGCATTTGGAGAGAGAATAATCTGCAAGCTTTTGCCGAAACACCATAACATCCACAGAAAATCACTGTAATTTATCTGCGTCCATAGACTATTGGCGAAATGCGGCTGTAAATGTTACATAAAGTTTGTGAAAATTTTTGTTCCAGATTGCGCCTTATACGTGCCAGCCGTGGCGACCACATGGTCGAGATCATATTTAAATATTGTCATAAAATTTTCTATCCAACACAGCTCGTTTTAATATTATCGAAAATATATTTCTTTTATTGTGATTAAATCTTAAGTAACTCTTAAAAAAACACCCTTTTATATTATATGTCGGATGATAGACATAGACTATCATTTTTTTTTTTTTTTCTGCACTTTTTTTATGAACTGCAATTTTCTTATCGCCAATACAGCCTGGTTAGCTGAAGGTATATACTTTATATATCTATCTGTAATCAATTTACCTATACATAAATAAAACTAAGTCATGGTAAAAAATGTATAGCTCAAGAAAGAACAGGTGGACCGATTTTATCGATTCTCTTGATTTGCTGAATGGGCTTGTCTAACCTATGAATTCTAAGACAACGATTAAAATACTGAAAAATTAATTAAACAGGTGACCTGATACATATAAAAAAATTTGGGATATATACATATCTATCAGTTGATAAGTCCCATGACCTTTATTTAGTATACAAACTTATGTAAGCCTTATAAACACAGTTCGTTAACTCGTTCTTAAAACAGCAAACCCCATTTCAAAAACTCAAAAATTTTGCAAAGATCGCAAATAAGTATGGAAATGTAAAATTGTTTTTAAAGTTTCTCGAATGCTGTTTTCTTGGGTATTTTTTTTTAATCGTTTCAAATTGCTCCAATTCGCATTTCGATTTATATATATATATAAAAAAAAAAAATGATTCCCTGTTAGGCCCTTTAGAGAGGCATAGGGGATCTCTATTAATAACTGTTCGAACAGAACAGGGACCTACAGTTTATAGCCGAATCCGAACGGCGGTGTCTTTAATTAATAGAGATTTTCAATGGCAAATAGCGTCTTTGAGCTAGCGATGCCAGTGCTAGGCAAATGCACCAGTGCAACTGCGGGGAATCGAAAATCGAGTGACTACGATTTTGAGATAAACTATACTATAAATACAAAGAAAATTGTAATAAATAGTAGAACCGATTTTGATGCAATTAGGCATAGCGCTAATATATTCCAAAAAACTTTTGGTTGCCACCTTTGACTACGATATCCTCATTAATAGAGGATTATACCCTGAAAAGGTGTTTTTTTTTTTTTTTTTTTTTTGCGAATCGGTCTGTTGGACGGCTAGATGATATATTCAACCAGTTTTGATCAAATTTTGATCAGTGCTGGGAACTCTCATAAATTCGTAATCCCAAATTTAGTTTTGATAATTCATATGACAAATTATTTACTAAAAACGTTTTTTGGCCTAAATGAAATAATGATATTTCAGCAAATTTGGTAAAGGACATAAAAATTCTGAAAAGCCCCGAACGTTAAATTTACAATATTCTCCTAAATAAACGTATTTAAAATTTTAATTTTTTTTTTTAGGAGCTCCATAAAGCCACTTTTAAAGCGGAATAACCACATAACGCCTATATAAAAAAAAAAGTAAAACATGTTTCTCCTAACATCTTCGGATCTGTATCCAGCTCTTATCATCTCTAAGATTTAAAAATTCATACGGAAGGATTATACATTAGATAATTGTGGAGGTTTTCTTCGCTAAGCAAATAACGGATAGCACAAACTTAATATACCCTTTGGACCTTAACTTTCAGGGTATATAATTCGCTTATAGCAGGAGTTCAGGTAGGACAAAATTTGCCGTGTCAACTTCTTTTAAAGAAATAAGCAAAGACAGTTTTATAGTTAAGTACAACAAAGATTAAACTTGCTAGGAAACTTTTAAATATGCTGAACTTAAGGGTATTCAACCCCTTTCATTATAATAAAATGATGTACACATATACATACAAAGATATTGTACATAGATATACACAATTGTACATGTAAAATAATATTTCACAAAAAGCTGTAATATTGCGTAGCTTGTTGTGAAATATTATTTTTCTGGGGACTTACTAGCTAAAGGACAATAACACAATAAAAAGGTTAATGAAATTGCTTTGCGTGCAAATTGTTAATATTTATTTGTATTTGTTGTTGTTGTTGTGATGAGATGGGATGAACCTGTCTTGTTTGCTCATATTTGAAAAAATATAAGTTACTACTACCAATAAACTTGACTTCCAAAAAGCAAAGTGACGCAGGCATTGAATAAATGAGTGCGTTTTTTTTTTTTGTTTTTTGTATATAGATACGTTCATACATATGTATGTGCATATGTATGTATGTATTCACATATATTTAAAGGTGCGATGAACCTGCTCGTTCGGCTGTTTATTTTCAACAAATTCTGAACGCTGAAAAACCTAAAAAACGTTTGCAGTTATTATAAATTCTTTTGTTGTATTTGTTATTGATGACTATTCCAATGTTGTAATATCGATTCAACAAAAAATAAAATAAGAAATAATACCAAAAAAAATGCAAAATATAAAAAAGTTCATTTTGTTAAAATTGAAACGCCTTAAAAAAGGAAGATCTGTAAGTACTTTTATTTCGTATGGATTGGGGCTAAATAATAGAAGCTTGACCGACGGACGTAAGGTATTCACAAAGACTAAGAACATGATAATAGGGAAATTCTCCAACGATTTAAAAAACAAAAAATTAACCAATACTGGTCAGCATACTAACTCGAAGAAAGTTTTGGGACCAAACGTTTGCGATCGATTTTTTATATGAAATTTTGTTTTGATTGCCTGTCTGTATTTAGCCCTTTAAGATTACCAAAACTTAGTACATACTGTTCATAGAAATTTTTGATGACAGTAGGGTTTTCAAAAGCAGTTTTATGGAGCTTCTAGGCAAAATGTTTGAATTTGATTATATTTGCCTATAACTTCTGAGGTTTCGAATCGCTTTAAATTTAATAATCGAAAAAAAATATAGCTAAATAAAGGTGGGAGTAGAACCTAAAATTCTAAAAAGTAGAAAGGAGCCATATCAAACATCAAAGTTACTTGCTCTATTTGTCGAGAATCAAACAAACCGTTTTCTTTTGTCATACTGATTATATTTGCATATATAATATG
Source organism: Chymomyza amoena (assembly GCA_037043745.1). NCBI lineage: Eukaryota > Metazoa > Arthropoda > Insecta > Diptera > Drosophilidae > Chymomyza > Chymomyza amoena. Next base: position 527,808 of record JBAMAX010000602.1, read on the forward strand.
AAATCCTATTCTTTTCTTTTAGCAGTTATACGGAAACTATTAAATAATAACAATGTGATAAAAATATGACAAATAACTATATGGTATTTAAGAAAATTGTTGATTATAGGCATTTTCCAACAATAATAAATCTGTTTAAACTGCAAAAAACAAATAAATATGTATGTGAAATGTCCATTTTTAATTTTCATGAAGAAAAACCGAACTTTAAACATAACCACATTTTATCTAAAAAATGGTTTATATATTTTTAAACAATTTTTTCAGATCATTTTAGCTATTATTGTTGATTAAGAATCATTTTATACAGATACAAATTAAAGTGCGTTATTTGATTAAAAAGTAATGTATCTACAGGGTCCGGCACTCGAAGTGTAACCAATTAAAAAGGCCATTAATTCATTTTGGAAAATTACCTTTACTCAATTCAAGGTACAAAATGTGTAAAAATAATACGAAATTTAGAAACAATTTACTTTCGCTCAATATGACCACCTTTTGCCATCACTATGGCCTTGAGACGGTCCAAAAATGAATCGCAAGCTGCCCGAATGTGACTTGCAGGTATTTTGGCCCACTCGTGGACAATGGCTTTTTTCAGCGCCTCGAGACTGTTGTATCTTTTAGTTCGGACCTTGCTCTCCAAAATGGCCCAAAGAGAATAATCCATCGGATTCGCGTCTGGTGAATTCGAGAGCCATTGTGTGGACGTTATGAAGTTCGGAACGTTGTTTTTCAGCCATTCTTGGTTCACTCGAGCTTTGTGAGACGGTGCCGAGTCCTGTTGAAACGTCCATGGTCTGCCACCGAAATGTTTGTCTGCCTACGGCTTCAAAGCAACCTCCAGAATACTTTCCCAATAATATACCATTATCTGTGGCGGGTGGCCAATCGATGACTCAAATTCTCGTATGTACGGTCCCTCAAGTAAACCCTACCGATTTGAGAGTTAACGAATTGCTCAATTATAAAAATTTTCTCGTCAGAAAACACAATGTTCGGCAATTGACCGCTTTCGGCCAAGCGAAGCAACTCCTTCGCTCTCTCAAGTCTGACTTGTTGCTGCTTCGGTGTGAGATCATGTGCCTTTTGGATCTTGTAAGGCTTGACCTTGAGATCATTTTTCAGTATGCGACGGATGCTACGGTCAGATATTTTCAGTTCTTTCGCCATTTGATTGACGAAAGTCGCTTCTTCACTTTTTGAACCATCTCACGTGACGTTGCAGTCTTTTGATGACCACCTCCATGACGTTTTGCGATGCTACCAGTATCATTGTAACGAGTTATGGTGCGATAAACGAAAACTTTATTTTCTTTAAGGTGTTCGAGCTCACGAACAATCGCTGGTTGTGATTTTCCATCTAAATATAATGCAACTACACTATTACGTTTGAAATCCATTACTGATTTTTTGTTCGCGTTTACTCACGGCAAAATGCTATCGTGCGCTTGTAAACAATACTCTAAACTGTCATTTAGCTAACTTACAGACAGCTGATGCCCGGGCGTCAGCTGCGCGAGCGGTCTGAATTTGGTTACACTTCGAGTGCCGGACCCTGTATGCTCCAAGTACATACAAAGTAATTAGTTAAGATCATGTAAAGTGTTCCTTTTTTAGATACTCTATCTTCTGATAACGATTAAGGTTCACAAATTGGTCCCTTTGTTCCGAGTTGTTTCATTTAAAAAATTATGATTTAATTCACGAATAGATAAGAATCTATTTGTCTGACATAAAGAGATTCCACTGTAGATCCATAAAGTTAGCTGTGCACATCCCGTGAAATCTTTGGCAATCATTTTCGTTAAAACGGCGGGAACATCACTGCTGAGCCTTATAGGCTCAAAATGAGCGATTGTTTCATAAAATTTCAAGTGCAAACTAAATGTACAACTCCACATAGAGCATCAAACAATCAGTTTATTAAAGAAAACATTATTGGATCAGTAAATTGGCCGCCTTAATCTTATAAAACGGTTAGGATTTATACAGAGATATCGACATGAATTTCTTTCTTTTGATAATATTTTTATATTTTCAGCTTGTATGGTCTCTGGAATCTTTTTGCTTACTACGATGAACACAGATAAAACTATATCAGAGAGTATTAAAATATAGAGGCGAAATAACTCAAAAAGCTTATTTTCCCTTTAAACGATCGCGCGCCGATGTGGGAACATTGGTGTAAAAGCACATGCAAACATTGTTGTTTTCGACCCTAACTGATGTGCGATTTTTCGAATATTTACACACAAAAGAGAATCTTCGCCTATATATTTTACTACTCTCTGACTATATTGACGGTTCATGCTGATCACGAAAATATATACTTTATATGGTAGCCGCGTTCTCTTCGGCTCGTTACATACATTTGCTAGTAAATGCGGTACAAGGTATAAAAAAACACCCTTTAAAATAGAAACAGTCAATCGAAATGGTACAGTACAACAGCTGTGCAATAAGATATAAACAAGCAGCGGGCAAAGTGAGGCAGAGATGCATGCATGAGACATCAACACACACACACAAGGCTGTGCCGGCACGTACGCACACACAAACAAAAACAGCCAATGCCAAGAAAAGAGCGCGCAGCGATAGAGAGAGAGTAAAAGAGCGCGTGAGAGAGTACGATCGGGTTAAGCATTGCATATGCATGATAAGCTCAGCTACTGTTTTTTTGTGTTGTTGCTACCGAGTTGTCTGTGATAATTAAATAAACAGTATTTATGGTTTGTATATATCTACATACATTCAAACAAATTATCAAATACCTGTATAACACTTTTTTAGTTTTTTTTTTGTTTTTGTTAATTGTACCCGAGTACAAGGCAAACAAATAAGTATGTATACATATGAATGCAGTGTCAAGTCAAGTTCAAGTGCATGCATAAATTGACTATGTTCTACATGAGATTATGCAAACAATCTTGTTGGAAAGCAGGCTCCGACAGACAGGATACATATGAAAAGCAAAGCTTATCAATAGAGAGGTGTAATTGTTTTTATACCAGCAGCTAGACCAGACAGAGCCCCAGTGGTGAGTAGCATTGATGACGTCGAGAGTGCATAATAACACTGACAAAGCAACCAAATAGCCAACTCATACACTCAAACACGCGTGCTCATGTAGGCCAAAAGAGCCGCCCGTTTGGGTGGCAGCGTCAAGGCAAAGTATATTTTCTAGGTAAATGTGTCAAGGTTAAAGTTATGTGCTCCACTTTTGACTTTGTTGATGATACAGTCGGCTACTTTAAAGTTGGCGTTACTAAACACTCCACTGACAATTTTGCACAAACTGTTGAAATTGTGATAAGGAGTTGTCAGATGCTTTTCAATTACTAATTTTTCGAGTGGCAAACCAAAAAATATGGTTTATAAAATATAAGTAGTTGTAAGTAGTGCTAATTGTATTTTAGAATCTTTAAACGATAGTAGATAATTTAAATCTTAATTTATTGATGAAACATTTTTAAATACGAGGTGTGTTTAAAAAGTAAGGCGACTTTTCAAATTTCGCGGGCAACGTATTTTCGATTATCGATTTTTTTTTTGTTTTGCTGTGTTGGTACACTCTTCCCAATCATCTGTACCAAATTTCAAGGGAGTGGTATTTTTTGTTTGGTTGTGAAAGGCGTAAAGGTTATAAGTGTTTTGCGTGCTCGGCGATTTTTTGCTATCGAAAAATATGGATCAACGGATCCAAATCGATAATCGAAAATACGTTGCCCGCGAAATTTGAAGAGTCACCTTACTTTTTGAACACACCTCGTATTATGTAAAAATGGGAACTATTTCTGCCAATATCAAAGTGGATATGCAGATTTCAGAGATTCCAGAGGCAAACCTTTGCTTCTTAAGTGCTTTCTATAAGAATCGAAATCTTACGGAAATCAAGGAAATAGAAATACATACTGTATAATTACACAGAAGCTATCGCTCCAAAAGCGCATATCCGCTATGGGCGATAGAGTCATAGGAAAAACCACATTTACTTTCCCATGTTTTGATATCATATTTTATTTATTGCAGCGACAACCAACTAACCACAGTTTTTGTTTGATAATAAAACTCGTGTTTTCGTTTTTCTTGTGATTATGCTTCTCCTACCTTTTAGTTTAGAATAGAAATATAAGGAAAAATATAACTACAAACTGTGAATGGCAACATGTGAAATCAGCTGTTTATTTTTCCACATTTTCCTTTACCACATTTCCTTTCCCATATTTTGATATAATATTTTATTTATTGCAGCGACAACTAAACTCGTGTTTTTGTTTTTCTTGTGATTATGCCTCCTACCTTTTAGTTAAGAATAAACATTTGGGGAAAAATATAACTGCAAACTGTGAATGGCAAAATGTGAAATCAGCTGTTTATTTTGCCACATTTCCTTTCCCATGTTTTAATATCATATTTTATTTATTACAGCGACAATCAACCAACCACATTTTTTGTTTGAATTCTTTTTTGGTCTGAAACTCGTGTTTTTTTTAAGTTGTGATTATGCTTCTCCTACCTTGAGAATAGAAATATGAGCAAAAATATAATTGCAAACTGTGAATGGCAAAATGTTAAATCCGCTGTTTATTTTTGCACATTTCCCTTTCTGCACATATGCCTTTTACTTCTTAGCTGTAGGGCATGGTCTTCCATGAAATTCACCTATTGTCCTGTCACAACTAATCCGACCCATTTCAACTCAACATCTCCTTAAATGCCTTGGAAGTTTCATAATATACCTGCTAGGATACGTAATAAAATTAAAAACTGACTCAATATAGTGAGTAACCTGATTTGTATCTTTTCTAACTAACCAAAGTTCTAGCCATTTTTCAATAAATAATAAACACTAAGTTCAACATCATAAGTTTTGCTTTAATTATATTTTCCAACTATTTTTATGTATATTTTCGACTCACCATATGAACGTAAGTCCGTGGCATTCTCTAGCTCTCGCTGATGTGCCTCGTTATCCAAATCCAAGGGTGTAGTGTTAGTAGGCGGCATTACGTAGGGTGAGGACTGGGTGGTTGCAGTTTGGTTTCCAGTTTTGTTGCTTGGCAATTTACTGCTCGTGGGCGTTACATCCATGTCGAGATCGCTATTTTCTTCGGTATCTTGATCTTCATCATAGTCTGCATCGTTTTCGCTCTCAGCATCGGAAATACATACAACATCAGCATTGGGCGAGGGCGGTGTAGGAGGTGACATGGCATCGCGGTAGGCCGTATCATTCTTTTTCTGCTTTTTCGTATATTTGCCATTGGCAGTGGTCACATTATTATTGTTATTATTGTTGTAGTTGATGTTGATATTTTTGTTACTGCTAGACGTGGCCGTTTCGGCAGCAGAATGCTTAAACTTGGCTTTACTCAATGGACCACCGCCGTTGGTTATTTTCGGAGGCGGCGTGCTCGGCCTTCTACGTTTGTTGGCCGCGGACTTGGGGCCGCTATAGGTTTTCGGCATCATATGATGACCGTTCAGAAGCGGATGACTTACTTCATCCTCGTCCTGTTTAGGAGCTGCTTTGCGTCTAGAATTCATAGTCTTAGTTGTAGTGCTGCCACTTGTGCTGCTGACAATTTCGCACTGTTCACGTTGTGGTTTCTGATAGCGACTCATTTGTGTAGCAATTTAAAACACTTTTTAACACTGAAAACAAATTTATATTTGTTTAGCGCGCAGCATTTTGATCTGCAAAGTATATTGAAAATTTTATTTTAGTTACACACTTTTGCGATACGGTACAGTCGAGTTAATGCACACAATAGCAAAACGAAAAAAAAAATATATATATATGTAAAAACACGCAACTCACCTCACAAAACAAAACAGCAAGAAAGCTACGTTTGGAAAACCTTTTTCCAATTTTCGCGCAAAAATGGCGCGACACATACACAAACTAATGCGTTGAATTTTTACTAGCAAATAAACGCTTAATTATATTGCTAGTTATTTTTGAGGGCTGCACGATTATTGTATTTACTTCAAATTGCAGTTTTCGCTTAAAATATTATTCAATCATTTGTTAATATGAAATTTTTAATTATCACAATCTTCATCAATTGCGTTTTGAGTTTGCTCTTCGTATGCACTACTCTTTGAATACTTTTTTCTTATTACACACAAACACATTCATACGAACATTTCGTGTCACTTTCAGCTGCTTTGCTGTGCTTGGCGTTTGTGGTATATACGTTTGACGGCGTATGCCTTGTTTTTGAGTGCTCAATTTTGGTACAGCAATGTGCAAATTCGATATTTTTCATAAAATATGTTTTGTTGCTAATGTATTACACTTACATTTTTATATATATTTGTTAATATTATTTTTTTTACATGCGAACAAGTTTTTACCGCCGCTTTCTACTTTATGCATACGCACACACAAACACGCGTTGATATGTACGGACGCTCTTTGCCATATGCTTTTGCGCTCTCATTCGTGCCCACTTATTTGCTGGCTGCATCAACATTAACACACCGTTTAGTTAATTTACCATCAACGTAGTATTCGACATTAGTAAACACTTGCATTATGCAAATACTGCAACCACTTGTAAATTTTAACCATATTTTTGTAAATTAATTTTCCATGGCCACCTTTGTAAATTTGGTAGACGAACGCGACCGTACGGATAGAAACACAAAACAAAGAACAGAGTATGTTAGAAAACACATAATGTTAAGTTACTTAACAGCAAAACTTTATGTGTATAGTGTTACTGCTCGCACACATGGCATTTGCCACCCCAGTTTTGTATGTTAATGAACAGTGCATGCATATATGGGCTATTATGTCAACGCAAGGTTGTATTTGCGCGATAGTGCTGTTATATCGATAAATTAGGCATGTATTTATTTATATTATTTATAGGCTGCGAATGATCATAATTAAAAATAAAAATTTTTATAAATATTTTACCCCTTTTATTTACAAAGATTAACGCCAGCACTTAAAATATGTGAAAAAAATAACCAACACATTCAGTGTAGGAAACACCCAGCATCTGTGTTATTAAACACGCTATTAAGTGCTGTTTAGCGATAACATTTTAATCGGTTTGGTGCTCACAGGGTAGATATTGACGTTATTGTTTAATATTATTTAAAAAAGTTAATATTTTACCATTATATTCTCCAAAGATTTGCGCTCTAAGTCTGGCACAAGACAGTCATTTGCTGCATAGCCAACAGCAAGCAAAATTAAAAGTTTCTCATTGCTAGGCCGATCTAGCACACTTCGTAAAGCTGCTCCACAATTTAAGGGTGTTGTCACCAGTGAACACAATCCAGCGGCCTGTAGTGCCCATAATAATATGCCGGTAGCTATTGAAGTAGAAATTTCATTGTAATAATGCAGCTTTTTGCGTCCATCTTCTGTTTTGCCGTGTGTTTGCTTAAATATTAATACTAGATAAGGTGCGTCGGTGAGATATTGCTTTACTGGCTTTGTTTGTAGGGGTCGTAAATCTGTCACCCACTGCGCATGCATGCGTGTGCCATAATTTATGTGCTCCTCATGTTCCACTATGTTCCGTATAGTTTGCTTTAGTTCCTGATCCTCAACAACACAGAATGTCCAGGGTTCGGTGTGTGCTCCACTGGGAGCGGTACCAGCGGCACGTATGCAATCATCTATAACACTAATAGCAGGTTTTGCAGTGGGATTGAAAGCACGCACGCTGCGTCGACCACGCATTAGTTCGTAAAAGCGCTCTGCACCATTCGGATTTAAGTTCTGACCAGGCTTAAACGCCACATGTGGTTTCTCAACCAAAGCTGGTTGTAATTCGGAGGTAGACGTGGCATCTTGAAAGTCAACTATAGTAATTTAAGATGAGTTAAAAAACGAATTTCAGCTACATATATGATATTTACCTGCTACATCTTCCTCCCCATCTAGCTTCTCGGAACCTGGTTTATTTGCGTCCTTATCTTTTTTGCCTCTATAGTGCTTTATGGCCAAAGCTATAAGCACAGCCACTAAAATACTGGGCCAGTGCTTCAGAATTTTGGAACTCTCCAGCAGTGCTTCCATTTTCCACAAGAGCGGCGTTAAAACTGAGTTATGCGCCCATTACACAAAGCTGATAATCGGCACTTGCTTATCTTGAGAAATTTGGTCAAGGTCATGTGCAAAAAATAATACTGAATATGTTTTCTTTTGTTCAAACAACAACGTTTAGAGTTTCTTACCATAAAGCTAACGTCTACAGTGGTAGGGGCAATGTAATCTGGGTTTTGTAGGATCGGCAAAGCCACACGTGCAGCCTTCCCTGAGCACAACTTGTGGAGGAGTCAAATGAAATTTTGAGGGTTTTGAATTTTGTGGAAGCGTCAAGTTACTGTTTAGAGCTGCGGATGAATCTTCTTCGTTCTGCGGCGAAGACTTCAAATGAACCAATTGACGCTTGTGTACTTCGCGTAGAATCTCGATAATGCGCCATTTGGCATCATAGTATATGAAATCTGGAGCTTCCATAAGTTCCATACGTATCATATCACAAAGCATTTGCACTTGCACATCATTAGTTCCCGTACCATTACTATGCCTTTGGTTTTGGGCATATTGTTGTACCGGTTCTGTAAACCTTAAAATAGTCGGGTCCTGTGGAATTACCACTTCTGCGCCCGCAACTTGGCTATAAGGATGTTTTGGAATTTGTTCAATACCGCAAGACTTCCCTAGAGCAGATTCCGAATGGCTTTTATTGATGCACAAAGTCTGCTTTGATGTTACACTGCCAATTGTATCACGGGAGGAGCATTTCGATTTGTGAATTTCCAATACTTCAGCGTTTAGCGATGGTTCCTTTGACAACTCAAGCGGTGACTGCTTTGGTAGTTCCTCTACTTCCGGTTTTTTGCAGCAAAATGATTTAAACGAATTACCACCAGCCTGATGGAGAGAGAGTGCAGTAAACGTTTTGCTTATAGATCTACCAATGTTTTGAAATTGCTGACAGGCTGATTCTACAGTTTCTCGTTCCGAGTTACCACAATTCGAAACAATAGTAGATTTACGTCGAAAGGATGATACGGATATAGTGTTGGATCCAGATATCAAATTGGATATTTCAATGGAACGCTGTGCCGAAATTCTACGTTGCTGGCCTAAATCACTAGCAGCACAGCAGACAGCATGATTACGACTTTGAATTTGTTCAAAGTTTATGTTCAAATGAGGCACCAAAAACAGAAACTCATTGTAGAACTTTATGGAAGGCATTAATATTTCACCATAACTACGTCTTGCGGTTTCAATAGAGATGTATTCGCGTTCAAATAGATTACGTAGCTCGTATAGATAACCGCGCAGAATATTGCTATTCAGTTTTGGAAAAGATCGCGCTATATCTACGTAACAGTCCTCGTCAAACTCTTTATTTCCATAATAAGTATTTTGCGGATTGTAAAGACTATCATGCTTGCAATAAAGACGTATTAGCTTGCCTATTTCCGTATCATCAAGTTGCATAATTATGCCATCGACTTCGTTAAATTTACCTCCACTGCATCGGCTTTTTTTATCCTTCTTGCAAGACTTTTTCTCCAAGGGCGGGTTTTTATCATTTCTAAAGAGTTTGTTTAGCTTGGAAAATATTTTAGAAATTCCGCTTTTGGAATCTTCTATTTGGCATTCTTCAGCTACGATTTTACAACTTGGTATTGGATTGGATGCCATTGCAGCGTCTTCATAACGACCAAGTCCTCTTTTAAGCACATTTTTGGTGGGATATCGAGGCTCTTTAAGTTGTGCGCTTGGTAATTCAGTGCTGCTGCCCTCTCTCGATTCCGACTGTATTTCCTTTATTTTGCACATCGAAGAGGAACGCTTGAAACAGCATCTTTTGTGTGATCGTTCCATGTTTTGCAATTTGGCGTTTCAATTGATGTATATTTGGTTTGGGTTCTTCATAGCTCATATCAGGAAACAGCATTCTAACTAATAATTTTGTAATTTTGTTTCGAAAGACAATTTATAAATACAAAAATGAGAAAGCCTACCATAATTTAATATACTTACAATAAAGTTCGCAAAAATTAATCGATTATAATTATCTATAAAAACTTGCACGTTCCACACTTCGTTATGCAGCATAATTTTGCAAAGTTTGCGTTTTAAATGCATTGTTTATGCCATAGAGAAAGAAAAACAAAATTTGTTTTAAAAATAACTTTCATAACAACTCTCGTTAAAACTGACATTTTTTCTTACAAAATTCCAATTCGAATTTGTATTTTTGTGCTAGCTCTCTCATATTTTCAAACTTCCCGCTTAGCTTAATTGTTTAACAATTTGAATTGTCATTTTGCAACACTAGAATTTTGTCAAGAGCGAAGAGAGCGAACAATACGCTATGAATTTACAGCGAGCGCAAGCGAGAGACCCAAACAACTAAAATAAGTTACGTGAAGTATAAATAAAAAAAGGAAGAACTACGTCCAGTTGTGTTCACCCAGAACCAAAAGTTGACAACAACGTGTGGGACTCCAAGCTAAAACTGAATCATTTTAAATTGCCATAGAATCCATACAATTTTTGCTTTGTGTTGGCATGTGACGTTAATTTTATTTACTTGCTTCAATTAAATCTACATCAACTACTGAGCGCTAATTAACGGAAAACATCAATTAATTAAGTTATGCATTACATATTTAAAAGTTTTAAATGACTAGGTAACCAAAGCTAAACCGACACGAGTATTAAATCAGCTCAAATTAGAATTTGTCAATGAAAAGTGCAATAAATCAATGTCAAGCAGTGAAAACGCGGAAGTAACAACAACGACGAGAAAAAAGAGAACATAGAACATCCTAACGGAAGCGGGAGTTCCATACAAGGCCAAATAAAAAAACGAGTAGTTGGTGGGTCTACATTTTTCGCCAATTTATTAATTTAAAGGATAGAGAAATGGATGAAGTGTTCTCATTGCACGTGGAAAAACTCGACGTATATGACGGTTAGTATACAGACAACTTAAAGTACTAACAATTAAAAGTAGGAAAACAGTATAAAATAAATTAAGAGTAATTCTTCATTAGTCATTTTGTTCTTTTGCTCGGTGTTGGCTCATCATCGTCTGATGGTGCATCCAAAATTTCTTGTATAATGCGATTGTGATCCTCACTTTTCTCGCCTGTTAATATCAAATCTCTTAACAGACGAATATTTTTCTTTTCGTTTTCAATTTTTTCCTTTAACTTTATGTTTTCCTCTTTCAATTCATCAATGCGTTTCTTGCGCTCCTCAGCGGATTTCTTTGATTTTTCACGCGTACGCTGAACAGCCTGTAATAAACAAAATAGCAATAAATTGATTTAAATAGATTCGATTGCAACAGTTTCCGTGTGTTGCTATTTTGGGCACGCATCTAGGCTAGCAACATTTTTAGTAATTTACTTGAACAGCATTTGTTGACACTCACCTCATTGTTTTTCTTTCTTTTTATCTTGTATGCGGGATCACTTGTTTGTGGACTTGTTGGCGATGATGCTCCACTGCTTGACGCTGGCGCAGTTCTTCTTCTTGCTGGCATACTTTCGGTGATAATTTTAATCTGTATATAAATTGGACAAATGCAATGCCAATTGGCTTTTTGGGATTTTTTTCCAAGCTGACAATGTAATGAAGCACTAAAATTGCGCGTTGTGAAATTACAACACGCGAATAATGTAACCAAAGCGAAATGGAAAAACATATGTTCTTTTTGGAACATGTGTTGGATAACGTTTAAGTAAGAGAGTTGCCCATAGGACAATAAGATGCGGTATTATAAATTAAAAATTTTAGTAAACAATAGCAAATTTTTAGCATGATTTTTTTAAAAAAATGAAGCAAACATTAAATTATAATATTATATAAGTATACTAGCGCCTCTAATTTTTGCTCATAAGCCGGTATTATTTTCGTCCGTACATTTACTTATTAAGCAAGTTTCAAATTCAAATCAATGTAATGCAATTTTCTTTTGTAAAGACTGATTTCTTGTATGTAGCTGTTTAGGATCAACATCTATTGCAATAAATTTGGAAAATACAAAACTAAATTTTATACGTAATGTTTTCAAATGTAATGTTAAATATATTTTATATTAAATAAATGATTTAAAACAAATTACAAATTTCATCATACGAATGAAAAATACTATTAAAATGTTTAAGTGGCATCCCTGACATTCAAAAAGGCGCTAACCTATCGATAACAAACTAGTTTCGCAATTTCGCAACACTTCAATTATTCCCTTGCAATTTATTTTTTGCAACCGGCAAACATAATTCTTATTTTCCCTACGCCATGTCTTCGCCTGCACCGAAATCACCAGAACTATCAGATAAAGGCAAAAAATATGATAGGCAAATTAGGTAAGTTCAATAAATGAACTCAATAAAGAATATTTCAAGAAAACACGCAACGCTTTCAACCGTGACACAGACTATGGGGCGAGCACGGCCAGGCGCTGCTGGAGGCAGCAACAATTTGTTTGGTGAATGTGACTGCAGTGGGTTGCGAAACTGCTAAAGGTTTGGTACTGCCCGGCATTGGGGGTTTCACAGTAGCTGATGGCAGCACGGTTACAGAAGATGACCTGGGCAACAAGTAAGTGCGCAAATTATCTTAAGCTGTAACTTAATACCAAGCAATATTTTTCAGTTTTTTCTTAGACTCAAGTTACATAGGCAAATCTAAAGCCCTCGCTTGCATGCATCTGCTGCAGGAGCTTAACCCTGACGTTAATGGTGACTACGTTGACGAGAGCGTTGACTACATTCTAGCCAATCGTCCAACTTTCTTTGAAAGCTTTGATTTGGTCATTGCCTCAAATCTCAATGAGAAAACATTGTTGCAACTTTCAAGTCGTTTGTGGGACTCAAATGTGCCACTGCTTTATTGCCGTTCCCTGGGCATGTTTGGCACCATACGGTTGCAGCTAAAAGAACATAGCGTTATTGAAGCACATCCAGATAATCGTCAGTTTGATTTACGTTTAGAACAACCATTTGACACTTTACGTGAGCACTTAGAAAACACAGAAGTCACCAACAAAGTGCCGTGGCTGTTGGTGCTTCATAAATGCTTAAATATTTGGCAAATGAAACATGAGAAGGAACGAAAGAAAGTTCCTTTTAACTATAAGGAAAAATCGGAATTGCGTCAAGTTATATTAGCAGAAATGAAATCGGATGAGGAAAACTACGAAGAAGCTGCTAAGGCTGTAAATACTGCCTTTGGTGCTGGCCAAGTACCAAGTGCGTTAAAAGCCATATTCGATGATGATTGCTGCGAGCAGCTTACTAAAAAGGTAAGAAAAAAATCTGCTGTCGGCATGTTAAATAACTCTGGCATATTCTATAGAGCGAACCCTTCTGGATCATGGTGAAAGCGTTGAAGCACTTTGTTGTGCAAGAAAACAAAGGATATTTGCCTTTGCCTGGCGTATTGCCGGACATGACAGCAAATACAGACTCCTATATAGCTTTGCAACACATTTACCGCCAACAAGCGCTACAGGATGCGGATCAGGTGTACCACAAGTGCCAGGATTACCTCAAGGAGTTGGGACTGCCAGCGGATACCGTAGACGAGCGCAGTGTGCGTTTGTTTTGCCGAGAAGCTGCAGGATTAGCAGTGCTGCGCGGCACGCCTATTGCAGAGGAGTATGAAAAGTGTTGTCGTCTGCAAGTTTTGGGTAAGTCATTCAAAATTATCTATTACCTGAAACTAAGCCGGTTAAACTTGTTTTAAAGTGGAAGACAATGAGCTGCAGGGTGAACTAATTGCTTATAATTTTGCTATGCGTGCTTGTGAGCGTTTTCAAAGCGAATGTGGACATATACCTGGAGAGTGTACGGTTGAACAGGATATTGGGCGTTTAAAGAGCATAGCTAGCAAAATGTTGGGAGATTTGGGTCTACATGCGACCATTAGTGACGATGTGCTGCATGAGGTTTGCCGGTATGGAGGCGCGGAACTGCATGCCGTTTCAGCGTTTATAGGTACGTCAATAACTATTTTTTTGTTTGTATATTTTTCTACCCTGTTAATGATCGTAAGTTTGTATAGTATTCAGTTTAAAAATGTTTCGTTTGATTTAACTTCAATTTATCCAGTTTTTTTTTAAATGTATTTTTTTTTTGCAGGCGGCTGTGCTGCGCAGGAAATCATCAAGATCATTACCAAACAATACAAGCCAATTGATAATACTTTTATATATAATGCTATAAGCACAGAAAGTGTAACGCTAAAGTTGTAAAATCATATATATTTTGAATAGAAATTGTTACAAATTAATTGGCGGCTGGAGCCAGTTTTGTATTTACCATTCACAATAGATATCGATAATTTATCGCGCAACAGCTGTTAGATACGCGCTTTTCTGCCAACAGTTGGCAACGCTGTTGTTTACCCCACATGGAAGAAGCAGAATTATTTTTTTAAGTAACTAACTGCAGCAAATTCATTTGCTTAAATAAAATAACGACCAAACTTAATACAAGTTTGGAGCATACCCTATAAATATTAACCCGCGCTCCCTACTTAGCTGCTAAGCCAACGAAACAAAATGGTATTTGGGTAAGTTGGCCATAAAAAGCTTGCCAAAATTACGTAACGTGTTGGCAAAAAATAATAATTTTCTTATTAGATTATTGATACGCGGCGGTTTAGTGGCCGGTGCAGTTTTCTACACACGCAGAGCTGGAGTTTGGGGTGACCAGATCGAAACAGAGCAGCTTTATAACAAAGTTAAAACCCAAATAACACCATATGCTCAAAAGGCAAAACAACAACTGCCATTTGAGATACCTAAAATGCCCAATACGGGTGAAATGCGTTTCCTGGCGAAACACTATTATAACGAGGGTGTTAAGGGCTCATTCCGGTTTGTGCATATGCTGCCATGCTATGCAGGTCGTGGAATGAAAAAGATTAAAGATACATTCGAAGACTTTACCAAATCTCCAGCTCCAAACACGCAAGCAATCAGTGCGCCTCCAGCGAAATAAAAGCAACAGTTGTGTCCAATTGGAGGAATGACTGTTTTCTTATTAGTTCATAGTTAGCGGATTGAATATGACATGTACTACTTCCCTTTGCAATGTAAAAGCTCGGTCAAATAATAACTCTCTGTGTGACATACTACTTAAAAAAGCATTGTATTAGAAATAAACAAATTTAATTTAAATGCGCGTTGTAACTTATATAAATTGTATATCTTGTCAGCAGAGCACGCCTAACTTAAACATATCAAGATTTGTCTGCTATTAAAGTACTCTAGGTTTGTGTATATTATCTGTTAAGAGGTCTGCAAACAGATCTCGGATTTGCTATTTTGATAAGCTAAACCAGTGATAAAAGGCCTTGCAGCACGTGTATGTCTAAAGAAACCGCAGCAATGTTGCCAATTTTCACACGCCACTATAATAATATTAAATAACAACATACATTACTGGTACATATTGTGGCATAAAATGATATATTGTTTGACAACCTGAAGCAAACTTGTAAAATACGCAGCTGATAAAAAATGTGTTCTAGACATAAAGTTCTCTCAATTTCTTGCTCAATTTTGTCTTATTAGTCATGGTATACCAAACACTTAGTCAGCAAGGGAGGCTGTAAAAATGCGTGTACCATTAGCTCCGATGTTGACATTTGGTAATAAAGGTAGTAAACTTCCGTTTATATTATACTGTCTCAATATAATGTTTTATCTAAGACAGAGATACCAATGAGGTGAGAGTAGTATCACTATTAGAAATATAGGTAACTCTTTGGGACTGGTTGTCTACCTAACATTTTTGGTGTACTTTCGAATAGGGCTTATTTGTTAAAATAAAGATTCTTTACTAAATGCGTTTGTCTTTAAAAATAGTTTATTTTTAGCCCAAGAACTGGTAATAACTTATTTTTATTCTAATCAGTCGAAAAACATGTCGGAAATCTTAATATGATCTTAATTTTCATTCAAAATCCATATATTTCAAGCTTATAACGCTCTTAAGCTATTTTAGGGTAATCATATACATATACAAGCGTATATTTTAAAGGATCAAAATAGGTGATCTTAAGGGGTTTCACATTTAGCCTCAGTAGCCCAAAGATTTCGGCGAAAACCTAATATTAATGCCAATTTATTGGCAGTTTGGTCGGCGTACTGAGGTAGCTATTCGGAAGCTTGTGACTAAATTTCGAAGCTAGTTTACATTATTGGACATTCAACCAGCCACACGCATACGCAGAGTGAGAGCCGAAGAAAATATTGCGGCTGTATCCGCCACATTTTTATCGAAAAATAGTGTTCCGTGACGAGGCTCATTTTTGGTTAAATGGAGTGAAGACCAGCAAGAAGCATTGCAAGAGCTACCAATGCTTCCCGAAAAAGTCACTGTATGGTGTGGATTATGTGCCCGTGGCATCATCGGGACGTAATTATTCTAAGACGACAATGGCCGAAACGTTACTGTCAACGACGAGCGCTACCGTCTGATGATTGACGACTTTTTTTTGCCCAAAATGGAAGAATTGGACATGCCTGACATGTGGTTTCAACAAGATGGTGCCACACAGCACGCGAAACAAAGGCCCAATTAAGAGCCGCCTTCGGTGAACAGTTTATCTCACGTTTGGGGCCCGTAAATTGGTCGCCTATATCGTGTGATTTAACGCCTTTGGATTATTTCTTGCGGGGCCATGTTAAGGCTCATGTCTACAGGGATAAGCACTGACTGACGCACTGGAAGCCAATATTGAAGCATTTATGCGTGAAATACCGGTCGATATGTTGGAGAGAGTGTGTCAAAATTGGACCTTGCGCATGGGGCTTTTAAAGAATAGCCGCGGCAAACATTTGCATGAAATCATCTTCAAACATTAAATTATATTGATCGTTTTATCGATTCCAATAAAGTTTTCATAAATTTTTTCAAATTTTTTGTGCTTTTTTAATAATCAAATACTATACCTCTTAAAAAATCACTATATATATATTTTAAAGCTTAAGATAATCTTGCTATAGATGCATAAACTAAATTCTATGCTGCCAAACCTATTTCCAGAAATCTAAAGCCAGAAAAATTGGATGAGTACTTGAAAATTGTAAATATCGTGAAAAGCCAAATCCAAGAAGTGGCTTATCATAAAAAACACTCCCCTTTCGCATTATTCTTCTTTTAGAACACTTGTTTGATAAACCAGCCTAATTGAGCTAGCAGAAAATGTTTATTGTGTAGGATCTCTGACTAAGCCTTGTACTTACGAGTTAAATAAACTCACCAAAGACGTCATTGAACATGAAAAAAGTACGCGCGCCGCGGGCGCTTATCTTTAATAAAGTAACTGCCAAAATAAAGAGCATATGAATATGTATACAAAAGATAGAGATAAGTTCTACAATTACTCGTCTCCGACAACTGTCATCGTTTAATATTAAAGCCACTTGAAAGAACGCTTTAAAATTGTCTAGCTTTGATAATCTAGAAAACGTGAAATCTTATTTAAGTACTAGGAAACTTAAATTAGTATTCTATTTATGGTATTTACCTAAGCCAATGAGCATTTGTTATTTTGTACTTTAAATTTCCTATTTATACTACTGTGTGTTCAATGTGCATTTAACAATTTTTTTTAATTAATAAACGCTGTGCTATATTATTTTTAACTAGCCATAATAATTTATTGTTTTAACACTACGCCAAACACAAGCAACTGTCTGCGTAGCGACTTGTCAACTACAAAATATATGAGATAAAGATACTACTAGATGCTCATAGCTGGGATGATGAGTCAGTGAGTCATGGTCATGGCTGCGGCATAAAATAAAAGCTAGCCTTATTCAAATGTAATATCACGTGCTAATCGTATTAATACAAGTTTAAATATACAATAACGAAAATATTTCATTAAGTACATACGTCTGTTGTACATAATTATTAATTAAATATTATAGTGTCAATATTTACAATTATAATAATGGAAAAACAAATATAAAATCACATTTTCAGCGACCCATAAAAATTGTTGGCAAATAATCTGTTAACCTCTAAATTACGCATACGCCATGTATTGCCCCTGGCTGACACAACAAGCAACACCTTAACACAGACAGACACCTTACTCATACATATCTAGAGACCATAATTCCTACCATAGATAAGCTAGAAAAATAGACTTTCTTTTGGAAGTCGGCTTAATATTGGGCGGGTGAATATTTGCATGCGAAATGACGCCAAAAACGCACGTAAACTGTTTATTTGTCAACAAATAATTATATAACAAAAAAAAAAAAATGTCCATTCTATTTGGTTGACAAAAATAAGATATTATTTAAATTAAAGTGGCAAAGCAAACTTCTTAAGAAAGATAGTAATGAATGTGCATACATTTCTAGCTAATAAATGTATACAATACAGAAATTATTTTTTAAACAATTAATTTTTTTACCCCTTTTATATCATATTCAATTAATGTCACAATTGATATTTGTATGTCACGTTGCGCCTGCGCATTATGAACAAAACCTGAACGACACAAAGGCTTATGTTTTTCATAACGAAGCTTAGATGCTCTTCGGGTCAAGTAAAATGGGACGCACATATCATATGATGCCGGATTATCGTTAGAGCATCAAGCAAGATTGTCCACAGCCTGTGCGATACTATCGATAATAGTACCAATTTAGACTTCGATAGTTAAAACTATCGATAGTACTATTGTAAAAAGTGAAATATTGCATGAAAATGGGGGACATTCTTTAAATAAGTACCGTAGAGCAAGAGGGGAAAATTCTAATACCTACAAAAAGATTTTTTAAAAATTTTTGATAGAAACGTTTTATTCATGACGTTGTAAAAAGAGATACTTTCAGAATTACATCTTAAAAACCGAAAACTGTCCATTCAGCAATTAAAGCTCATAAAAAAATGTTCTTTTAAGCAGATTGTTTTTCAAGCCGAGTCGAGTCCTTATGTCCAAAACTATAAGGCCACGTCTACTGAACATCCATTCTCTCATTTCCAGTAGAAGTGCCAGGAATTTATAAGCATATGCTGTGTTTAAAGACGTTCTTGTTGAATTTTATTCTCCTGTACTAAAAAATTTAAAAAAATCAAATAAGAAACGCATAAGAATTATAAGATTTTAGTGTTGGTAAATGTTCAGCAAAAAAAATGTTGTAAAAGCTTAAGTTAAAAGTTTGGTATTATAAAATTATGTAATTTTACTATAGAACGCTCTCAACGGGCTAAGCAAATTGGAAAAAACTCTTAATGACGAAATAAATCCACAAAATATTATTTAATAACCGACAACTTGACGGCAAGATAACGTTTAAGATTTGAAAAACTATCAATAGTTAATAGTTGCGGAAATGTGGTTTTGTTTATTAGGGCTACTTACAAAATTTGGGGAATCCGGACTTACACACAATAGTCAAATTTTGAAGCGGTTTTTCCTACAGCCTTGTCCCGTTTGAAGCAGGTTATCAGATGCTATAGGTGGGATACTATCGATGGCACTATCCATAGTATCGATAGTTTCATTTTACGGATACTATTGAAGTTTCTGTTCGATATATCGATAGTATACATTTATATGTAAAAACCATTTTTCACAAATCAACGGGAAACAATTTTGGCAACATGTCAAAAAGAATACAAATTCCAAAATTTGTTAAAAAAGATCAGAAAAAAAATCTCTAAAAATTAGATAGCAGCAACATAAGATATTCCACATTATCTGGCCAGTCAAAATTTAAGCCTAAATGCAAATACATTGAGCTTAAATGTAATTAAAAATGATTCTACTTTCAGGGTAGAATACTTAGTCTATTTATTTATTTAATTATAAAGTAGGAGTTAACTCTAAATTTTAAAGGTTTGCAGCCAGAGCAACGAAGGCCTTCAGGCTGAAGCCAATTTAAATATATTTTACGTATAATTTGACAAATTGCGTCATAAAGTTAATATACTCTCTACGGCAGTCTAAGGTGAATCAGACGCCTTAGAGAGCTCGACCTTTAAACATAATCCGCATGTGATCGTATTGAACAAGTTTATTCAACTAAAAATCATAACAATAATAATTATAATTATGTGCTGATAAGTATTGAATAGTATTAGGGCAAAATAGTTTATTGAACTTCAATTATTCAATACAAAGCTAAAAGATGGTGTACTTTAAAGTCGGGTGCCGGCGACTTTCAGATACTCTGACTCTTTACTTCATAAACAACCCAAAACAGACGAATTTGAACCCAAAAACGTTTTTTTAATCGATCGGTTCTATGGGGGCTGCGTGATTTGGTCAGCCGCTTCTGATCAAAGGGTCTATCTGGATAAGGTACTGGAAACTGCTCCTAACGAATTTGGTCCAAAAACGATTTTGATCGATTAGTCCCTTGGGAGCTATTATAGTCAACCGATTTTGATCAAATTTGGTGCAGGGCTTGGGAACTATAAAAAACTATTGAGTGCCAATTTGGTGAAGATAACTTCAAAAAACACCCCTTTGAGAGCTATAAGATGTAATCCCGATATCAAAAGGTTAAATAAACTTGTCTCTTATGGAATAATAAGAGATCTAATCTGAAAGTTTGGTTGCTATTGCTCTGAAATCTAGGCGTTCATACGGACAGACAGACGGACATGGGTATATCGACTACTCTAGTCACCCTGATCATACTTTGGGCGATCTCCGATGACTCTTTCTATATGTTACGTACATTTTTGGCTTAAACATATTTAATATACCCTTTCAATCATATGGTACAGGGTATAAACATTGAATTATAATATTTTTATAGTTTTCTACTAACAAAATTTTATTACACAATCTTAAAAATTAAACTTTAAAATTTTAAGGCGTTTCCCTAGTAAATTGACTGGTAAAATCCGAAAAAGTAGTTGAAAATTTATCTACACTGAGATATTGTCAAATAAAAATTTTGAATTTAAAAAAGTGCTTTAATCAGTAATTATTAGGCATAAGCTTCAGGGTTGGCGTTAAATATAATTGTGGTTTTTGATAGAATAAGCTAAGCCCAGTGGCGGATCCACGGAGGGTTTAAGCGTTTGAATCCTTTCCTAAATGTTGGAAATATGGGTTGACAGTTTTTTGTGAGCTCTAATTTATATATTCACATCGAACAGCTCCTAAGTCTAAATTCTGGATTCTCACTTGGCCAAGGCCAAATAGTGTGAAGTTTATTCTTAATAATTAGGCTTTTACTTCATCGGTAATTAAAACTTTTTTTCTTACGACAAAACGGTATTGTGTATTGAAATAATATATACAATATCGAGATCTTTCCCATTAAAAGATCCCTCGACTACATTTTGAGTTTTCGTAATCCATTCTACTACACTGGCAATTAAAACTAATTTCTTCGACACTCATTCGTCAAAAGTGCATTATGCCTAAATCGAAGTATCTGTCCCAAAATTTTTTCAACTACATTTTGAGTTTTGGAAATCCACTCCACTACGTATATCACCAAAAATTTTAAGGACATTTTCCACTATAAACTAGTTTTATTTGGAACTATGAACGAACAGATGGTGGGTTCAAATTTGTGGAGCGTGCAGCTTTCCTAACAATATGCAAATGTTAGCGCATCGAAAGCTGTTTTCACGGTTAATTGAAAAAGTGTAAACAAAAATTTACAAGTAGTCATAATGATATATTGCTATAATAAAGATCACTTAAATATGAACACAAACAATAATAATCTAATAAAAAAGATACCGGCATACTTTTGGCACTCGTGAAGTGATTCAAACACATCATACATCAATTTCAAAGGAAATTCGGAAAGTTTAGATTAGAAGTATTCTTATTAAGTCTTTAAAGTGTCAAAAAGTGTGCTGGTTATTTGTTAAGCACTCTTATGTTTGAGATAAAACTTTCTTTGAGAACAAAACCATTTGAATCACACGCTCCTGCCTTAAAAATGCACATAACCTATGATTTCAGTTGTATAAAATGCAATCAACCAGAAAAACCGCAAAGTATTTATATCGATAAATTGTATTGTAGAATCGACAAATGGGAATCGGTATCAAAATCCCTAAAGCATACGCAGCATGCAAAAATTTCGCACGGAATTACAAAACTTGATATTCAAAAAATTTGACAAAACTTTATACAAAAATGGCGGACGTAAAGTCGGGCGCGGACGACTTTAGGATACCCTGTACCACTAGCTTGTAATAAAGTCCGATTTCTTCACAAAAAACCAAAAACAGAAGAATTTTTAAGCAAAATTTTTTTTTGACCGATCGTTCCTATGGGAGCTATATGATATAGTCAACCGATTTCAATAAAATTTGACACAGTGCTTAAATACCTTAAAAAAGATATGAACGCCAAAGTTATTTCAAATATCTTTACAAACAAACAAAACACATCGAATTTTGTATAAAAAACGTGTTTTTGGACCGATTGGTCCTATGGGAGCTATATGATCTAGTCAAACGGTTTGGATTAAATTTGGTACAGTGCTTAGGAACTATAAAATACTCACGAATGTCAAATTTGGTCCCAATATCTTAACAAACAAACGAAACACAACAAATTTTGTTAAAAAATCGATGTTTTGGAAGATCGGACCTATGGGAGCTATATGATATAGTCCACCGATTTTGTTCAAATTTGGCACATTGCTTAAGTGGTCTAAAAAATTTCCAAACGCCAAATCTGGTTAGGATATCTTTATTAAAAAACGAAATGTAGCCAATTTTTCTTTAAAAAAGTTATTTTGGCCGATCGGTCCTATGGGAGCTGTATGATATAGTCAACCGATTTTGATCAAATTTGGTACAGTGATTGGGAACTATAAAAAACTTTCGATTGCCAAATTTCGTTACGATATCTTCATAAACAAACGAATTATTCATCTAAAACGCTTTTTTTTTCGAGGACGTCTCAAACACCCCATGGGAGCTATATAATTTATCCCCGATATCAAAAAAATAAAATAAACTTGCCTCCTATGGAATAATATGGGATCTAATGTGAAAGTTTGGTAACTCTAGCTCTTACCATCTCTGAGATCTAGGCGTTCACACGGACGGACGGACGGACAGACGGACGGACAGACGGACAGACGGACAGACGGACATGGGTATATCGACTTCTCTATTCACCCTGATCATATTTTAGGTAACTTTGGGGTGTCTCCGACGTCTCCTTCTATATGTTACATACATTTTCGGCTTGCACAAACTTAATATACCCTTGGACCATACGGTACAGGGTATAAAAATAGTGGAATTTTTAAAAAAATTTGATTTTTAATAACAAAAATTTGTTTCCAATTTATTTTTATTCTACATAAAGTAACTATTTAAAAGTTCATCAAAAGCTGCATTACACCTATTGGATGCATTTGGACTCTTATCTAAAGACCTTTCTATGTTTAGGGTATAATGATTCACTTCGCTATCTGACGCTGTTTAAAGACTATGACAAATTATAATTTGCTAAATAAATAAAACTAGGTCATATTGTCAATACCATATACCATATGTATATACATACAATATATTCAAATATTTTGTAGATTTTTTTTAAGATAGTAACTCAATTAATAATAATATTTGCAAATAAATAAAGACATCTTGAAAAAAAATCTGTAAAATTATTGGAAAGTTTATTTTAGTGATAAAAAATGTATTGAAGAAAAGTGTGCAAAAAAAAAGTTGTTTTGTCATGATGAGTATCTTAGGGATGATTAGACATATAAAAAACCCCAGTGTGATTTTTTTGTGATTGCAAATATTTCATTTAGTAGCCTAGTTAATTAGTTCGGTCAATTTTAAGTTCTATATGTGGCGTTGACTTTTATATGCTCGAATCAGACAATTGTGCGAAATCTGAAGTTTGTAATTTTTTTGGTCTAAGTATATTTAGCCGTACGAGTTTTCAAAAATTGGCAACAGGCGCCGTTTTCTACCCCAGGAATTGGTCAAGAAACGCCAAAGACCGGTGTTTTTCTACTGGAAGTAAAGATGCTGTAAGCAAACTGATCCTACTACATCGTTACGTGATTTAATTTTGTATAAAAGAATCTCCATTTATAGGTATATAAACTTGCAGAAAGACAATGCCAGAAATTTTCTTGTAGCAACAAAAGCTCTTAACAGTGGATCCTGTAGCAAAAAACCGTCTGAGCAGCACCCGCAATAATAATAATTATTTATTTTCAGTATTGCTACAGAATTAGGGTCTCCATGTGTCCGTTTTTTCTGTCTCATGTTTACTTTATTACTTTA
Organism: Chymomyza amoena; assembly: GCA_037043745.1. Classification (NCBI taxonomy): domain Eukaryota; kingdom Metazoa; phylum Arthropoda; class Insecta; order Diptera; family Drosophilidae; genus Chymomyza; species Chymomyza amoena. The sequence continues at coordinate 552,087 of JBAMAX010000602.1, forward strand.
TAAGTATTTAAGTATATACTCCACAAAGATAATCAGAGATCATAAATTAATATTTTCTGTCAAAAGAAAATTTTCTTAGTAAGCGACTTTTCTGAATTTCTGCTTTTTTTACTCGGACCATCCCGGAACCCTTATACTGAATGATTTTTTTAACACAAATTTTGTTTTACATAATTCATTTTCGTTGCACGGTCTTATCACGTATACGCATTAATTCAAGTAATTTTATCGTCCTTTGCTGAAAATTATCGAGATTTTTATATCGATATCTTTAAATCAAGCGCTGTTAGTCAAGAAATTTAAATTTTGAGTGGAATACTGCATATTTTAAAAATTGCTTAAAGAGAGGATCTTGATTATTCATGTCAAAAACTTGAAGAAATACAGGCGTCGACTGTACGGGACAACGAAGAAAAGTCAAATTGAATTAAAGCTTAAGCATTGCAGCGCGGTCAATTCTTAAGAGTCTTTCTGAAAATCCACAGCAGCAAATTTATAGGTTATTAGTGTAGTCTTGATATTGCACCCAATGAGTACTTTATCTATCGACAGTTTCAAATAAAAAATATACTACAAAAAATTTTCCGACTTTTCGATCAAAATTTTTTTAAATATTTCGAATAGGCGCGATTTTTGTAATGCTCCTGCATAAAGTGTTTCTTATCAAGATTTTAATCAAAAGTTATTTTGTGTTTATGTGATTTTATAAGTATTAAATGTGGTCCTTTTTTAAAATTTTTAAGTCATAATCTCTTTATTTTCTGATTTATGATGAAACTTTTGACTTTAAATTAACCTTCAACAGCCATGTTTCTACAGTTGTGAATAAAGCTAGGTGTGTTTTAGGGTAAATTAAGCGCTGTTAAAAGAATTTAACGATCTAATACGACAAAGGATCTTTATTCTGCTCTCGTTTGCCAAGGACTCGAGTAGTGTTTCCGTGTTTGGTGCCCTTAGTACAAAAAATACCAAGCACGGATTAAAGTTTCTTCTTTTTGTTTTACGTAGCTTTAATTAGGATCCCAATTGCCTCATTATGCACCCTCATACTACTAACGGGTCGGAGTCCGTATTGCTGATTGAAGTTGTTTGCCACTGAACACAATTGCTATGGATAGGGGCATCGGGCAAATAAAATTCCCCCAACGAGTCATTGGAAAACTACCTAATATTAATTATATTCTATTATTTACTATACATTTTGTTTACGACTTCTTTTGTATTATCTTTTTTTTTTTTTTCAATTAATCAACTGTTTTAGATTGTTTGTTGATTTGACAAATAAATAACGATGTTCACTAGTAAGATTAATGCCGAATAGCATTTTACGATTTAAGGATCAAATAAATAGCTGATTTTCCTTCAAATTTTTGTTTTTGAAATTTTTTAGTGCAAAGCCTGATGAATTAACTTACCAAATCTAAATTCTTTCAGAAAATGTTTTAGAAAAAGCCGATCGACAAACATATATTGAGGCGGAAGTATGGTTGGCTGGGACATACCCTTCGTAAGCCTATCGACGAAATGTTACATAGAGCATTGCAATGGAACACCCAGGGCAGAAGGTAGTCGCGGACGACCAAAAAGTACATGGCGGAGATCAATAAGGAGACAGGCGAACAAGTCTGTCAGCGAACTTCGAGCAATTGTAGATAGGCTAAATTCTTAAATTGTTATATTTTTAGAACATGTCATTATTATTATTATTTAGAAAAATACTGACAAGCCACAAAGTCCACCAAATCATGCTATTATTTTCTTATGCCACTTGAACGTCAGTTTTAAAATACATTTTTTCAAAATTATTGGGTTGCCCAAAAAGTAATTGCGGATTTTTCATATAGTCGGCGTTTATTATTTTTTTAACAGCTTGTGACTATTTAATTGTATTTTTTCTTTTGACATTTATTAGCTGTCACTATTAGCTTGCTTAAGAAAAAAAGTGCGCGTAATTTTGTTTACATTTGTTTGTTTGGCGCCCTTTTTAATATGGAGTCCACAAAAGAGCATTTCCGTCATATTTTATATTATTATTTCCGTAAAGAAAAAAACGCAGAGCAGGTTGCTAAAAAGTTACGTGATGTGTATGGTGATAAAGCCTTAAAAGAAAGACAGTGTCTAAATTGGTTTCGCAAATTCCGTTCTGGAGATTTTTCACTTAAAGATGAGCCACGTTCAGGTCGGCCAAATGAAGTTGATGATGACCAAATCAAAGCATTAATCGAATTGGATCGTCATGTAACTGAGCGTGAGATAGGATAGAAGTTAAATATACCAAAATCAACCGTTCATTATCACATAAAAAGTCTTGGACTGGTGAAAAAGCTTGATATTTGGGTACCACATGAATTGAAAGAAATTCATTTAACAAACCGAATCAACGCTTGTGATACGCATCTTAAACGCAATGAATTCGATCCGTTTTTAAAGCGAATCATAACTGGAGATGAAAAATGGATTGTTTACAATAACGTTAATCGAAAACGATCATGGTCCAAGCATGGTGAACCAGCTCAAACCACTTCAAAGGCTGATATCCACCAAAAGAAGGTTATGCTGTCTGTTTGGTGGGATTGGAAGGGTGTGGTATATTTTGAGATGCTTCCAAGGAACCAAACGATTAATTCGGATGTTTACTGTCAACAACTGGACAAATTGAATGCAGCCATCAACGAGAAACGGCCAGAATTGATCAATCGTAAAGGTGTCATATTCCATCAGGACAACGCCAGACCACACACATCTTTGATGACCCGGCAAAAGCTGAGAGAGTTTGGCTGGGAAGTTTTGATGCATCCACCATATAGCCCTGACATTGCACCATCAGACTACCATTTATTTCGATCTTTGCAGAACTCCTTAAATGGTAAAACTTTCGGCAATGATGAGGCTATAAAATCGCACTTGGTTCAGTTTTTTGCAGATAAAGGCCAGAAGTTCTATGAGCGTGGAATACAAAATTTGCGGGAAGATGGCAAAAGGTTATCGAACAAAATGGAAATTATATATTTGATTAAAGTTCATTCTAAGTTTTATTAAAAATGCATTTACTTTCTTTTAAAAAATCCGCAATTACTTTTTGGGCCACCCAATATTTGAAAATTGAATATAGCAACTGGAACTATTATTTTATGTAGTATACCTTTTAAGTAAGGCCGAAATCTGTAAAAACAACAAGATGTTATTTAACAATAAATGCAGTCTATAGTAAGTAATGATTTCGCTAAGGCATAGTAAATTCAGTGTCATCGTTTCAAAAGAAATTATTGGTCAGGCAACATAGAGCCGAACTTATCTGCAGAAGCTTTTTCTCTTTAGTCTAAATTTTGGGACCCAACAACGCACTACACGCGTCTTTTTCAACACTCGTTCGCCATTACACCGCAACTTAAACGATAATTCACGATCGTCCTGCCAACTTATCGATGGCGTGCGTGACAGCCTGCTTGAAACTCACACATATCGATTGTTTTATGCAAATCAACAATTTAACAACACTTGTGCTACATCATAGGATCCAAATCAAATATTTAATATGTGAGTACTTTATATTAGCTCTATCGCTAGTTAGTTGCACTAACTTAGTGTAACTAGTTAGCTTAACGCTGCTGTATCATCTTAAAGCAAATTTAATGCAGATATAGCGCGTGGGTTGTCAAGCAGGCAGGCAACAACAATATCAAATACAGCTTTATCATATACATTCCTTACACAATTTATAATTAATTAATAAAAAGGGTTGCTACTAATATTATTATTTGTCCGTTAGCTAGACGTCATGAGTAATTTTTATGACTTTTTAGCTACCGGTTTTTGTTTGTGTATTCTCCAGTTGGAAAAATAAAAACATTTGCTCTAAAGACCAAACAAAACTTGCAATAATGCGAATGCAATTTCACGTTTCCGATATTACTACTTACATATTTATATTGATATTGTATAATATAGATTATGTCGTTCATGTTGCTGTTGTTGTTGCTGCTGTTGCTGCTGAAGCTGCTGTGGCAGCTGCTTTGGGCCAGTTTAAAAGTGAAGCGATCTCAGTCGACCCTGTTCTGTCGCGTTTTTGCTGTTCAACGACTAACAACACCTTCACATAAACAAACTCACAAAATATTCACAATTATTATTATTATTCGTTGTTGTAGTTGTTGTAGGCGTCGTTGACAACAGAGGTGTTGGCGGGCAATCGTAATACTAGTGTTAAAACAAAAAACCCGAAAAAAAATCACTTACCTTATCAGCAGCGCAACACAAATGAGAGCACAATAGATACAACTCTATTGGACGATTTGTTTCTTAAAATTGCCGAGTATTATTATTCAGTGCTCTACGAGGCGTCTTGCGCGCAGTCAAGACCCTAGAGCAGCTCCCCGGGTATTTCTGTGAGGCGCAAACGCGTCGCGAGTTCAAAACGTTAACGACAATTACAATAAGCACATCGAGCGGACGCAGCGCTCTCTATCTACATACATAACTATCTAGCAGGTTGTCCTCTAGAGACTAGAGTTTTCGAAACCCAATCGAATAAGAATATTTGTTATTTATGTTCTTGATGTTGTTTTAATGTTGTTGTTGAAATTTTAACCAGACGACAAGTGTTAATGTAAATTGTGAATGTAACTGTCAGTTAAAAACTGAGGCTAAAACTGAAACTAAATCGAGAACTGATTCGGCATAAAGTAAAGCGCGTGCGCAAAGTTTTCAATTCGAAAAAAACGGCTGCATAACGAAATCTTTAATATAAACCTAAAATAAATGTGCATATAAAATAAATACTATATAGAGCGCTAACCTAAAATTATTAAAGTATTTAATATACAGCAAGTGCAAAATAAATAATTATAAATGACAAAAACCATAAAAATGGAAAATTTATATTTTCAACACATTACAAAAGTATTATTAATTACTTTAACATTAAGCATTTTACAAACTTCGGTCAAGTAAGTAAATATTATAAACAAATTTTATTTAGACATTAAAAAAATATTGTATGAAATTTCAAGTTTGATGCAATGACTACACTCACAAAATAAAAAGGGTTATAAAAAAGGTATTCACTGTGCTTGCAGCTGTACTATAATGATTGACTTCAGTAATGCCTGAGTTTTTGTAAAATTTTGTACAGAACATATATAAAACTGGCTTCCAAATTGAACATAAAATATTTGACGAAAAAACACTTCACTTTTCTTAACTTTTTTGTCATTTCTAAAATCAAGATACCAAGTATTTATCTATAACCTACATCATTCTGTTCTTAACTATCTAGACTTATAAGATAAAAGAAAAATTTAAAAAAAAGTTTACACATGTAAGTTCGATAAAGTGCAACTAACTTGTTCTATAATAGATATATTTTGTTTATTATAATTACACAAGAGCAAGAATATTAAACTTTTAAGCTGCTACTCTATGAAAGTTAGTTTCAAAAAAAATATTTATTTA